>LS997567.1:20168314-20207713 GCA_000469685.2 Haemonchus contortus | reverse complement strand
GCTTTTCATATTTATGGTAATGGAAAATCAGGCACTTTTCATGTACTCGGCAAATTCAGCTGAACAATTCTCGATTGAATATTTATCAGTGTAGACATTATTCTGGAAGGATTTGCTCTCTGTCATATTTATGGCATTGCGAAATTCAAGCACACGTCATGTACTGCGTGAATACAGCTGAACAATTCTCGATTGAATATGTATCAGAATAGGCGTTATTCTGGAAGGAATGCTCTCTCTCATATTTATGGAATTGAGAAGTTCAAGCACAACTCAGGTGCTATGTGAATTCTACTGAAAAATAGCGGTTGAGTTTGAACCAGTATAGACGCCATTGTAGATAGAATTCCTCTCTTTCATATTTATGGCAATGAGAAAATCAGGCACTTTTCATGTACGGAGTAAATTCAGCTGAACAATTCTCGATTGAATATGTATAATAATAGACCTTATTCTGGATAGAATTGTTTTCTCTCCTATTTATGGCATTGCGAAATTCAAGCACAACTTGTGTACTGCGTGAATACAGCTGAATAATACTCGATTGAATACGTATAATAATAGACGTTATTCTGGAAGGAATTGCTCTCTCTCATATTTATGGAATTGATAAGTTCAAGCACAACTCATGTACTGCGTGAATACAGCTGAATAATACTCGATTGAGTACGTATAATAATAGACGTTATTCTGGATAGTATTGTTTTCTCTCCTATTTACGGCATTGCGAAATTCAAGCACAACTCAAGCACTGCGTGAATACAGCTGAACAATTCTCGATTGAATATGCATCAGAAAGGTCGTTATTCTGGAAGGAATTGCTCTCTCTCATATTTATGGAATTGAGAAGCTCAAGCGCAGCTCAGGTGCTATGCGAACTCTACTGAAGAAATAGCGGTTGAGTTTGAACCAGTATAGACGTCATTGTAGATAGAGTTCCTTTCTTTCATATTTATGGTAATGAGAAAATCAGGCACTTTTCATGTACTGGGTAAATTCGGCTGAACAATTCTCGATTGAATATTTATCAGTGTAGACATTATTCTGGAAGGATTTGCTCTCTGTCATATTTATGGCATTGCGAAATTCAAGCACACGTCATGTACTGCGTGAATACAGCTGAACAATTCTCGTTTGAATATGTATCAGAATAGGCGTTATTCTGGAAGGAATGCTCTCTCTCATATTTATGGAAATGAGAAGTTCAAGCACAACTCAGGTGCTATGTGAATTCTACTGAAGAAATAGCGGTTGAGTTTGAACCAGTATAGACGTCATTGTAGATAGAGTTCCTCTCTTTCATATTTATGGCAATGAGAAAATCAAGCACTTTTCATGTACTGGGTAAATTCGGCTGAACAATTCTCGATTGAATGTGTATAATAATAGACGTTATTCTAGACGGAATTGCTCTCTCTCTCATATTTATGGAATTGAGAAGTTCAAGCACAACTCAGGTGCTATGTGAATTCTACTGAAAAATAGCGGTTGAGTTTGAACCAGTATAGACGCCATTGTAGATAGAATTCCTCTCTTTCATATTTATGGCAATGAGAAAATCAGGCACTTTTCATGTACGGAGTAAATTCAGCTGAACAATTCTCGATTGAATATGTATAATAATAGACCTTATTCTGGATAGAATTGTTTTCTCTCATATTTATGGCATTGCGAAATTCAAGCACAACTCATGTACTGCGTGAATACAGCTGAATAATACTCGATTGAATACGTATAATAATAGACGTTATTCTGGATAGTATTGTTTTCTCTCCTATTTACGGCATTGCGAAATTCAAGCACAACTTATGTACTGCGTGAATACAGCTGAACAATTCTCGATTGAATATGTATAATAATAGACGTTATTCTTGATGGAATTGCTTTCTCTCATATTTATCTCATTGCGAAATTCAAGCACAACTCAAGCACTGCGTGAATACAGCTGAACAATTCTCGATTGAATATGCATCAGAAAGGTCGTTATTCTGGAAGGAATTGCTCTCTCTCATATTTATGGAATTGAGAAGCTCAAGCGCAGCTCAGGTGCTATGCGAACTCTACTGAAGAAATAGCGGTTGAGTTTGAACCAGTATAGACGTCATTGTAGATAGAGTTCCTTTCTTTCATATTTATGGTAATGAGAAAATCACGCACTTTTCTTGTACTCGGCAAATTCAGCTGGACATTTCTCGATTGAATATTTATCAGTGTAGACATTATTCTGGAAGGATTTGCTCTCTGTCATATTTATGGCATTGCGAAATTCAAGCACACGTCATGTACTGCGTGAATACAGCTGAACAATTCTCGATTGAATATGTATCAGAATAGGCGTTATTCTGGAAGGAATGCTCTCTCTCATATTTATGGAAATGAGAAGCACAAGCGCAGCTCAGGTGCTATGCGAACTCTACTGAAGAAATAGCGGTTGAGTTTGAACCAGTATAGACGTCATTGTAGATAGAGTTCCTTTCTTTCATATTTATGGTAATGAGAAAATCAGGCACTTTTCATGTACTCGGCAAATTCAGCTGAACAATTCTCGATTGAATGTGTATAATAATAGACGTTATTCTAGACGGAATTGCTCTCTCTCATATTTATGGAATTGAGAAGTTCAAGCACAACTCAGGTGCTATGTGAATTCTACTGAAAAATAGCGGTTGAGTTTGAACCAGTATAGACGCCATTGTAGATAGAATTCCTCTCTTTCATATTTATGGCAATGAGAAAATCAGGCACTTTTCATGTACTCGGCAAACTCAGCTGAACAACTCTCGATTGAATATTTATCAGTGTAGACATTATTCTGGAAGGATTTGCTCTCTGTCATATTTATGGCATTGCGAAATTCAAGCACACGTCATGTACTGCGTGAATACAGCTGAACAATTCTCGTTTGAATATGTATCAGAATAGGCGTTATTCTGGAAGGAATGCTCTCTCTCATATTTATGGAAATGAGAAGTTCAAGCACAACTCAGGTGCTATGTGAATTCTACTGAAGAAATAGCGGTTGAGTTTGAACCAGTATAGACGTCATTGTAGATAGAGTTCCTCTCTTTCATATTTATGGCAATGAGAAAATCAAGCACTTTTCATGTACTGGGTAAATTCGGCTGAACAATTCTCGATTGAATGTGTATAATAATAGACGTTATTCTAGACGGAATTGCTCTCTCTCATATTTATGGAATTGAGAAGTTCAAGCACAACTCAGGTGCTATGTGAATTCTACTGAAAAATAGCGGTTGAGTTTGAACCAGTATAGACGCCATTGTAGATAGAATTCCTCTCTTTCATATTTATGGCAATGAGAAAATCAGGCACTTTTCATGTACGGAGTAAATTCAGCTGAACAATTCTCGATTGAATATGTATAATAATAGACCTTATTCTGGATAGAATTGTTTTCTCTCATATTTATGGCATTGCGAAATTCAAGCACAACTCATGTACTGCGTGAATACAGCTGAATAATACTCGATTGAGTACGTATAATAATAGACGTTATTCTGGATAGAATTGTTTTCCCTCATATTTATGGCATTGCGAAATTCAAGCACAACTCTTGTACTGCGTGAATTCAGCTGAACCACTCTCGATTGAATATGTATCAGAATAGACGTTATTCTGGGAGGAATTCCACACTGTCGCGAACGCGACCATGAATCTGGTCAGGATTGAAGAACTTTTTCTAGTATTAAATCCAGGTGTATCCATGTTTCAGTTGTCTATATTGGTAGTTCAGATAGATCAAGTGACACGATGCCTTCCCGCGCAAAATTGATGGTATTGGGTATATAAACCGCAATCCACACCGGCAGGGGATCACTTTGATCCGACACATTTCTTCCTTTGTTATCGTCATTGTTCTTGTTTTTTATGTTCAAGTACGATTCAAGTTTTCTACTGTGGACAATTCAATTATTGTATTGTGGGTTTAATTACCCAAGTTTGAGGTAAACGTTGAAATCGAGCTGTGTTGTGTAACCAATATAACACCCGCGTGGCACACGGTTTGGTGAAGGCGAGCAGTTTGGCGAAACACAGGACAGCTAGGTATGGTACATCGGCACTTCAACCAAGTACTCAGGTCAGGAATTTAATCTGCTTGTCGATTGAATTCTTTATCAAGTCAAGTTATCAAGTAAATAGTAAACTATCAGGTAAAAAGTAAACTATCAAGTGAAACCTACCGAAAAATAGCCCAATCAGTCACAGGGCAAATAGCTAAAGTTCTAACCCAAGTTGAGTCACGTCAATATAAAACGGCATGGTAATTTCAATTGCAGAGATGAGCGCGCAGCTATCTACAGCAACACGACTCCTCACTCCCTTCGGGAACAAGTTACTACAAACAATAAAGTCTTACATAGAAGAAAGACTAGAATTTCTACAACCGGAATCGGGAGACGGCTCAGCGTGAACAAGGAGCATTTGAGAAAGCTGGAAGAAGAAGTCGGAGCAGTCGACTCATGGATCAGTCAAGCTGAGGCGACATTGGAGAAGTTTCTCTCATTACGAGACTCTTCCTCTCTGCCAGACTCGGATCCAAACGAAACCGAGAGGTACTCAGTTCGTGCCGAAGGCTGCATAGCCACAGTCGTTGAATATGTTATACTCCTTAGAGCTAGAATAAGAGCAATCAAGTCAGCCGAAAGCATGGAATCAAGAGAAAACGTGCAACAGGCAACGACGGAGACTCATGCACCAGCCACTATGCCCTGAATGGTTGAACTTCCAACCCTACCCATACCAAAATTCAAGGGGAACATTTGGGACTGGGAAAATTTTTGGGAGTTGTTTAACGCAAACGTGCACTCGCAGCAACTTCCTGAAATATTCAAGTTCAATTATCTCCAAGACGCGCTTCAGAGAGAAGACAAGGAATCTGTACGCAAGCTCCAAGTGACAAAGGACAGTTACACCAAAGCCATAGAATTTTTGCATACCCGGTATGGCTCAGGAGAAGAGCTAATACAGAAGTTGATCGATAGATTGGAAAAGTTCCGATTACGAAGCCAATCTCTCAAGGATCAACGCTTGCTCATGGAACAAATGCAAGTAATCATTGAACAGCTGAGAAGGAAAGGGGAACAAGTCGATAGCCAATGGGCGATCAAGAAGGTCTTGTCGAAATGTCCTGAGGAACTTCAGCGAAAAGTCCTCCTCAAAAAGAGGTCACTTTCATCAAATCAACAACCATTTTCGATGCAAGGTCTTTTCGACCTGATGGAAGAAGTACTTTCAGGAGAAGAAATGATCCACGCCTACCTAGATAAAAAGGCAAAAATACCTCTTCGCAGTGCAGACGAGCGGGAAACAACTCAGTACCGCAAAAATCGAATGTTTCCATGCATGTATTGCAAAGGGGACCACAAACCAGCAGCTCGTGAAAACTTGAGAACTCCTCAAGAACGGGCACAGTACCTGCGAGAAAAGGGTTTGTGTCTACTTTGCGCATCAGCAGCACATGCAATAACGGACTGCAAAAAGACAACCGTGCTCCCGCTGCAAGGGCTCACATCACACTTCATATTGTTTTAAGTCTACGGCTAATCAGAAGGCATCCTCCGCACAGCCCTGTAAAGACGGTGCACATTCGAAAACCCAAACGTAGCCAGAACGGCCGGACAAAAGAGATTTGAAAAAACTTCCAAAGACACAAACGAATGTGAATCTGGTGACGAATAAAAACCCAAATACAGAGACAAATGTAGAAGAGCCCAGTCACAATGAAGGGATAATCTTAGCAAGCGATCGTTTCGAACCCCGCAAAACGTTCCTTCCTATGGGAGAAATCTCTGAAATCTCTGGTGAATCCAACTAGCAGAAAGCTTCAAAAAGTGCGAGTTCTAATTGATACAGGAACTGAAATGTCTTTTCTTGAAAGTGCCCTGGCTGAAGAGCTGCGCCTGCCAATAATTGAGGAGAAGGAGTCATGCTACTACACGTTCGGCTCAACAGAAATGCAAAAGAAGCAATTACGAAGAGTTCAGCTGCCATCGTGGGATAGTGACGGACAGCTCCACATGTTGGATCTACTAACCAGTGACATCTTTACAAAAAACTTTGCTCTCCCACCTTTACTGAAAGTCGACTAAGATAAGCTCCGTTCCACTGACATGGCGCCTGTATTAAAACAACACGGACAACAAGTGAAGCCAAGTATCCTTCTGGGATGCGAGCAGGCATGGCAGTTTCTTAAGAAAAACTGTTCCCCAGTCCAACTCCCATCAGGTCTCTATGTTTGGCCAACCACCCTGGGCAATATTTTGGCAGGGTAAAGGGAATCGTCACAACACATTTTTCATTTAGGTCTTAGTAATGACTATGAAGGGCTCGCTCAGTGGGACAAGTATTGGTCCTTTGATCCGCAAGTAAACATGATCCACTAAGATGACGAACCCCCAGACGACGATGATGAGAGCAAGTGGGAGAAGTAGTGGGAGGCAATTGGAAACAGGAGGTATACACGAATATGGGAACTCAGAGAAGGAAGAAAAAGCAAGATAAGGAAGTCTGGGACAATTTCAACCGCACCGTGGAGCGCAGAAGTGGCGGTTATTACGTAAGGCTTCCATGGAAAGACGCTCATATGCTGTAATCAGATAACTAGTCCATAGCCATGCGCCGGCTTGAGAATATCTGATGCTCAATGCAAAAGGACCAAAATCTCCTCCAACGCGACGATGCGGTTTTTCAGGAGCAAATCCTGCTGAACATTCTCGAGGATGTACCCAAATGTAAGCCACCGCCAGAAAGAAGGATACGCTACCTTCTCCACCAGGCAGTGGTGACACCAAACAAATCAACAACAAAGCTTCGTATAGTTTTTGACGCCTCAGCGCATTACCGGGGGTCTCCATCGTTGAATGAAGTCTTGCATAGAGGTCCCGTGATACTCCCTCAACTTTTTGGTGTTCTCCTCCGGTTCAGGATAGGGAAAATAGGACTCGTCGCAGATGTGGAAAAGGCCTTTTTACAGGTCAGACTTCACAAAAGCGGACGTGATGCCACAAGATGCCTTTGGCTGTGGGATTACCAACAACCTCCTGGACCCGACAACATCAGAAATCTCAGATTCACGAGAGTGGCCTTTGGGCTAACGGCTTCCCCCTTTCTCCTATCGGCCACGACCTATTACCACCTGGACACGTACTCAAGTGAACGGGACTTGGTTGGTGAGATCAAAAATAACCTTTATGTTGATAACATTTCACTGACAGCAGAAACTCATACTGAAGCAAAGCACAAGTACCTCAAGTGCAAGAAAATGTCCAGTGAGTTGAGCATGAATCTTAGAGAATTTGTTTCTAACGACCAAGAGCTCATGCAAGTGATGGATGGGAAGGGCCGATCAGCAGATCGGTGTCCTAAAATACTTGGAATACAATGGGATTCTCAAAACGATTCGTTTCAAGCTAGCTGTTCAATCACAGAAACCTCTTACGTTTCTAAACGAACGGTAGCTCGAGCGATGGCATCGATTTACGACCCACTCGAGGGTTACGATTGGGACAGCATGCTCTCAGAGAGCCACAAAAAAGAATGGTTCAGAATCATCCCGGATATCACGGGATTCGAGAAAACAACTCCGCGAGTCGTTGGTGTAAGTTTAAGTAATTATCTTGTCGTGACATTCGCTGATGCTAGCTCCGAATCAATGGCTGCATGTATTTATTTGTGCAACTCTCGATCAAGTCAAGTTCTGATGGCGCGTGAAAGACTGCCATCACTTAGGCAGGCAATGACAATGCCAAAAATGGAGCTGAACGCGGTCACAATGGCATTGCGTCTAACAGAAGCAGTTATAAGGGAGCTCCGATCGAGGATTCGGATTAACCGAATTTATGTTTTTTTTCGATTCGGAAATCGTGCTAAAGTGGTTGAAGAATCATCAAAGCGCAGAAAAAGTGTTATGGTAACCAACCGACTCAACGAAATAAGGAAGATTGTGGAACATCTAAAATCACTCGAACTGGATGTCTATTTCAATCATGTGAACTCAGCACAGAATCCAGCCGACTGCGCCACAAGAGAGCTCATGAAGGGCGAATTAGGTGCTCACTGATGGTGGAATGGACCTTTGTTCCTAAAAGAGCAAGAGTGCAACTGGACGAGAAAAGAAGAGAAGTTCCAGTTGGAATGGACAAATGAAAATGAGCATGAAAACGTCTTCCTAGCAACCAGCAACCAAAAGATGGATAAAGATAAATATGACATTTATCTGGTGACGCCCAAACAAGCGGAGACGTTAACTCAAGCAAAACGCATTCTGGCCTATGTCCTACGATTCGTCAGGGCAATTAACCTTCGAAACGAAAGATCTAAACAAGTTACACCATCATGCTAGTGGAAATCCTCAACCGAGACATCGTCGATACCTCTCACGGGATAAGAAGTAAAAGAAGCTGGAAAGGTGTTAATTAGACATCATCAGAGGACAAAAATCACATCAGAAATCCTCAAGAAACTAGCTAATCTAAGGGTGAGGAAGGATAGCGAAGGGATCTTCAGGTGCTATGGCAGAATGGGCATAAGGGCCTTAGGTCCTTCGGCCAAGTATCCAATCCTCATACACGGCTGATCCACCTAGATCTCGTTTTCGACTCTTCAACGACATCTTTCCACATGCTCAGACGATTCTTCGGAAGAAGGGGAGTTCCCAGCTCAATAACAAGTGACAACGCCCCAATATTCCTACTAGGTGAGGAGATCCTGCGGGAAAGGGCAGTAGGAGCTCAGATCGACCCTGCCATAGCTCGAGAATTAGGCAACAGGGAGATAAAATGAGGACACATAGCTCCTTACGCGCCCTGGCAAGTCGGGTTTTATGAAAGGCTCATCAAGTCTGTAAAATCTTGGCTGGACAGAACGCTAGGAAGGTCATCGTCATCGTTTGAAGAGCTACTCACGATTGCAGTCGAAATCGAAGCTTTTCTCAACACCCGCCCACTGTTGTACTCGGACTCAAGTTTAGATCCGGAGAGCATTCTAAGACCAATTGATTTTTTTTGCAAAACCATTTACAGGTGTACTTTCCTTCAAAGACCAGCAAAGAAGACATCGAGGACCCTCCCTACTTACCATCAAAAGAAACTCCAGCATTTCGAACGAAACAACAGACAATTCAAGCCTTGTAAAATTCAGTGAGCTCAACGGAGCGGGCATGGAGAGTATGGCAGACTCAGTATCTAACAGCGCTTCGCGAAAGTCATCAGTACGATAGCACTTACCTCGAGAAGGGAACCTCGTACTGATTTGGGATGAAGCTCAACCACGTCACTCATGGAGAATGGGTCGCATAGAAAAGTTATGCCCTAACCCACAAGGAGTCATACGGAAAGCAACGGTTCGTCTTCCATCGAGAAGATGTGTACGGCGTCCGTTCAACTCGATGATCCCACTAGAACTCTAGGGGACACTAAAGGACGAAAACGGCAGAGAATACAATGAGAATGTTGAAGAACCAAATACTAACCCGCGCTACGATCTGCGCCCGAGGCAATCAGCAGCTGCCTCATTAAATACGTTAGCGATAGTTGGAATTATGTGCTGCCTACTCGCGGTCAGCCTTGGTAACCCCACAACTTATAATGCACCTATTATCACAAAGTCGAAACAGTCTAAACAAAAGAAAAACTTACTAAATTTTGAGTCAAGTAAACAATATATGAACTAGCGCAGCATTTTTAAGTATGGTTCAAATTTCAGACTAAAATCGCGTGATCTGGAAGGAGGCCCTGAATACCTTCCTCGAATGATCATTGAGCCGAACCCCACAGCAGAGGAATTAGAGCATGATATTACCGCAACTCTCAATGAAATACGCAATCAAGCAACTGTTGCCACAACTATTCGAAGCGAGTGGTTCCATATTCTATGTAGTGCAAGTCTTCGCGAAATGAGACCAGCAGAAAGAGTTCAACTCTTAAACCACTTTCTGCTGATTGCAGTCTTACAAAGGAACGACTCCTCCGCTTTGGAACACGCTATGTTTTGATAGATCGACTCTACGAAAGTCGCACCATGGAGACGAGGAACTGGCGAATCAAAGGGAGCAGTGGTTGCAGATTGAAGATCCCCAAGTGCAGGTCAAAGAGGTCATGGCTATCATCGAAAGAGATGTCCGACGCTTGGAAACAACTATGAAGGAAATAAAGGAGTACATGGCAGCTGCAGATCGTGAGCTCAAGTCTAACCGTCAGCAACTGGAAGCGGCAGATATACTCACTAAGAGCATACAAGCCTTGGAGGATAAACTAAGAATGATACCGAACCAGTCAAGTGATGATAAGATAAAGATACTTCACGAACTGGCTTACTGGCTTACTGCCTTGGAAATGACCCAAAAACCTACAGAGTCTCGAAAAGGCGAATCGCTGGCAATTCAAGTCGATGTTAATAAGGGACTCACTGTCGTCGCACAGGAGAGCGTGCAAGTTGCGGAAAGGAAAGAAGATCCGGAAAAGTCACTTCCGGCGCAGGCCAAAGAAAGGGCTGATAGAAAACTACTTGAAGAAACAGACGAGCAATAATGCGGACGCTTGGTTCCCAAAACAAGTGAAACGAAGCAGAAAGCAAAGGATCGTATGTTGTTGTTGAGCGTTGAAAAGGCAGTCGAGAGACAAGAGCCATCGGGGCACCGTCAGAATCACCTACAGAGGAAAAGAACTTCCAGCGACAGAGAACCAATCGCCATGGTCTGCTCGACTGAGCCTCCAATGAGTCACAAAAAAAGGCAGAATTAGTGTGACAATTCATCCAAGTGCAGAAAGTCAGTCCAAAGAATTGTGTCGAGAAATCTATGCGATGGAATTTGCCCTGTCCAAGTATCCGTACAGGAGAATAGTCCAGTGGTCTACGGGAATTCAGTCAAGTATCGAATGCATCTTTTGTGGATCCATGGGAACCCATTATTCGGACTCGTGTCCTACAGTCGTTGAAGGCTATGAGAGGCTGCAAGTAGCCATAGCTGCCGGCAGGTGCCTACAGCGTTTGAAACTTATAGAAATGTACACTCAAGGCAACGACTTTGTGGTAAACTCATTTGAGGAAGTAACTCCATATGTAAGACCCAAGATAATGACAGAGAGCTCTGAACTGGTTACCGACAACCAATGCACTGCACAGTTGAGCGAGCTGAAAGGTTGTTATGGTTGTCTACATGGGGCACAGACCAATGTAGCATGCATTTCACATTATGAATCATTTGCAGAAATCAAATGCAGCAACTTCACAACCGTTGTTAAGTGCAGCCCAGACAAAACAACTGCAGAGCTTAGTTTGAACTTCAATGAGGCCTTTATTAAGAATATTTGTCACATTGCATGTAACCAATCAAAAAGTGAAATGCTCCTCGAAGGACACTTGTTTTATCATCCGGTCGCAAATGATTCACTATTTTTCATTTTTCCACAATTCTGAGGAAGGGCAATTAAGTATGCAAGATTTTTCTCAGTTCCATTTGCCTGATTTAAAGCCGTTGCTCACAACATTCAGGGATCTCTGGAGAGCAGCTGTACCCATTGCCGTTGCCTGTACGGTAGTTACCGGTCTGATTTATTTATTCGGACCAATAGCGATTATCGTACTACTCAAAGTTCTGTGTGCTGCAATTAGATGTATCACAGCTCCATGTGGCGCGTTTTGCACTTCTGCTCGTTCGGTTTCTTCAAACACATAGTCGTATCGTAGATAAAAGCCGGACCGACGTCAGAAATTCTCTTCACGTACAGCATTCCTTAAGCTTCTTACGGGTGATTCTGACACACTTATGTTGCACCGTATATTTACATTTTCCCTACGGGGTTCTCCTTTGAGTAAAAAGTGTATATAAGCACGGCGCCGCCACAATTCAGCACATGGATCTATCAGACGTCAGCGCTATGCTCTGCCAAACCGACAACGCGTCGTCTCCGTCCAACGCCGATATTATGGCGGCTTCAAACGACGACGACCATGAGGACGAGGTGCAACGCGCTGACATCACGAAAAAAAAGTTTTTTTGGTTTTGATATTCAAACAAATTCTAATCTGTTGTGACCGGCGGGAGTGTTCTGGCATAGGCCATAACCCGCGGTCACCCCCGGAGAACGTCCTTTGCGCGCGTCCGTCGAAAGTAGGTCACCCCGCCTACCCCGCGCGCGGCGCACCCCAACTGAGGCCTTGACCTGACACTACAGAATCACCAAGTGTCAGTGGCGTGAATGATTTGCATTTGTCCGTGATATCTTCTCATTGGCTGACTGCTGTGGACCAAGCGCAAATCGTATGCCCCACAGACAACTGCGACGTTTGTCAAAGATCGTGTTCTGACGCGTCGCATGCGACGGCTGTGACATGACCTAGTTTTGACGGACGCGCGCAACGAAGCGCACCCGTCACCCCCGCTCCTTAGGGGCGGGGCTTAAGTAGCTCTCTTTTCTTGTACGCCACCCGTAACCAGGGTCTTCGCGTTTGTTCTCAAATAAACTATAACTGAACCACCGCTTTTTTATTCGTTCGTTTAACAGAGAGATAACAATCTTTCTGATTCTATCAAAGGCGCCACCCTTCCGACCAGTAACCAAAACCCATAAACAACTAACAATGGGACGAATTCTGGAGTATCCGGTGATGTTGACAGTGTTTTATGAGTGGAGAGTTCATGTGCCTTGATGAGGCTGTGGAAAAGTGGACAGCCGGGACATATTAGTATAATGAAGGACCTTTCCCAAATATTATACTTGCAGATGAAGCGGCATTCGACCATATATTATTGAGGCGAACAATAACAACAATTTCGAAATAAAGGGCAGGATATCAGAGCAGGAAACGGAGATTTCGGCAAGAATCTCATTGGAGGCTTTCGGTTTTTTTTTCAAAGAGATCCAAAAATGATGAGTAGAGAGGAGTGTCCGTTCATAATAATGATCGTTTGCCATACATTAGCACTCGAAAGTCTTGCTCCTTCATAGGCCAAATGCTTCATCGACCGTACTTCAGTCGTAACCCCTTTCCTACGATCTAATCATGCGAAATTTTGATATGTGTAGCGTGGGAGTGTTGTGAATTTCTGCCACTATTAATCTGCAGTCTGATCATGTTCCAGATATCACAAAGAGCTTGAACTCAAAATCAACTAAAAATACGGATAACTGTCCGTCTAAAACTTTTCCTTTTTGCGATGTCTTAAGTGTGCGAGCGCCAATGCCGAACACAGTAGAGGAGAAAAGCACACCTAAGGTGCGAATTACTGCGGACCTCAATAACTTTGCTTTTAGCGAATTTTGCTACCGCAAAAAATTTTTCCATTAGTAACGTGGATTTTGCTCTGCAGTCAAATAGTGTTTATAGTGTGAAATATGCTTCAGATAAAAAAATCGAAATTTTGCGCGATTTGCTCCACTAAGAGGAAAGTTATGAACGAAAAAGGGTATAGATCTTTGTCCGAAGACTTTTGGCGCTACTATATATGCCGCAGTGCGAGTTGTGACTCATTAGAGCAATAACTAAATCTTCTTCATCACAAGTAAAGGGAGACAGCGACAAATCTTATTCGCTACTCATTCGTTCTTATGCTTTTTCATAGCGAATTTTATCCGCCGGAGGGGTGGGACCTTAGTGAGTCGCTTGCGAAATACTGAAGACGACGATCGCATTGAAAAGTTAGGTCGCTCGACTTAATAAACAGTTCCACCTAAGACCCTCTCATGGCACAAGAACATAACTATCTCAAACAACGGTTATTCCGATGTTTTAGCAAGAAAGAAGTTGGGGATCCTTCACTTATGAGATACTCAACTGCGATCCGACTTAGAGAACACGAAAAAGACGCAAAGTTGCAATATTCGCGTGAATTTTTGAGTTCTTGCGGGGGACTGTATGGGCACGATTCTCAAAGTGTCAAGTTCCTTGTGCCGGAGTTCCAAGGGCTAATGCTTAAAGGATAAAAAATGGAAGAACTAGGACATGAAGCCGAGCATTCCCAAAATGTTTGAGGATATGGATAGTTTTTAGAGGCAGCAGAATACATAGCAACGCTAGATATAATACAACTAGCGGTTGCATATAGATCATCTACCCACCTGCTTGATGAGCGCTCTTAAATGTGCAGGATTCAGCGCAAAGTCTGCTGAAAAGTGTGAAATGGCCCAAATGAGGAGTCGGGATAGCGTTAACTTCATAACCACAATATTGATGACTTACATTGTCCCCGCGAAAACTGTTAGAAAACAACTTTACTGCTTAAATCACTCTCTTTTATGCACGAAAATAAAACACTCATCCAGTGAGATTCAAATTTTTGTGTAGTCGAAGTCTGAATCTGAAATATGTACACTTGAGACTTTGTGGGTGATTGACAGTTGTTATCGAATCAGTGTGTTTCAATTGACGTCGCTCAAATTTCTAGACCTCACGCTTGAAAATGAAAGCGTAATAAATGGGTATTGAGCAAATTGAAGTTTGAAAAAAGCAGATTCAATTTTTTCTCTCGTTGTGTGCGTAGTGACATTGAATTTGTTTTTTTTTGCGTCGACATTACTCTTTCGAATGGTTGCTTCAAATATCCGGAGGCTTTTACATTAGGTTATGTTTTCATTAGCTGGAACCCTCCCCATGAGCTCTTGTAATTTTCTTCTTAATCTCTGTCCTGTCTCTTGGGATGGCTCATCACCGTATTATGAAATTGTCGGCAGCTTCAGCTAGATTGCTTTTGGAGTAAATTGATCAACGTTCCCACCTCGAATTGAAGATACGCTCTATAGACGATAATGTTAATCCCTCTAGGTGTTCATATTGCCCATTAAATTTCTGATCCTTTGTAAATTAGCATACACGGGTAGAAGGCATCAAAGTTATCTTTGATACACTAGCTTTAGAATGCGTGATCAGATGATATTGCTTTTGAACTGGGATCCAGTACTGGTTTGGAATACTATAACCTGGGCCATAAATTATTCAGAGCACTGGAATGCGTGAGGCTGATGGATTGATGTACGACAGGAGTATCTATCTTCTATCACGCCACTAGCTATGCATTTATGAATGATATCATTGGTTTGCGGATCGTCGGCCTTCATAACATGCAGCCATCTCGACCCTTCGATCTGTATGGTCGGTGAACGAAATATTCCAAGAAGATCAAAACCACGTCGTGTAAATGTTATCATTCATCATTATTCATATGTTAAGTGATTGGTGGAGCTTCTAAAAAACTCCAAAATTCTGGTCTGATCTTCATGTTGAACCTGATACGTTGCACAACACTTTTATACTGAACATGAAAAACAAAAAGCGGATAGTGTTTAGTGAATAGTTCATCATTGCGAAAAGAAACCTTGCAACGAGAAGCAACGCGCGTCACATTAAACTCATACATGGATGAACAAATTTTAAGGAATCAAAGAAATTGAAGATGCGAGCATTCAACATGCGAACAAATACGAACTGCGATACGTCAGTTTTAAGGTGTGCCGAAGAAATCTTTCCATCATGAAATTCTCTGTAATAAGTTCACAAGTGGCGTCGTGCACTTTCTGAGAAAACTCGAATGGCAAAGCTCTGTGACATCAAGGAAATCAACCTTGGAAAGTGGCTAATTATTTCTGGCTCAAGTTGAGGATTTCGTCTTCAAGAATGTCCTCGCCGCTTGAAGTTGGTTGTATGTCAAAAAGCCTTGCGGGCAACCTGAACCAATACCTCGGTGACAACTATTTTATTTATGGAAAAGCCTCTACAGCTAATAGCATACCTTCAGATTTTGATTTTCTGAGACGAAAACAAACACAAACCACCAAGAATATATCGTGGTCACTAGTTAAGTGAAAGAAATTTTCTGAGCTATAAATCAGCCTGGTGTCAATGTTCACAACTCCTTCTACAACCAAAGAATGAGTAATTCCGAAAAACATGGTAGGGAGGAATGCTTGAAGCTTTTCCTTCCAAATGTTATTTTCCGAGCGAAAAACCTTATCCGGAAGGCGTTTGAGCTGCTCCTTCTTGGCTTAAACAAGATAGCATACACTCTAGGACAACATTAACTTCTCACTCACTTCATCTCTATGTCACTCGGTCGTACCATTGAGAACCCAGACTGAGTTATAAGTTAGCGATGTGGTCAGGGTTTAGCGTTGACACAGAAAATCATTTGCTGGCATGAAAAAAAAAATTTGCTGGCATAAAACTCAGAAGAGCACCTGTTACGAAACGTATGCTATGACAATATGGGGTTCGACTTCTACGATGCACTTAACGATCGATGCTTGATATGATTATCTATATGATGCGAGAAAACTATCCGAGATTTTGCGCAGACCACCGTGAAGATTCGGGCACGAATTCCGCTACATTGTCACGAAGGTCCCCTCCGCAAAAAGGTTATTCGAATACAAGGTAGTTATTTGAGACCATCTTTCCGTTCCGTGTTGCAACGGTACTCATATGGCTTAAATTTATTTCGGCCGTGCTAGTTCGACGACGAGCGAATCTATCTTGAAAACTCTAAGGGCAGTATCATAGCTGGAAGAACTCAGTAATATACTATCACCTTCATTGATGAACTTCTTGGGCAAATTCATTTGAACCATTTACAATTATACTCGAAAAACACATTCTCTGAAGCTTAGAGAGGGGAGGATAAGCATTTTCCATCAGCTGTTTTAGCTAGCTTTGCGATGGCTACTTCATGCAAGTTTAAAAACGTCTCCAACCATCAACTCGCAGTTGCGAGCATTGAAGCATAGTTTTCGTTTTTCCACGGTAGAAGAGAGTTTTCCGGCCGCGTATTAACTGTGAAATACCCGTGTACCTGGTCTATGAATAATTATAAATCAATTTTAAGGCACAGTTCACGACAATTTTGAGGTAACCCTTTTTCGCCGAAAAGCGGAAGTATAGGTTGGGAATAGTTCATTGGTAGCTAAGAAAGCAAGAAAATTCGTCGATTTATAGAAAAAAAGGTTCCTTAAAAGTAGGGAGAATAGAGGTTTGATGAGATTACCATGACGCAAATGACATGGAAGGTGTACTCGGACGAGATTCCGGTTGTTGCAATTGTGCAAAGAGCTGACTACATCATGCCAGAACTGTACAGAACTGCCTTTCACTGCCCCTATGGGTCATGACAAGTTGTTTGAACTTCCTACATGGGTTCCCTTGTGAACGGTGCAGCCTCTACAATGCCGGCGAAACTCGTCCGCGGGTAGACACAGCCAATCTTTGGGCTTTTATAACGCATTAACTAAGCCGTTTTCGGGCATGATAGCACCAGAAGTGGTATAAGAGGGGCCTTAAATTCATTCTATGGGGGAAATCCTTGGAGCCATTTTTATCGTGAACTGTGCCTTTGATGATCAGACGGCCACCCTTCGAGACAAATGTTCGAAGTACTCAATAAATGCGCGGTTACTCAGTTGCCTGTTGTTGGTTCTGCTCTTTCGCTTTTCCCTAACGACAACCTTTTGCCTACGATCTCCGTTTTTGAACCGCATCCATAGCGTAGCCTGGTACCTTCTGTGTAGCTAATAAGTAGTCAGCATATTAGATGAAACAGACGTCGGCGCAACTGCACTACATTTGCGGTTCACTATGTGACGTGATCTCATTGAGTCCACGATGCTAGTTACCTAGCTGCTAGTCTTGAGTCTGGATATTTGAAGCAGATGATTCTAAGCAACTGCTTTTAGTCACTTTAGAGAGAGGCAAACATATGTATAAGTGTTACCTGATCGGACATGCAATTATGAAATAATATCATGAAAACAAGCTTAGTGTTCTGACGAAGATGCCTTCTTAGTCAGTGTGGTACAGCGCAACGTAATCATTCGAAGATATACTAGTGCAAATGTTGGTGAATGGGAAGATTTTGATAGCTCATTAGCACAACAACAATCATTGCTCTAATACTCTGAGAAACGATCGTCCTCTCTAGGTGTGCACCTCCGGAAAAGCAAAACCTATTGGGCATCCTAAGTACAACGTCAAACTATTGAGTACAGACATTTTCAAGAGTTTATATAACTTTCTCATATATGTTGAGAATGAAGAATAGAAGAACAAGAGACCTTATGAGAGTCCTCGTCTAACACTGTTGAATTGCCTTCATTGGGTAAACCAGATCTTGGAACGTCTCCTTTTCATTACTTAGATTTCTGAACGTCAAGATAGGGTTCGCGCTCATCCGAGAATCTTCCTCAGTCATGTAGCCGTAAAGCGTTCATAGTACAAGATATAACATCTTATTGCCGTAACGACTGAGATTAAAAGTGTTTCGAATCAACCATCGACAATAAAAAGAGCAACGCTAGGAAAAGCTAAGATGAAAAGTTTCACGTTTGGTGATTCTCGGTTCCTGTATTGAGAGCGTAATGGATTCTTAAGAATATATAGCCATGTGTTGGGAATTGCTAGTTCAACTACTCGGTACAGGTGCTGTTCTAGATACCGGAGTCTTAGTGTTAACATGACTGACGGGCACAGCACGGAAATTATTTTACACCTTCAGATCATGAGTAATAGTTAGTTTACGATCACGATGTTAATAGTAAGTGCATGAGAAGAGCGCTTCTGAATCAACTAGATGAGACTTAAGAAACGATGGTGTCGACCATAGAATCAAAAACGTCAGCAAAGTCGTTTCAGATTCCTCAAAATTACATTTCCATGCGTTATTGTGCCACATTAGCGAGTTCTCCATGGCACATATAACTCATACCCAACTATTTTTCCATTTCTTTCTCTTGCGTCGAACAAGAATCAAGTATCTATATGAAATGCACTGAAGATCCGATCCTCCGTGTGTCCAGCCTTCAATTTCTCTAATCTCCACGAGGTTGTAGCAATCAAACACTAAGAGTAATGGCCACCATCCTTGTGATTCATTTGCGATTTTTTCGTGATGCGAAAATGAAATGTACATCGGTCAAGCCGCATGGGGGTTTTTCGTTCTGTGAAGACGAAAATGAAGCCAAAACAACCCACTTCAATGAAAACATACTTGAATTCCGCACTACTTTTTCACAGAAAGACAGTAAATTGTAGAGAGCAACATTTTGCAATCATGGGACACGTTATTGGAATGCATAACTAAGTCTTCAGACTCTAGTTTTACTTCTTGAGTGGAGCTACGATTCGCCCAGACGTGTCACCCAGAATCCATTTTATTTGCTATATTGATATATCTGTGGCGCGAGGCCATTCGAATACATGGATCTAGCTGTCCGTGCCGTGCTGCAACTACGACATATGACATCGGAAGTTATTGAACACTGACTACGATTATCCACATCTCTTGACAGAATGATAGCTAAGGCTTTGCTATGTTTCAGATAATCATAGGTGGCACGGCAATGGAATTGAGAAGAACTATTTCTTCATTGGAATTAGGTGTTTTTCAGTTACTGCTAGCAGCGCCTGCAATTATTTCCCGGTATGCTTTTCGTTACAGCTCACAGATAATCATCATTATTGAACTCAAAAGACAACTCCGATGGAGACACTTAGTTTTGAAGAAAATGATTCGAGTGCTCGAGAAAGTGGTGCTTCAAAAAAGAGGCATAAGAAAACATATTACATCGTGCGGTTGGCTTCAAGATGATTATCGAACAGTACCGCTAAATTCATAGAGAAAGTAGCAGACGTATCAGGCTGAATAACTACATACATGTGTGACTATTGAAAAGCACCTGAATTTTCTCAGAGCATCCTCAGCAGTATTGTGTTTTACGCATTGGGGGAACGAGACAAAAGAAGAGAGCTCGAAGATGGCTGGGCTTCCTGAAAGATCAAAAGCTGTGGATGGAACAGCTTCAGAACATGGAGAGGCAATTTAGTTTCGATTCATGCGGAGTAAGAAAGATGCCGGGTGGTCTTAATAGATCCACTGTCCAGATGCCATTTCACATGTTCAATAATTGAGTGACATCTCAGTTGTAAGCAACAGCAATGCCGCACCAAATTGGATTCGTCAAGCGTACTATGTACAACTGTATTGCCCTAGGAATGCCGCACTGCGGAAGGCTTAAGTTTCTTTCGTTCTCACTCTTGACGAATAACTTTCAACAAATATTATCTGTTGCAAATCCCTGCTTCTAACACAAAGTCCTTATCCTGTACCTACCGTCGGAATCTTCAAAATGACAAGGTCGATGTGCTTCTCTATGACGTCTTCGATCCACCTTCCGTTGAAAAGTTCGACCACACACATCACAAGCGAAAGGCTGAAATAGTACTGCAGTGAGCTTCCACGTTGTGTTCCTGTTTGCCGATGCTTGGGAGCATTTTATGGTATGCGCATGAGATGATCATTCGCCATACGGTACACATGCCAGCAATTACACACGCAGCTATTTTTTCACTATGCGCTCTACTAACCTTGTATCCCGTATGCTTCCTTGTGTGTGTGATGAGATTGGACGATTGACTAAATGCTTTTCCACATACTGTGCATTTGTGCGGCTTCTCACCTGAATATTACGATTCAAACGGATTACGTACATAGCGATGATCAGCCCCGTCTTAGAATTGCATCCTCGCACTACACTTTCATTCAGGACACGAATCGTTTGTTTCTACTCGTGGATGTTGATCAGAGATCCAACCCCCGGACCAAGCGTGTGGTTGTGCCTCCACTTGTAACTACGCCAGCTCCGGATTTCGCAAATATATTAATTCAAATGGAGCACATGCCGGCGTACTTTTTGATTACATTTTAGAATACCTGGAGTCTACATGAAAAGCCCAGTTTGACTCCAGGTCAAATTATGAAGCTTTATGTGTTGTTGTGAGAGTGCCAAGTAACCGTGCCAATTTTCTGACAAGGCAGTGACGTATTAGCCAAAGAGGAAATGCGGACGTTTGGAAGCTCTAATAAATCAGTAATTGACGCAATATTGATGCTAGTAGGGAACAGATGGTAAAAAGGGGAGCAGTGAAGAATAATTAAAAAGTGGCGTGCTGTAAATGTCGTAGTAATAAGAAAAAATTGCTTTATTTAGTGACGCCGTATTCTTGAAATTTCCATAAGTGAAGGTGATGAGTAGTTAGTTGATGGCTCCAATTTGAAACGATATGGAACGTTACAGTGGCAAATCCCAATTGATGGATCAGACGCTAAGGCCGTATGCGCTTCCTATTACTGATTTTCTTGAGTAACCGCTTATTACACCATTTGGAAATGGT
The DNA here is from genome assembly GCA_000469685.2 of Haemonchus contortus. NCBI lineage: Eukaryota > Metazoa > Nematoda > Chromadorea > Rhabditida > Trichostrongylidae > Haemonchus > Haemonchus contortus. The sequence continues at coordinate 20,186,542 of LS997567.1, read as the reverse complement.
CTCTCTTATTAGAATAAGCGTGACGTAATTAAGAGTCACGACTCACAGACTAGAAGACTCGCAAAACACAATCTTGTCGGTACCTCCTTGCATTACCTGTATGGATGTAAGTATGCTTCTTCATGTCGCTTTTTTGGTGAAATCTTTTACCGCAATACTGGCAGGGATAGGGACGTGTGTCCGAGTGAATGAGAAGATGGGTTGACAACGTAGACGATCTCAAATGCTTGTTTAGGATATGATGTGCTTCAGGATTCAGTGGTTTCCTCAAACAAAGACACTCAACCTCTTAAACGTTTTCCCGCACAGACTGCATTTGAACTGCTTATCCGTAGCGGGATTATTTCGATGTTGCTGAAATACGCGATTTGTGTATCAAACGGAGCGTATTTGGTGGCATCCGAAAACTTACTTCATGATCAGCATTTGTTGAATTGATTTTTGCACATTTGATGCATGAAAAAAACATTTCTGCAGAATGGGATGGTTCCTCGATTCGTTCATCTAATTCACTTTTGTAATTAAACACTTCTAGAATTTATTGTAAATCCCTGATTCATTGGTATCATCTTATCCGAGTGAAAGAACCAACCACGCTTTTCGCAAGCTATTCGTGGGAGAGCCATTAAACTGAGTGTACTCTGCTTCAAACTGCGTTCCCAAAACATTGGCATAGAAGCAACAGCGAGGGTCCTTGCCGTACTTCCAAGATCCGAATTCACTGTACAGAACAATCGCGTGCACTGATCAGGAAAAATCATCGGAAACATTGCTTAAATAAATAAAATTAATTTGAAGAATTAGCAATTCATCTTAGCTTCTAATTTATATGGTGTCCCTCAATTCAACATTGCATGATTCCGAAAAGTAATTAAATCACGTCTGTCCCAACGACAGCATACGATATGTGGGGCGGCTATGACGACAGCTGTGAGATTTAGCCCCGCCCTTGGCGCTCGCAACTCTTCACTACGGTAATGCTCGTGCCATTTCGGCAGAATTTTGCCGAAATTTTCACTACGAACGAGATATAAGTCGAGATTACATGAGAAGACTTTAGTGCTGGGAGCATGCAACCTAAACTGAACACTGAATATCAAAAATTCTTAGTGGTTCATTAGCAAACGCTTGTGAGGGAGTGGCATTTGTGACAAATTCCCATTGGCATCGGTGGATATATGAATACGAAGCGAAAATGTGACAGTACATACAAAAAAACCTACCTTGCTGCATAAGCGCAAGCTTTTGTTGGAATGCCAAGGTCACTCCCAACCTTTCCATTATCTCACGTCCACATTGTAGAGTATGCTCACACGATGACAACGGCTTCTGCTTTTCAGCCAACAAATTGGCAACCGAATAAATACCGCCAGTTAGTTTGTGGGTAATATGCATCAATAATTTGCCGTACCCGCTTCAAGATGACGTTTTGTGAAGGGGCAACACGAAAATGGAGAGAAGAGCAGAAGGAACGCAGTAACGAACACTGAAACATTGACGGCACTCTCTTCGGATAAATATTTTTGTTTCAACGGACGAAATTATGACTTATCCAGTGAAACTAGTTTGATTGCTAGGTCTCATGGGGCTTAATCCGAACGAAGGCATCTTGAGCCAACCAGGCAGTTTTACCTAGCATTTTTCTTATTTTAGCCATATAAACTGTCATATACCGAAATGATTCAACAAGTGCATGTAAAAAATCCCAAAACAATACTGGATCTAAACGAAGATCTATTTAGGTAGCAGATAAAAGTAGGGTTGATGTGTTTCATGAGTTGTATAAGTCCCGTTTTCTGCTGAGAATGAGTTCATTGTCTTCATTAATGAAGAATTGAACTTGTTGGAAAAAGCAACAGAGATCCTGCAAAAAGAACATTTAAAGTTTTGGAAATGAGCAGGTTTTCGTCTGTGGATGTGCAACGAAAGTAGTTGCGAAAGAGAGGAGGGAGTGTGCTTGTGATTGGCTGACGTTCTGTTGCCACTGGCCCTCCCCACATTTCTGCTGCTCCTCCTCTCTCCCCACAACGCCGATTTACTGGAATTTGGGATCGAAAGAGCACTCCTTTTCGTGACTTGTCACTTTTGCTCACTTCTAAATTGAATCACACTTCGCAAAAATCGCTCAGACTGTTCACACTTCCTACGTTATTGAATGATCTGGATGCTTATGAACGAATCGCTGATGCATTAGCAGTAGCACTAATGCGAGGTGAGAAACTGAAAAATGGATTTTGAAGGCCAAGGCCGTTTCGGAATCGCGGATGATATAGATGATGATGAAAAACCAAGATGAGGCAGTTCACCTATTTCCAATGTACCCATGCATAAATGATCAACTTAATCAGAAAAAAGATGGTTAAACGAAGATACAAGCTACCTAGGAACACTCACAAATATAATGCATTAAGAAAGGCATAATGAAGTAGTGAGTTTGCACACAATTGTCAAAAGAGTAGCATCCATTTTCTCCAGAATATAGATCAAATTGCATGTAGTAAAAAATCCCAAAAAATTAAGAACAATGGGAAAAAAGGTTCTCCTATAGTAACTCCTTTTTAGAAACTTGGTTATCTAGCCTTTGATTGGTTCTGCTTCTCTGTATCGTTGAATAACTTCTGTACAGTCATTACTGAAATCAGGAAAACTTCACTCTGCCCTCCCGCCTTTTGCATGCGAACGATTGCAAGTGGCATGGAATGATCCGTCGTATCCGAAAGATACTGGAAGTTCCACCTCAGTATTTATGAAAATCGCAAGAAAATTTTGTACATTCAATTAATAATAGATAATGAAGGGGCATGCGTGAGATGGGTCAAAGCTTGCATATTTCCGTCTTTTTGCAGAAATCGCTACCGTAGACTTTCATCACTAAGCAACTTACTCTGTCCCATCATCCTATGCATCCTGAGGCAATGGCAATTTATTTCAATCAACCTTTCGTTAAAAATGCATACCGCTTCTTGCACATCTAATTACCACGAATATCCAGACGTAATCGATGAACTCTTCCACCCCCCCCCCCCCCCCCCATCATATTCTCGTATAAGCACTTCTACTCCTAGTCGTTTTTCCCACTAAAATAGTTGTACTTCACAAATGAGACGACTATGCTGGTCCTGAACTCCTTTTCATGAGCCGATTCAAGGTGCACCAAGCATACCTTGGCCTTCATCAAATATGGAGAATGTGAAGAGGAATTGGGTTACAAGGCCGTCATGCGTTCCTCAAATGCACTTGTATAGAGAGGAAAATATAGATTCGTTCGAAACAACCTAGAAAAATTGAAGAGTTCTGACGCAAATGTTAAACACAATTTTGAAACAATAGACAAGATATGATTGTGGAAACGAGAAATTCCACTCAATTGATTGTCCTCAATAAATATTCGAATGAAATTGAGCATCTCCTATTACAGTGAAGCACTCTGAATTGGCATTAACACTCTCCAAGAGTGTGTTGGTCCATTACCTTGATTAGGTTGGCATGCACCTGAGTGAGATCTCGCTTTTCCTCAGATGCTCGCAACTATTACCCCTTCCAAGGAAAGATGCTATGGGAAAGTGGTAATCGTAGTGGAACTTGAGCTGCAAACGTGTCCTTGAGTGCTTATCACCAAATCTATTTTCGAAATTTAAATTTGCATAACGACTCTGTGGCTAGAACAAAGGCACAATTCTAGTTGAAATTGGTTTCTGAGGTTTCTCTTTAAGATGAACCTGTGACCCCCCAAAGATAGCTTATGGGACGCTGTCGGGTCGAGAAACGGCCAAGATAGGGCGTAATAAGGTCCTCTGAACAGACCAAGCTGATTACACGCCCAAGGTGGACGAGTTCTCAAGCGTTGCAGAAGCTGCAGAGGTTGCAACATTTGCACGGGACTCACACCTGCACGCAGGCAGCATATTGCATCCAGATCTATGCAATGTCGCGCTCATCCGAACAGCATGGCTATATATCCCTTCCATGCAACTTTTTTTTCCGTAGCACTCCCCCTAATCAACCCCTGATTTCATTTCTTCTTTTAAGCCTTGTATTTCTCTAAATACCCCGGATTTCGCGTTTCTTCGCCACTTTTGCACTATTCTGTGCCATCACTTTCAATTCTTGTCTGAAACTAAATATCTCGACATTTTCGTGCGCAAAAATTAACTAACTAGTTATAACTACGACCACAAAAAATAAAAACTTTCTCTTGCTGATGCATTTTTTCTTTGTTTTTGTGTTGACCATTCAATCGAAGACAACACAGCGTAGTTAGTTCGCCAATGCCAAACCGCAGTCGGATTTATGAAAAATATGAGGCTAGCTGCCCTGTTCTCGTGGCTTCGCCATTGTGATAAGCTGGAGCTACAGCAGTGGACGGCTGTTTAGTTGATGCATCTAGCGCAGGAAGGCGTGCCGTCTGGAAGCCGTCGATACGGACGACCATTATTGCAGTATGTTGGTGGTAAAAACTTCGTGCAAAACATATATATATATATATATTTCTATTTGATCTACGAACAGGCCTGCCGATCACGACCATTAGGCGCCAAGAGAGGCAGCTTTTTGCCTTTGATACGATTTCTTACCACTTTTTTGCGGCGTGCCATCCAAGAGTACTTTGAGAGGTTGATTTCAAACTGATTCCAGGGAAATTTCAATTTCAGTTCTTTCACTCATTTCAACTTAGAGTTTTTTGATTGCAGAATGCAATTCAAAGCACTTCTGACGGGACTCACTAGTCTGCTTGCACATCCCGATAATCTGAGTTACAGAAAGCTGAGCAAGAATGCTTAATCTGGACCATTAATGTGAAAGGAAGAGCAATAAGTGCGTTTCAAAACTATGTGCACACCCAACATTTTTTTTTGGAAATACCATTGCTTTCTGTAACCTGTGACCTTCACCATTCAATTCCTTGTGTGCGATAACCTACGAACACTTTCTCAGAGAAAATATCGTAAGTGCTAACACAATTTTTTTTATTAAAGAATGATTTTTTCTTTGTTTCAAAAGTATGTGCACACTTAGCAAAAAACAAAAATACAACCGAGATCAGAAATCAATCGGGCCCCCTAGATTTCTGTAGAAGTTATCGATTACGAGGAATCGTTCGAGAATGGTTTTGTTACGGTAGGTTCTTTAGTTACCTTGGAAATGAAAAATTTTGAGTGTGCACGCACTTTTGGAACGACAACTGGGCTGCTCGTTTTCATACATTGCTAGATTCATTCAAGACCCTGGCAGCTATCGGTCGGAACCTATTCCCGGCCGTCCACGTATTTTGACTGCGCAGGACAACAGGAGAATAGCCCGTCTTGTGCCGAATACGTCTTTGTCTGTGAGTCATATCCGAGCTCAGATGGGTTTATCAGTCTCGCGTACGACCGTTTGGCGCTCTATCCGCTCTAATGAGTATAACACACGAGAGACGATGAAGAAGGCTACTCGACTCAATACTCGCCAGAAACTGACAAGGCTGGAGTTTGCTCGTAGGAACATGACAACATCATCGAACAAGGTACGGTTGTTCGAGATTTCTCAGGATTTTCCTATTTTTAGAACAAACGACGTGTTGTACCCATTGTGTTCTTATGTGATCTTCTCCGATGAAAAGAAGTTCAATATCGATGGGCCGGATGGATTTCGTCATAAATGGTTTTTGAGGAGTTGCGGAGGAGGTTCTTTGATGGTGTGGGCGAGCAAACTCCAGCCTTGTCAGCTTGATTCGAGTATTGAGTCGAGTAGCCTTTTCATCGTCTCTCGCGTGATATACTCATCAGAGCGGATAGAGCGCCAAACGGTCATACGTGAGACAGATAAACCCATCTGAGCACGGATCTGACTCACAGACAAAGAAGTATTCGCCAGAAAACGGGCTATTCTCCTGTTGTCCTGAGCAGCCAAAATACGTGGACGGCCAGGAATAGGTTGTGAGCAATAGCTGCTAAGGTCTCGAATGAATCTAGCAATGTATGAAAAAGAGCAGCCCAGTTGTCGTTCCGAAAGTGCGTGCACACTTAAAATTTTCCATTTCAAAGGTAACAAAAGAAGCTACCGTAACAAAACCATTCTCAAACGATCCCTCGTAATCGATAACTTCTACAGAAATCTAGGGGGCCCGATTGATTTCTGATCTCGGTTGTATTTTTGTTTTTTGCTAAGTGTGCACATACTCTTGAAACAAATAAAAAATCGTTCTTTAATAAGAAATTGTGTTAGCGATTACGATGTTTTCTCAGAAAAAGTGCTCGTAGGTTATCGCACACAAGTAATTGAATGGTGAAGGTCACAGGTTACAGAAAGCAATGGTATTCTCAAAAAAACAAAATGTTGGGCGCGCACATACTTTTGAAACTCACTGTATCACATTTTTGTCAAAGTGGAGAAACACTCTGCTAAGTGCTATTATCTAACCATCATATGGAAATGGTTCTGGTGATCAAGGTTAGGGTAATGAAAATAACTGTAAGCAGCTCATTCACAATTTTGGTGAGAAATGTGCCACCGCGGTGCATTGCTCCGAGAGGATGAATCACGACCACGACTTCCATAAAACCAAGTCCATAGCTACGCTTTCCCTAATACAGGAATATAGGGCTGTGATTGTGGTTAGCTCATACTATCATTTTTATTCTGCTAATGAAACTTTTCATTCATTGTGCTATAGGTGAGAACTGTGTCATATTTGACAGCCCCTCGGTTACTCCTAAAAACTAGGAGTCAAACTACTCTTAACTCGGAGCTACAGGAGGCATAAAAGGGCATTCCTGATAAGTACAGGGTGACCCACATGAAGCGTGAAGGGCAATAAAAAACTCGATTTTTTGGCTTCTCGCTTTTTCCTTTCGTTATATTATGTAACTATTTTATTTCCCAAAATTTTTTGAACATTTGTGGACAGTCTTATTTACTAATCTTTGGTAAAAAAGGTTGAAGATCTCGAAGATCGTTCAGCTGTAATCACGATGTGCAAACGCGGATCGTCAGCTTCCGAGATTTCCAAGACGCTCAAACTCCATCGAGAGCAAGTACGTCGCGTCATAAAGCGATTCGAAGAGGCAGGAAAAACAGAAAATCGTCCAAGAGGAAGACCAGAAAGAACTGCCAGGACCTCTACCATTCGGAAGGTTATCAAAGACAAACTGCGTCGAGATCCTGAGAGAAGCATGGCAAAATTGGCCAAGGATCACAATATGAGTAACTCAACCATGCGAAGACGCTCAAAGAGGGCATCAGGTTATATCGTCACAGACTTGCGGAAGGATAATTCCTGAGGCAATGAAAGACTCAAGACTGGGAAAACGCAAGAAGATGAGTGCCCTTGCGCGCGGTGAAAGCCTTGGACGGATCTTCTTCACAGTCGAGAAAATATTTACCCCTGAACCGTTCCAAAACGCGCAGAATTATTGGATACAGACCCCAAAAATATCTTCAAGAGTGCTCAAGGTCGAGTAGTCTCATCATCCTCAGTTGGTGATGTAGTGGACTGGAATATCGCGCTTCGGCAAGAGTAAAATGGTCATTGTGAAAAAAAGAGTGACAATCAATGCCGAACTATATCCAAGGCAGATTCTGGAGGAGCGGCAATCACTTTGGCTGGGAACAACGCGAACTGGACCTTTCAGAAGGATTGCTCACCGGCCCACACCGCAAAGAAGACACTGCGATGGTGTGAGGCCATGCTTCCGGCTTTTTGGACGAAGGAGATTCGGCCTTCAAATTCCCGAGATTTCAATCCTCTGGATTTTGCTGTGTAGTTGATCCTAGAGCAAAGAGCCTGTGCTATCAAACATAGGTCTTTGGACTATTTGAAAAGAGCTCTTTCGAGAGCGTGGGATGAGAAAGCGTGAGAAAGGACTCCCCTAAAAGATTGGACGCTTGCATTGAAGCGAAAGAAGGACATCTTGAATGCGAGTTAAGGTATGTTGTTTACAATTTCTGTGATGATTGTATAGAAGTAAATGTTTTTTATTCGGTTTGATTTGCACAATTTTGTTGTTAGTTCTCTCTGTCCCACTTTTTGTGGGCCACCCTCTATTTGGGGGATGTATATCTCTTTATCTCCGGCAGTGGTCCAGTGGATAATATTATTTATGTAGTACAACAATAGACAGAACAATACAGCAAATCAGGAGGAATACGTTGTCATAACTGACTTGAAGAAGAAGATACTATCGATTCCTGAGTGGCCTATTTTTACTCCTCGGGCCAAAGACCAAAGTATTACAGAACATCATTCTCGCTAGATCACCCATGGCTCGAGATCTACGATTTTCGTGATCGCGAAAGTCCCAATAGGCTATCTTGTCCACGCACGCAGATTCAGTGCAGTATCTTCCACGTTTGGGCTTCTTGAAGCCTGGCCATATCGCATGATTTTTCAGAATGCTTTGTCATACAGGTTTGTTAAGGTAGAAACCGCTCATTTGGTTGACTATTCAAACAAATCGCCTTCTTCAAAGACCCGAAAGCGGTTTGGAGCTCCTGACCTATTGCTTACCCGAGTAAGCGTCTGAAAAGCGCCAGACCAGTCGCAACAGCTCCCAGAAACTTCAACACGAAAAGAACCGAAAGAACACCAACCTTGACGGTCGTTGGGTGAGGCTTACGCAGTGATCTCGAAACCTATAAAAAGGAATGAATGGCAGAAATCCACTTGCTACGGTAATGCACTCATTTCGGTTGTTCAGTTAGGATTTCGCTCGCGAGCTCTCGTGTAACGCTTCCACTATCTTCCGGCACCAATCTCATTCCCTCAATCTCGGAGGCGAATATTAACATTTAATATCAATGTCATTACCCTGATCTTTTCCCAGTTGATGATCCAAGTGCTATTATATAATATAACCATAACGCATGAACGGGCAAAATATTAGGTATACGTGTCAGAGAACATCTAGCAGGAAAAGGCGTAGAAGCCTTCATTGCCACTCGGGAGGCATGGACTAAAAGATCATCAGGGTGGTGACTTTGATATTTGTTGCGAAATCTTAGCCTACGAGAATGAGATTGACACTAGAAAAATGTTGAAGCGTTACACGTTCGCGAATGGAACTCCAAGCTGAATAACAGAAATGAGTGCGTTGCTGTAATAAGTGAATTTCTGCCCTTCATTCTTTTATGGGGTGTTTGGATCATCGCGCAATTCTTATCCAATGACGATCAAAGATGTCTCATTTTCTTCAAGAATACCGAGTGGGACGGGAACGCTGGTGGAACGGCACAAGGTTGGTTTCTTGGTTGGTATCTTTTGATGAACAATTTTTTTGGAGCTGTTATAGCTGGTCTAGCGCCTTAATCTACAGTTATTACGACCACGACTACATTTGCTCGTTTTCAAAAGGACGCGATAGCCTCTGTCTGTCTGTCTCTCTGTCTGTTTGTACGAAAAATTAATATCACCTAGAGAAGCACCTGTAGAAGTCGGGTCAAGTTTTGAATGCGTTGCACATAGGGCAAGACCAACAGGGCGCATTTGAGCTAAGCGTAACTCCCCCGCAAGGGGGGGGGGAAAAGGGGCATCACAGAAGTGGGCGGTGTCTTGGGCAAAAGTTTGAATCGGTTTCATTAAAGTCTAGACAGCGGCGCAAAAAATGAGCAAAGGTGAGGGATGGATCAACAAGTGAATTGAAGGAAACTCACCAGTGGTAGGTGGAGCGTTCTCGCAGTTGGATATAATTACATAAGTTCATGACTTGATTCAACAAAGGCGTGGAGGCCAGACAAAATAAAGGGATTGAGCAAATCCCCATGCGTGGTGGGCATAGGTAAACCCACAGAAGCTTCGCTCACGAACTGGGCGGGGCGAGCATCCAAATGTTCGGTTCTTTTCGAAAAATCTATACCTCTGTTCAAAAACGTTCTGTAATGTGGAAAACGAGTGGTTAGAGGCTGTAGACGAAACAGTTAAAGGTTAAAATATTTGAAGTGGGAGGCGCTTACGCTAAACTGGGCCGGACCAACATCAAAAATTCATAACTCTGTGCACAAACGGTTCAGAACATGGGAAAGAAATGGTCAGAAGCTATTGTGGCCAAATCCCTCAAGTGTTCGGAGCCTAAGACCATAAATTTATGTACTCTGCTCAAAAATGTCCATAACGTTTCGAAATTGATCTATATAAGAGAACATCAGCATTAGTCATTGCCATAGATAAAATTTCATTTCTGTCTCCCAAAATTCGGTGTTACCCGAAGAAGTCGGGACAACTTTGAGATTGCTGGGACTTCAGACATGACCAACAGTGCACATATGAGCTCATGAGAACCTCACTCACGAGGGATGGAACGTTCATCGGGCTGGGTGGTGCGAATAGGGAATATTTCATAATTTTGCTCCAAAAAGCCCCACACCGAAAAAAATGAGCAAAGGTTAGGAATATGTCAACAGTTGAACGGAGGAAACTCATCTGCGATGAGCGGAGCGTTTTCAGACTCATTGCAAAGTTTCATAACCCACCATTGCCCATTGAAACATTTTTCGGGAATGGAGTTCAGCATAGAAATCATCTCTGTTTGATACATTCGTCGTTGTGACGTGCGCGTTAGTCTGCGGAGCACGAGTGGTGATGTGTAGACTATGCAACTGGTGATGTGTAGACTATGCACACAGTATGTACATCTTGCGGAACTTGCAAATATCATTTGATCACTATAATTCGGCACAAATCTTGTAAGAGCGTTTCCACGTCGGAGTAGCCATTCGAAATGAGATTTGTATTGAATGAATGGTTAACAATCTCTCGATAATGATGAGCTTTCCTTTTCAATAATGCTCAACGATGCGAAGTAACAGAAAAGATTCTCACAGGTGTTTTCTGGTGGGCACTCAGTGGACGAATCTAGAAGACACCTATGAACCTGCCCTCTCAGCGGCGTTCAGGAGCATAGTCAAGGATGAAGGTTCATCGATGGGAAAGTATGGATCCGTTTACTGAGGGGGAGGGGATTCTGGCCTTTTCAGGGCGCTTGAGTACCAGAAAACTATTTTGCAACGATTTTGTCGTATTGAACCCCCTATTATACGCCTGTGGTGATTCGCTTCCTATCCAAAACGTCTTTTACGCAGTGTAACTTCAAGAGGATCAAAAGGAGTGGAAGGACTGGTGCAGTAAGCCTCTGCCACTTCTTCTTATGTTAATCGTTCCTTGGACAAAGGGTATGGTGATGAAAAAATCTTGGCGATCTTGGATGGTTTGGATGAGAACTGAGCCACTTAGGAGATCAGAACGATACAATGAAATCAACATTAAGAGTATTCAAAACTCAAAAAGAGAGGTGTGAAGATTCCAAGATTTTGACTTATCTTTGCTATATATATCCTTATATTATAATATAATCACGAGTTTGGTGTGTCTACTTGTATGTATGTATGTCTGGGTGTCACCCAATTCGGTGTTACTCAGAAACACTTTTAGAGGTCGGTACAAGTTCGGGGTGGATGGAGCCTGAGGCGACTACTAGAGCGCATATGAGCTCGAGGGAGCTCCGCCAGGGGTTAGGGGCGGAGCGAGTGCCGGAGTGGGTAATCCGAAAACCGAACATCTTATTTCAGCTTTGAGAAAGTCAGGATACCGCGAAAAATGATCAAGGGTGAATATTATGCCAACAAACCAGATGTAGGAGACTCTCCTGCTGTAGGCGGTGCGTTCTCAAAATGGCGGTACTCTTCAAATGCATTCATAACTCGATTCAACGAAGGCGTGGAGTCCAGAAAAATAAATAACGAGAGTGACCAAGATCCCTGAAGTGGGCGGGACTTGCACAGAGGTGAGCCTGCTCAGATCAAAAATTCATTATTCTGTCCAAAAACGTTTTACAGGGAAGGGAAAAGTGTAGGAGATACCAGGGGATAATGTGGTGACACCTCTGAAGTGGGCGGTGCCGGAGTGGTTCATTCAAGGATGTTCTAAATTGTTTTAAAACGAGGGGAAAAGTGGCTTGAGTTTAGAAAACAAATCCCTAAATTGTATCCGATAGCAACCCTCACTCTATATTTTATATGTAAACGCGAATGTCCGGGTGTCTATTGGTCTGTTTTTATCTTGATGTGTTTATCACCACCTTAAATGGTGCGAACCTGAACTTAAAGTGAAACAGATTATCCAGGTTGAAACAAGTGGGGGATGAGCAGAGCTATATAGGAACCCATGGTTTGGGCTAGGCTCTACCCAAGGAGGGTGTGGCGGGCGATAAGATTGGTCTCCTTGGAAGTACAAAATTTCTGTTCTCGTCTACCTACAGCGTTCAAATTTGATGGAAGTGCAGGTGGTATGATGGAAACCTTGGAGTCGGTGGCAGGACTATAGGTCGCTCACTTGTGGTGGGGCATGCACGAAAATTACCACTTTGGAGCCCAAGTTTGGAAGGAATACAGGCGGCATCTTAATAGGGGCGCAGCACGCGCCCTTAGTGAGCGAAATCTACACTTAGCTCCCGTCATCAGTGAGCGGAATCTCAAAAAATGCTCCTTTGCAGTCAGAAGGGAATGGTCGATTAAATGTTAGCGGGATACAGGCAGCAGGACTGGACTATTATAGCTGTAGGCGCAGCGATCGATTATGGCAACTGATATTGAGCAATGTCGATTTGTACTATTACATATGGACCTGCCACTCACTATGTACTCCTCTCCTAGAGAAAAAAAGGGAAGAAACGATGATAGGCCTGTGCGTGTAATAGTGTTCGGTGTATTTTTGACTGGAAATCCATGACACCTGCTTCCGTAGACCTAGAGTGTTCTATAGTAATTCGATAGGAGTACAGGCAGCATGATGGAAACACTGATGACAGGTGGCAAACTAGACTCTCGTTCAGGGGAGAAGGGAGTGCGCGGAAATTGGCATGTTGGACCTAGGTCGTACAGATTCGATAGGTGTACAGGCGGCAGTACGAGAATGCTGACGGCAGATGACACCGCTGAAGATCGAGAAAGAGAGGGATGAACACCGATTGAGCCTCATACTGTTCTGCTGTGCAGGTTTGTTTTGAGAAATGAGCTAGACTGACCGACTTTTCAATTCAATTGGCTTCGTCAAGGAATTGAAAGTAGTGCGGGACTCCGGATAAGCAAGTGAATGACCACTCTCCTTGGTATCGGAATAAGTCCATTAGCGGATCAGAAAAGCTTGTTGCAGCGAGTAAGCCACCAAGGACTGTCCGTACGCCGGTGACTACTGTGTCACTATATTAACACAGCTCGATACAGATGAATTGCTCGATATTCTCAAGCTTTCTCATGCTTCCGTTCATATCAGGCTCGCAAGGAACGTTGCACATATCGGCAGGTTTTTTATTTAGACGTGCAAATGAACACCTCGAGTGAAAGGGAAGTGGTAAGGCATCGGAAGAACAGCTCAAAAAGCCCAGTTCCACGTGAAAATGGTAACTTTGGAGATGTGAAGCGTGTACATTTATGTAAAGGGAAAGTGCGAGTGTTCATACAGGCGGGAAAAGCAGAGTAAGTTGCAAGGTAAATGGTTACGGTACACAACACGACAGATCAGACTCACAAAGTTTTCTCTCATGAAGTCGTGAGGGCATAGGGTTTCCCCGGCTCCCTTTTGGAGTGAATAAAGTCAGCGTAGAATGCCCTCGAGCATTTCGGCAGAGGATGTCATCGCGATAAACGTACATAGTGACAATGTAGAGTATGGATGGACCTCCTTGACGTTTCAATTGGAAAACGTACTAATGTGATCTACTACGTTACTGTATTGACCTATTGACGTGGCGCGGCCACCCCTATATAAGGGCGCACCGTCGCCACTGTGGTGCATTATTGTTGTTCAATTCTTTTGGACTGTCATCCTCGTTCTATTGTTTCTTTTATAAATCGCTTTCCTTCTGCTCGCCGGACACATCTGACCGGTTCAACCGAACCCAGACAAGGTGAGGTTGAACCTACATGGGGGCCGAACATAAGGACCTGGACGAGCATTAGGATAAGCGATTTTCTAGCACTAGAAGCGGAGTTGCCCTCCAGCTTCTAAAAGTGCGACCAGCTCTTGTGCCGTCAGTCGCGGTGGAGCTGGATAGCTGCCGTGGGGTAGCACCACTAAGAGCAGTGGACGATTATCAGTATCGATCCACTTGATATCTTGGTGGGCGGGTAAGCCATTTTACAAGGCCGAACTCTGCGCAAAAAATTTTTTTGCCATCTAGCCTTGTAAAAGTGTGCAATAATCGCGGTTAACTGCTTTAGCAGGCTTAGGCGAGGTTCAGTCGCGGTCAGCTGCTATTGCTAGTAAAGCGAGTTCAGTGGGCGCAGGGAAGGCGCGAAAACGGCATCCGCCATACAACCACTGTTTGTTCGGAATTTGTTCGATTCTGTGCTTCTATAAATCGAGATTCTCTCATCTCGTGACGATATTGGATTACCATATCGTAGATTCTCGTTCAGACTATGGCTGAAAACGAGATTGATAAGGAAATCGAACAAATGTTGTCCTTTGAGAACGGGGACGATGATCAGGTCACGAACCTACAATCGCAGGTAGCAACGCTGATGGAGCAAGTTCAAAAGCTCATACAACAAGCTTGCCTGGTAAAATCCTCAGTATCCATTGTACAAAATGAGGTGCAAGCGCTGCAGAGATTGCCAGAGCGAGTCCAGCAAGAGATATGGAAGGACAATAGAACACGGGCAGCGGAAAAGAACCGTGATGAAGTAGCTCTGACAATCTCAGGACTTGCGGGTGACAGCTGTGAAATCATAAACAGAGAAATGCCAAAAATTAACCAATTGATGGATCATCTCCTTCTGTGGGAGAACTACAATTGGGAACAGCTGATAAGTGAGCTTAAAGAACTTCAGGCACAAGCACTACACGATGATCAGTGTATGAGAGAATTAGCGCGCTTCTTGAAAGTAGCGTCAACTGAAGTTGTCAGCACAGTAAAGAACTGTTTTGGCAAACATGGAAAATACAAGGAGCCATGTTCGGATACCCCGAACTTTGCCCATCCTGTCGGGCATGAGCGATCTGAAAGTGCTAATAGGCAACTGTTTCAGAGAGAACAGCCAATCGAAGTGGATAACCCAAGCACTAGCACAAGCTTCAGAAGTACCATGAACCTAGTCTAAAGTAAACCTAGCTAAACAAAGTCAGTTCAATCCCTTCAAAACAGTCAGCTATAAAGACTGTACTCCGGTATCTCGAAATGACGACGCTGAGTTCGCTAATAATGTCTTTATACAGTCGTCACGAGTAAAAGAGAGGCCAACGACCGCGCCACGGACACAGAGCAGCCAAGGTGTGCTTCCATCTGTATCCCAGTTTCCACCACAAGTGAATGTGGGTATAGCTTTAGCGGCTATGGCGTTACCGGAAGGACCCCCCTTCTCACAACCTCAGGGAAAGGGGTTCGAACATTTCATAACTTCTTTTCATATGAAATATGGTGGATTAGGCCTACAAGATGAGATGCTAATTCATCTTATGTGTTCAAAACTGCAAGGGTATCCGAAAGCTGTTGTGGAAACCCTGCCCCGTAGCTTGAAATAGGGTAGTTATGTAAATTTTGTGGAAGCTCTGCGAGCCGAACTCAAGGAAAATGAAGTTGCTCAACGCACAGAGACATACATAAAGTTGAAACAACTTCGGAAACGTTCATCGGTAACAGATTACTGTCTTGAACTTGAGGACTTAACTCGTAAGGTATACCCAGATGCGAGTGAAAAAGAATTATCCATGATTCGCGCAGGGGAGTTGATAACACAACTCACAGAATGGAAGGAATATGTTCAACTCTTCAACACTCTAGAGCAATCCAAACAGGAAGAAGCCTATGAAAAACTGAAAAACCTGGCACAAAGCATCGAGCGAAGCCAACAAGTGGCTAAAGCGGTGCGGTTCTCTCTCAGAGCGAGCCAGGAAAACAACGTGAGCTCTAGACAAAGCGGAAACCGCGATCATAGTCCTCCTGATATTTACAAGAACGAACACCAGCTTCATACCGTAGCATGCTCGTTTTGCAAAAAGCAAGAGCATTCCAAACGGGACTGCTGGAAGGCTAAAGGTGCTAGCAACAAAGAGTGACCGGCGTTACCATCGTCAACACCAGGCAGCTCTGCACCTTTCGACAGACAATCTTCCAGCCGTAATCAAAAAGAGCAAGGGCCAAAAGTCCAGACTTTTACCACAACACTAGAAAAGTGGGAATGTGGAGAGATACAAGTCAAAGCGACTGCACAAAATGAGCTCTTCAGACGGTAGCCAGAGTAGATCTCTTGGGCATGTCTAGAAATGCTTTATTGGACACTGGATCCCAAATCAGTATCCTACCGCTAAAAATGCTGCGAGAAGCGCAAAGAGCAGGATTTGACATCGATAAAGATGTCGAAGAGGTTCCAATTCCCAATCAGAGAACAATTTATGACGCATCAGGAAACCCAACGGAGTTCAAAGGTGCGGTTCGTCTTACAATAAAGACAAAGAATGTAAAACCACAAAGAGTGGCTATGTTTGTAAGGAAATCAAATGATAACATGATAACTCTCGGAACCAATGTTCTGGAAAAATTGAACATAGTGCTGAAAGAACAAAACGACACAAGGGAAAGGAAGAACCCTAGAAGAAGAGATCAAAATCAGCAAAGCTTCCCGGGGCAAAGCAAAAATCCTAACAGGCACAATCCCGATACGCAACGAGCTGTAGTAGTACGGCGAGCTGTAATGAGCCGTAGCAGTGAGCAAAACCAAAGGGCTCGTGAACGCATGGAACAAAACTACATGCGGATCCCCATGAAAAAAGCCTCGTCGACCTATCCTAAAATGGTAAATGAGCGGAGTGGACCACCCAGGGTCATTGACGTCAGCGACAACAGCGCAATGGTCACCCCTGAAGAGGGTAACGCTCAGCCGCTGGAAGTGCATTCTAGCCTACTTAGGAAGTTGCCGGTAGGCATAGATAATGAACCAGCACAAACCGTCAGAGAGAGAAGAAGAAGGGGCAGACCCAAAAAGAGTAGAGGTAATCACTCTGAAACGGCGTGTTTCAGAGTCGACGTTGGGTCTTCGCAGGAAGATCCACTGCTTCTGTTCGATCCGTGCACGTGTAAGATCTTCCGCACCAAGGCTAAAACTGCCCTGCCCAGTCTACGTTCCGAAGTCGTTGAGGAGCTTACAGGAGACGCGAGAGGATTCGATGCACGCGTAGCCGATGCGTATGGAACGATCGACACGACGGTGCCATTGGGACACCCTGCTTCGAGCCTCGAAATCAGCCCAAGACGTGATGACAGATTTCATTCACGGCAGCGTGCAGTGTTCCTGAAGCAAGTCAGAAAATTTGCCATGCGCACGCTATCACAACCAATACTTTTTCCAGCCAAGCGAGACAAGAGAGATGATGCCGCCGACACCAACGCCAGTTCAACCAAGCCCAAGGACGAGCTGCTGAAGAAGAAGCCGAAGATTGTCAAGCCGCATGTGATGTATGTACGAGACGCCAAAGCCGAACGCAACCGCCACGCGCACCTCATGAAGCAGAAAAAGGACAACAAGGCAAATGTAAGCCGTCGGAGCCTGGCTTCCCCACGGAGGGGCGTGTAGAGTATGGATGGACCTCCTTGACGTTTCAATTGGTCAACGTACTAATGTAATCTACTACGCTACTGTATTGACCTATTGACGTGGCGCGGCCACCCCTATATAAGGGCGCACCGTCGCCACTGTGGTGCATTATTGTTGTTCACTTCTTTTGGACTGTTATCCTCGTTCTATTATTTCTTTCATAAATCGCTTTCCTTCTGCTCGCCGGACACATCTGACCGGTTCAACCGAACCCAGACAAGGTGAGGTTGAACCTACAACAACATTAAGCCCAAATAGACCGCAATCGGCATTAGGAATGTGCATCTTCTGAGAATAACGACGTCATTTGTTCGTTCTGAAAGGTGGATACTGCACACAACCGGCGACTCGGTGATTTTGTCATTAAGCGCAGAAGGGTACCAATGAGACTGGCATCGCCGCTGGTAATACATTGTATGTGCTACATATTTGTGTGCGAATTCAAGGCACAACATTCGTTATCTTTCGTAGGCCTTGAAACCACTGCGCAATTCTTATAATAAGATGGTCAGTGTCCTGATAAAGGGTCAGGGTTTCGTCGTGCGCGGTGACTATTGCTTCCTACTCAGCTCTACCACTCAGTGCCGCCAAAGAAGGAGTCCGTTGAAATGGTATCACTGTGGCGCAGGTCGGCTAGGCCGAGCAAGATGCCGCATTGGCTACGCG
>LS997567.1:19930814-20165814 GCA_000469685.2 Haemonchus contortus | reverse complement strand
CATACATACATACATACATACATACATACATACATACATACATACATACATACATACATACATACATACATACATACATACATACATACATACATACATACATACATACATACATACATACATACATACATACATACATACATACATACATACATACATACATACATACATACATACATACATACATACATACATACATACATACATACATACATACATACATACATACATACATACATACATACATACATACATACATACATACATACATACATACATACATACATACATACATACATACATACATACATACATACATACATACATACATACATACATACATACATACATACATACATACATACATACATACATACATACATACATACATACATACATACATACATACATACATACATACATACATACATACATACATACATACATACATACATACATACATACATACATACATACATACATACATACATACATACATACATACATACATACATACATACATACATACATACATACATACATACATACATACATACATACATACATACATACATACATACATACATACATACATACATACATACATACATACATACATACATACATACATACATACATACATACATACATACATACATACATACATACATACATACATACATACATACATACATACATACATACATACATACATACATACATACATACATACATACATACATACATACATACATACATACATACATACATACATACATACATACATACATACATACATACATACATACATACATACATACATACATACATACATACATACATACATACATACATACATACATACATACATACATACATACATACATACATACATACATACATACATACATACATACATACATACATACATACATACATACATACATACATACATACATACATACATACATACATACATACATACATACATACATACATACATACATACATACATACATACATACATACATACATACATACATACATACATACATACATACATACATACATACATACATACATACATACATACATACATACATACATACATACATACATACATACATACATACATACATACATACATACATACATACATACATACATACATACATACATACATACATACATACATACATACATACATACATACATACATACATACATACATACATACATACATACATACATACATACATACATACATACATACATACATACATACATACATACATACATACATACATACATACATACATACATACATACATACATACATACATACATACATACATACATACATACATACATACATACATACATACATACATACATACATACATACATACATACATACATACATACATACATACATACATACATACATACATACATACATACATACATACATACATACATACATACATACATACATACATACATACATACATACATACATACATACATACATACATACATACATACATACATACATACATACATACATACATACATACATACATACATACATACATACATACATACATACATACATACATACATACATACATACATACATACATACATACATACATACATACATACATACATACATACATACATACATACATACATACATACATACATACATACATACATACATACATACATACATACATACATACATACATACATACATACATACATACATACATACATACATACATACATACATACATACATACATACATACATACATACATACATACATACATACATACATACATACATACATACATACATACATACATACATACATACATACATACATACATACATACATACATACATACATACATACATACATACATACATACATACATACATACATACATACATACATACATACATACATACATACATACATACATACATACATACATACATACATACATACATACATACATACATACATACATACATACATACATACATACATACATACATACATACATACATACATACATACATACATACATACATACATACATACATACATACATACATACATACATACATACATACATACATACATACATACATACATACATACATACATACATACATACATACATACATACATACATACATACATACATACATACATACATACATACATACATACATACATACATACATACATACATACATACATACATACATACATACATACATACATACATACATACATACATACATACATACATACATACATACATACATACATACATACATACATACATACATACATACATACATACATACATACATACATACATACATACATACATACATACATACATACATACATACATACATACATACATACATACATACATACATACATACATACATACATACATACATACATACATACATACATACATACATACATACATACATACAGACATACAGACATACATACATACATACATACATACATACATACATACATACATACATACATACATACATACATACATACATACATACATACATACCTCTCATTAACTCTCATTCTTCTCTTATAGCTCTCATCATAGCTCTCTCTCCACGCACTGAGAAATAGAATCCAGTACGGAGAAGATGGTCCCATCCGGTGAAGAACTTCGGAATAACAGCATCGTCAGTTAGGTCAAACCACTGACTGATGATGATTTGGGCTATTTCATCATGAAACCGTCAGCCAGGCGAATCCCATGTCCACCATAATTAGAGGGCTTCTGGAACTGCGAGTTAACATGGATAGTGTGTGTCGACATGATTAACTCGAACAGCATTCTCCCCATTCCACTGCGTGAGTCCCGATATGAGGCTCTTCGCCGTTCTTCTGAGACCAATCTTGGCTTTGAATTCACCAACGATGACTCTTGACAAAGTATGGCATTCTTTGTTTTAGGGTTGTCTAGCTTTCGTACGAATCGTCATTCATGGCTTTGACGACGGCACTTACTCCGCGGTGCCTCTCTGCTGTCGCATCTGCGTGCGATGCCTTCTCGTTTGCGAAATTTCATGGTGCTAATTTTATCAATTTCTGATCACATTCATAAAATCACGCGCGCCAGCCTGCCATTACCGAAATGGTGCACATATATGTACTTATATAAAAGCACCTTTGTGTGCATATGCGTGGGTTTGCATATGTGGGTTCGTGTGCACGTGGACATATTATCATGTGTGTACTTGTGCGTTGAGTGTGACCACGCTTATGTGTCCGTCTACTTATCGAGAAAATTCATAGATCCTCTACTTTTGCCCATGAAAGTTGGTTTTTTCTCAGAGCAGGGAAAGCGTAATGGTAATTTTGCTGCTTTTGTAACGATCGATATTGGTACGAAAGTTTTGTTGCGCAGTCGACCGTGAATTCATTAGTTGCAGAGGGCTAAAATTTCGAGGGAGTGGAGAATGTACGTTGACGATTATTATATTATATTCATATATTATCCACAATACATAATATTTATAATACATTTAATTGATAATTCATAATAATACAAAACAACACAACCTACTTGGAAAGAGCTGCTCGAGAGAAAGAGTGAATATTAAAAACATTTTATGTCAGCGTAGAGGCTTAGTACAATAGGCCTATACCAATGAACCTCTGTCTAGAAATCCTACGTTGTATGAGCTGAGATATGATATGATATGAGATATCGGATTCTGAACTTAAATGATAAGAAATGTATCACAATACTCCAGCATTTTTTGCCAAAACATAAAACTGTGACATCTTGTTTGAGATTAGCCTAGATGGAATGTCAAATTCGCAAATGCGACCGTTGTCCAATACAATTACTCTGAAAGCTTTTAAGTAATGATAATAATAACATTATGAATAACTCTGTTGAGCACTTCAACGTTCTCTTCCGATCAGATCTCAGCACTGCTTGACAGAAAAATCCTTCACATGCGACCACGTATTGTTTTCTGGCAAAATGCGAGAGAAACGATCTAGGAGTAAACACGTCATAGAATCATTTGACGTGACCTCTCTCCACAAGAATGTGTCGAATGAGGCCACCCATTTGACCTGCAAAAAACAACAACTTTCAAATGGGTCTATAGATATGTAAGGTCTCTCTGTCTCCCAAGTGATGACCTTGGTCAAGAGATGGCTTTGATTGCTCATATCCAGGTGGTCCGCACTGTATTCCAAGCAAGTCAGGGGATCAGCCACAGGTCAGCGGTTTGGCACCAGTGCCTGGCCTTGGATCGCCGACCCGAGTTTTATTGCTGTTACCCAGACGACTGCTTCGCCGCAATGCTCAAATCAGAGAGAAATGGGGGGTTGTTTCGAGCCGCAGAACAGCCATGCAAACTGCTACCTTTCCTGAACATGCAAGTTCAGCTTGAGTGAGGGTTTCTTGAGATCAAGAGGTATATGAATCCACCACCCAAGGAATATCCTGGTCCAATTCAGGTCGGCCGCATCTACTCAAAACATAGCGAGCCATCACCGGAATACATTTTGACAGCAAAAATGGTTTTATCAGGTAGTCGCGAGAAAGCAGAATCGGTGGAGACTGCTGCTCAAAAATGACGAATCACTGTGGGTATCCTTCGAAGGATCACTGCCCTCGCAGACCTCACCGAAGCAGATCACATTGAGCTCACGGCCAAAAGTCCGTCAGTTCTGACGTGAGAACAGCTCTACGCAAGTGTGGCCCGATTACACGGTGCGGATTGCCAAGTTCCTATCACTGCAAGTTCCTATCACTGATTCAGAAAAAGCAGGTTCAGAGTCGTTTGTTTGACCGTGATCGCATTACCTCCCGCTGTTGCCATCTGTCCCAAGGGCCAGAGGAGAACTGCATGGCGTCAGGGTATGACATGCGAATTCTGCTGTGACAGATAAGGCAGGTGAGACTAGACGGAAAATTCCACGAAAAAGTAGAGTTTGAGGTGTCAGTCAGGATTTCGATGCGGGAGCCCACGACCTCAACGCGCAAAACTTTGGTAGCATTCTGGGTTAGCGCGAAGAACTTCCAAAGAAAATGAACGAACCGAAAAGGCAAATGCGCGATTGTTAAAAGATGAACTCGCCCTGTCCTTCGACTTACGTGGGGCTAGAATGGTGACTGGCTTCGAGATTACCCGGAGGCCACCTACTGCGGAAATGTTTGAATAGCCAGTTTGGAGAGCGATCAGCAGATCCTTTCACTCAAGGTGCGTAACCTCGTCCCAGATGTAACTTACGAGACCTCTTAGATATCCATACAGAGGTTCATACTTGATCTAGGCTGAAGTCTGAACCGGTCTTTGGCACAGATAAATTCCAAATACTTCTGGCTTCCAAGCTCTGACGAAGGCGACAACGCGGAAACGTTAGCCGAATGAAGAATTATTATATCTCGGCTGAAACTTTACAAGAAACCCTTTACATCGGAAAAATCTTATCAAATACAAAGACCAGTGAATAGAATGTTTGCCTCGTGCTTGTATACATTCAAGTACAAGGAAAGTGTTACAGGGTATTACGTGAATATAAAAGTATCCAACCCAGCTCCAAATTTTGCCTTTCCACCTGATGTTTGCTTGGTTCATCATTTCTCGTGCCGAAGACTCTATCAAATTGAACCTTACCCGTTTTCTTGGAGCAATCTTGTCCTCATTCAACTTAGATAATTTCCTCAAGCAACTTCAGAAAAACCATCCTCTAAAGAATGCCTTGGTTTCGCTGAATGATAAAAATCCTTGTATATAGATAGGAGACATAATGTTGCTAATCTATCTTATCTTATCTTAAGCTCCTTTATTGTTCTCTACTGATTCGTGCCTCCATAAATGTTTTTTACAATGAAAGTCAACTGCTATGTTTGGATTTGCAGACCAATTTGACGTAAATTAATTTGTATCGGGTACAGCCTCATGAGTCATAAAAAATATGTTGGTATCTCTGTATCAATAATTATGCGAGTACGGCATCTAGGATAGATGGGTAATCGAGTTTAATGAACAATGATCTGCATTACGAAAAGATGAAAAGGGTTCAAATCCAAAAAACTAGGTTTTGAGGTCTGTTTAGAAGCTGCAGTGGAATTGACTTTACCGCAACATTTTTTTCTTGAGATCATCCATTACTACGGAAGACTGTGTTAGAATCGAATGCACCTCGTCCGTATCGTAAGATATCATTTTTTGGTAAATAGCGTTGGATCATTGTGTCCAACCTTGACTAAACATCATTTGCTCCCTATGTCGATAAACGTCCTCGAGAGACATCTTCGCAGGTAAGTCTCATGTAGTTAAGCGAATCTCGATATCTAATATTTATTCTTTCGGTTGTCCCCTTCGTGTATTGCTAGATATGCCTGGATTATGTGGGCAATTTGAATACAATCACTTTTTCGTCTGGTATCTTCTCTATAGGTTTTCCTTTGCTTTGCGCTTCCTTACTCTTCTTTTGTTGGATGCTTTTTTCTGATCTCATTTCCCCTCTTACAAGTATTTTCCCGTGTGCCCGATTGAGTGTACTATCAATAGTTTTTCTTGACAAGGCTACTTCTGCATTGCACTTGCTACGGAGGGCCCCACAAATCGTATGGAACCCCCTGTCGAAATCACTGCGCTCGAAAACCAACGCGTCATTCCTTCAGATCTCCTGCATATTCTCTTCTCCGTAGGACCCATTCAAAATCAATTTTCCCTTGTAGCTCCACATCGCCATCAAGAAGTAATAATCACATAGAGAAGATGGCTAGACCCTTCCGTCCACGAGAGAGCTCAATGAAGCGCTTTACAACACAACACTTCATGGAATGGCTGTCTAGTGCTTTTACCCTTTTCAGATCAATCCGAATATCAAGAACACACGCCTTTTTAGATATCACACAGCAATTTAAATGTTTCTCGCGGAATAAATGTGAGCGTTTCTTGCACTGTCTGTTTTCGACGGAAATCAAAAGCAAGGGCAACTCAGGCAGCGTGGAAATATGCAAAGGGTATGCGAGAAAAACGGCGTGACTTTTCGTTGCTGTACAGGTTGGAAGAGCTACTCTGGGTCTTCATTGAGATTAGCCAGAGAAACACCGAGCTCGGTCAGAAGATGTTTAACTCGAATCCGTTGATAAGATATAATTAAAGGAATGCGCGCTTCGCTTCGCGTGCCTTCAAAACTAGGTTTGCCGCGGCCGTTGCGCGCGACACGTCAGCCTGCGATTTTTGATGGACGCAGCAGTTATTTATACCATCGGGGCATACGCTCTTTCACGATAGTCAACTCGAAGAGAAGATAACACGGAGTAGTGCACATTGCTCGCACTACTGACTTAATGGGTACTATGATGTTATCTCGAGATCGCAGTGGGCTGCGCTTAACCCGAAGTGGGGGGAGGCGGAGGTGATCTTGTTCCTACGAATGCGCGGGATGGGCTCTTCTCCTTTCCGTGAAAAGTCGACCGCTGAAGTTGGCTACTTCGTACTGCTTCAAGGTCTTCTTGACTTCGCATTGCAATGCATCTAGAAGATACGTCATCTTATACAGGTTGTCGATGTTCCGTGAGTGCACTGAATGAATGAAGGCGTTCCGGCAGTTTTCTCATTCCAAAATTCTGCCGCTGAATTTCGGTATGGGAAATAGGAGCTGGGCCGACCGTGATGGACCCAAGGTCGGAAGCGTCGGGTGTTTCATCGCTTCTATCAGTCGTGCAAATGTCGTCAAGGCGGGCCTGTGCCCCGTTGATGAGTTCCTGTGCCGTTCCAGATCATCACAATCTTCTGAAGTATCTCATAGATCGACGGAATCGCTGGGTCGAGGTTATCAGCTGCAGTTGTCCAGAGCGGCCTCCACTCGCGCAATTGCCGATTCTGTCGTCGTCTTGGTGGAGCTGTCGAAAAAAAACCGGAGCTGTCGACGAAGATTGCTGACGTTCATCCCGTCCTCGTCCGTTGAACGCTGCGTCGTGGTTTCACGTAGTGGTGCCTTAATCCTTCAGAATCGCTGAGAGACGGTTTGGGGTTGGGTTCTGGTGTGAGTTCCTTGACGGGAACACAGTGTGGAAGTCATGACAAAAAAGAGAGTCCTTCCTGTTAAGAATCGGGGCAACATGCAAAGCAACGGACGTTGATGATGAAGCAAACGGACGGATAGCTATGTGCACAAAATTGAAGTCCTCATGTTTATTCAGATTCCTTGTCCTTGGTTCGGGCTCGATCGAACGATGCACCATAAGCGAGTGTCTGTTTGTCTGTCCTGCCACGCGGGTCATTTCGTCGGTAAACACAGCCTCTTGACACTTAAATTTATTGCACGTGCGATCCACAGGCAAAGATGAGGATAAGTGTAGTGATGTGGAGGCAAGAAAAGAAGCTAACTCATCGAGAGCTGTTAGCCGCTGTTTATACGGTACAAGGGCGGAATTGAGATGAGGCCTCACAGATAAAGGCACAGTGCTCCGAATTGTAAGCCATTTTGTCCTTTCGAGCTACAGATCAGCCAGATGATAACAGTTGTAAATGGTCACCATATAGTAATGAACAAATAGGATGATCAAATAAGATGAACAAAAATATACAGAACAAAAAATCGAGAGATCACAGATCCTTCCATACGGAATCGTGGTATTTAAAAAGAAACTTGAAGATTCGATTCTCTTTTTCACAGTGAAAGCAGATCTCCGACAACCCCCTATGGTCCGATTTTGCTGCGTCAGTTGACGTAACACAGCTATGCTTAAAGAAATATCATCTCATACAATGGATAACGTAAGAAATTGTTACTGGATACCGAAACTCCGTCAGTAAGTTCCAACGTGTTAAAGAAAATGCTCCTTGTCTTTCCTTGTCAGGAGAAATAACCTCCCATACAGATACCAGAAATGGGTCATCTTCGCAGACGACGCGTTTGCAGAGCGCACCCATTTGAACATGTGGAATCGACTACTTCGGCTCGTTTATCCAGCCAAGGAAAAATGATGAAGTTGGTACAAGTACTCCTACTTATGATAATCGGCTAAGTGTGTCTGTTGGTGTGTTTGTGTGTGTCGTGTGTGTGTTTGGTGTGTGTTTGTCGACCGGCAATTCATAACTCCTGTCCACTGGACCTAGGGCATTCAAATTTGAAAGAGAAGATAGGGGACAGGATGGGAAACACTGGTGGCAGGTGATAGGAAGTGGACAACTAACGATAGGAAACTGATAAGGAGCTTTAAAAGACAAAGGCCTCGGATCCCGTAACTGCCTTCGTATTAGCGGTGAAGCTTTGGCAATTTGGCAGGTGGGTGTAGGATGTGAAGGGACCCGCAAATGGTTGACGTTAGGGATTGATAACAACTGATAGGGACTACTAAGAAACCGAAGAAGGGCGAGAGCCACTAGATCTGTAACGCACTTTCTTTTAATGTCTGGAATCTTGGAATTTTAGTAAGGTTACGTAAGATGTGACAGGATCGTAGGTACTCGGTGACGGGATCGAGAACGGTTGTGCCAGGCCAGGAGCTGATAAAACTGATAAGGGCTGACGAAAATCCTGGAAAGCGTAGAAGCACCATGATAATGGCATTAATAGTGGAGCCTGGACCAGTTTGGCATGTGGTGAGGGAGTATGGCGGGGTCATAGACGACCGATGATAGGAATTGATAACAGCTGATAACGACTGATAAGAGCACTTACCCACTGAATTAACTCCTGTGGTATCTATGGATGTATTTATGATTACGACCTGTTATATAGATTACGACCGCTACCCAGCAAGGTTTGTAACCCGGTGAAAGATGGAGGTTACTTAATGTTTGATATCATTTACGACAAACCTCATCGGACCGCCAATAATTCGGGATTCTCCACTAATGATGTACCCGTGGAGGAAAGAAGGTCCAGGGATAACGAAATCTTATAATGGTGTTATTATCACTTGAGAAGATTAGTGAGTACTACTCAATTTTTCGGTTGCCTATCAGTTAAACCTTGAATGGTTCATAATTTTCAAGATGAAGAGCAACCGATTGACACTTTCGAGCGTGGGCATGTGGTGCACGCATTGACATGCCTAGCCCAACTGGTATGTAATAATCATTACGCGCATGACAACTCGACTACTTCATCTGAAACTTGTACCTGATATGACAGCTATCAATCTCCCCAATGCACTATTTTTCGATTTTTAGCAAGGAGAGGAGTCCTTACCACAACAACATCGGATAACCGCACCCCACCTCCACCTAGCAGAGCAGATTCTGATACCATACGTTCTATCACAGAAGACACTTCGTCTGCCAGCGCACTAGCATCAAGAGGAATCGAATGGGGAACTATAACACCTTTGATAAAGCGATTGATAAAGTCTGTCAAGTATTCACGCTACAAAGTAATGCGGAAAACCATTCTGACACCAAACTCTAAACACAAGACCGCTCTCATACCAAGAAGAAAATTGGGAGGGAACCGCCAATCTTGAAACCAATTGATTTCATACAACGTGATATGGTCACCACATACCCGTTCAAAAATTTTGAAAATTAAGCAATGAACGGAAATGACGAGGATTATTTTCCACCCAGCGAAGCGGAACAACTAAAACTCGTCAACAAGCTAAAGAAACTTTAAAGACTAGCCATCAAATAACGGAGAAATCTTTGACAATATGGAAGAATCAGCACCTCACCAGCGAGAGAAGCACAAGCTTTCTTATAAACCAACAAAAGTGGAACGAAGAATACTAGCCAGGAATACTGTGGTGTTCATTTTCGACTCAAAAACTTCACGAAACACTTGGAAACTTGGAAACGTATCCACGATCTTTCTCCATCAGAGAGTGGAATCATCCGAGAAGCACATGTCAAGTTACCAAATGTAACAGTCAATCCGAGATCCTGTAAACTTTCTCACTTCGCTCGAGCTACAAGATGGTACAGATACAGAGGAATCACCCAATCGTGGACAACAGCAGAAGGCGTGAGAACTCACAAGTGAAGGCGCGGTCGTCGTTACAAACCTCAGGCCACGACGAACTACTCACGATCAGAGGAAACTCAACCAGAGAACTTGCCAGACGACGCAATAGAACAAAAATACAAACACCCAACCTGGAGGCGGCTCAATTCACAACGAAACGAAATATTGAATTGGAGAATCTCAGCGTCCTACGTCAGCAGCACAGCCCACCGCGGAGTATAGAGAAATCCTCTATTATCAACCCACGTCCGGACCGAGTTGATGTTTGCGTACGAGAAGAAATGAACCACCGAAGCAGTGATAAAAGTGATCCAGTTGTTATTGTTTTCATTGGCCTATTAAAGGCCCATGCACTCGTTATAAACTACTTCTTCCTATTCTATTCCGACGTCCAGCGGCTACACAGGAATCACTACGGACCGATTATGACAGTTTGACAGTAGCTAAGACATGCATAGTGGTTTCGTTCGCTTCTTACTCAATCAAAACTAGAGTTAGAGGTTCTGATTGCAATCCTGAGATTTAACACGTAATTTCATGGAATGATTTTTTTGGCTCTTTAAGAAGGCGGCTAGAGAGCGTGGATCCGAGTCCAGGGCGGTTTGATTCCGAAGAAGCAATAATTCGCTGAAAAGATAGTCAACTCCCTTGACTTTGGAAGATAAAGGTGTGTAGGGCAATTGTTCATCTTCTTCGTTAAGTTTGGTGGTGTCGAAAGTTTTGAGATGACGTTGTCCGATTTGATTACTTCGTTTTCTGGCCCGAAAGGCTCACATTTCTAGGTTCTTTCTCTCCAGTCCCTCTAGATGTAGTGTGTTAGAATTATGTCGTCTTCATCAATGAGGATAATTGGTCGAATGGTTAAAACCTCGGCAGACAACCCTCGCCATAGTGAATTCCAGAAGATGCTGGTGGAGAGATCATATTTCAAAAATTAGTCCATCCGGATTGGTAGGTCGATTAACTACGCTGTTGTGAGAAAGTCGGTATAGTCAGTGATGTCAGATGCGCGATGTAGTGAGATGCCGGTACGTTCAAGCGAGCAAATGTAAACAACTGCACCGTTGTTGAATGATGGGTTGATCACCAAGAAGAAATGATTATTGTATTGTTTGGGGATATGAACGTTCCTAAGTCGCTGCAGTGTGTCTCGAACATGCGAAGGGAACCTCCCAAGGCGCTGCGTGATCGTTCCAGTGATGCAGCCTTAGGAATGTACTTGAGATGTCGCTTGGATTCTTCAAAGTCATATCAGCGCACATGAGTAGAAGAAAAACGTGGTTTGAGCCGATGATTGCCTACTTTGAAAATGATGGGATGCTCGATTGTCCTGCTCTCTCATGATTTCTGTTGATTCTCCAGTTGCTTTACTAAAGAGATGGACCGCGTGCGCGACTCGAACTTGAGGCTGGCTCCGCGTTTCATTGCGGTGGCGTGTATCATGGGTGACATAAAAGCGTGGAAATGTCGGAGGGATTAATCTTGATTGGTAAGCGCTAAGCCCCTTCACGACGTGTTGTGGGATGGCGGACGTAGAGCTCGTTCATGGGAGCTTCTCCTTGATACGGTCTGACGTAGCGCCTGTTATGCTGATGATTTAGCGTGGCGTGGCATGATAAATGGCGCGTCAGTGATTCATCCATCGGGAAGAAACACCAACTTCAGCAAACAAAAATCATATGCCGCTGTCATAAGTCATTTCGCTGCCACCCACATTCAGCTTTTGAGTTGAGTAGGAACTCGAGGAGCTGTGCCAAGGGTGGTAAAGGGACTGGAATAGGGAGTAGCACCAGTGCTACTCGATTCAGCAAGACCCGTTCGCCAGTTTGCAAAGCTAGAATAGTACGCCTCAAAAGTCTAGGCCGAGCACAAGACGACATCTACTGAGAACCCTTCGACGGCCTTCCATCTGGAACTGTCTCACCTGTGTTACCTGCCGCCCCACTGATCGTTTATTTTCTTGGGCGGGTGTCTGTAAGGTTCCCCTTCGTCCCTGTCGCCAGCCGAAGTGGTCCCGTGGATCTTCTTTGTTTGAAGAATACGAGGCTCAGCATTGCTTTCGTTTAGAGCTTCTGTGAAGAAACCCGACCATCGCGTTGGCGACCGTCCTAGTGTTCGCTTGACGTTTCTTGGGATCTAGTCAGTAACCAACCTAGATCGTGGTCATCACACAGTCGCATGACTCGTCCAACCTACCTGATTTTCGTTTGATGACGGAGCTTGGAACTCCGGATTCCTTCTGACTTACGTATACCGCGAATCGTCACCCAAAGTGCGGCCAGTGAGGCTGACAGCATGATCATCCTGTTTTCATAGAGTACAAATCTCCGAGGCGTATGCCGAAGCAAGAACAACAGCAGTGCCGGAAAAGTGAGCGAGGAGTTTGATGAATTTTTGAAACTGTTGGAGAACACGCGGTCAGAACTTGCTAAAGTCTAAAGTTCGCAGCGACACCGAGGAAATCGCGGCAGGAATCGAGGACCGAGAGTCTAAAGGTACCACATCAGATTTGCGCAGGCTAGACGAACTCAAGGAGAAATGTGGGCGACTACGTGCAAGAGAGTCGACTTTGAGACGCGAGATGAGCACCCTGGAGAAGCGTAATTCACGGCGAACGCAAGGATGACTATCGCCAAGCGGATAGCCAACGACAGAGCAGAGTCTCTACCCCCACGACTCGCACTTTCCGCCATGATCGTGAACGTGGGGACAACAGAAGCAGAAGCCGCAAGGACAGTCAGCGTCGCCAGAGAAGTCGACATCGTGAGGACGACGGCCGTGATGCGGAGAAAGTCCCCCAAGTCCCTAGCATCGTCGTTCACTTGCTGGGAGTATAGAGGATCTGCGATCTCTCTATTTTTTGCTTTCTATATTTTTGTTCGTCTTATTTGATCATCCTATTTGTTCATACTATTAGGTTGGAAGATAAGTCCTGCGACACTTTGAACATGTTCCTCCAAAAAAAAAACCAAAGCCCTTTCCAAATGTTTTCCCGCGCGATTACTGTAGAGTGTGACTGGAGGATTTCGAAAATGGACACAAAAGGGCTTTGCGATGAATCTTGAGCCATTACATTCCATAATGGATCAAGCTATCATCCGTCCAATTGTCTACTACGAATTCCTGCAGGGACACTCTGCGAGAACCGCTGCAGCTAACATCAGCGCTGCCTTCAAGAAGGACGTTGTTCACTATTCGACGGTGTCCCGATGGTACAAGCGCTTTGCTGCCGGAGAAATTTTGTTCGAGGACAGACAACGTAGTGGTCGCCCACCGGAGTGGAATGATTAGCGTTTACTCAGCGCCCTTCAGATGCAGCCTAATGCGACCAGCCGTGAATTGGCGACAACAATAGGATGCACTCATACGACAGTTATTGAGCATCTTCACGAGCTTGGCTACAGGTCAATGTTCTCACGATGGGTTCCTCATGAACTACGCCTGTCTGACAAGACGAACAGGAAGCACGTGGCTGAGTCTCTTCTGCTTCGTCCCCATCGAAAGGACCTATTGCAAGACATAGTGACCGGAGATGAAAGCTGGGTGCTTTACGTGAACCATACGCGTAAGCGCCACTGGGCTGCGCGAGAAGAGAAGCCACGTACGGAGCCTAAAGCAGACCTCCATGAGAAGAAGGTTTTATTGTGCTGCTGGTGGGACTGTAGTGGAATGATCTACTGGGAGCTGCTTGACAGTTGCACTACAGTGACGGCCACAGTCTACGCTAACCAGGTGCAAAAAGTGGCCGACGTAATGCGAGAGCTACGCCCGAAAAGACTCAACGTCTTCCTACTTCACGATAACGCGCGCCCGCATGTGGTCACC
Organism: Haemonchus contortus; assembly: GCA_000469685.2. Classification (NCBI taxonomy): domain Eukaryota; kingdom Metazoa; phylum Nematoda; class Chromadorea; order Rhabditida; family Trichostrongylidae; genus Haemonchus; species Haemonchus contortus. The sequence goes on along the minus strand of LS997567.1, from coordinate 20,150,975 downwards.
GAAGCTCGTCAAAAAATTGTGGAACTAGGATGGGAAGTACTGCCGCATCCGGCCTACTCACCAGACCTAGTACCCTCTGATTATCACCTATTCAGAGCACTGAAGAATCATCTAAGCGGCAAAAAATTTGATGAACGTCGTCAACTCGAAAATGAAATCGACCACTTTTTCTCGTCGCAGCCACCGGAATTCTGGAAGAGAGGGATCGAGAAGCTACTCGAAAGATGGGCACAAGTTATAGATAATAATGGTGATTATATTGTAGATTACAGTTTCCGTTTAATAAAGAAATATAAAATTTAAAAACTTGTCCAAAGTGTCGCAGGACTTATCTTCCAACCTAATATATGTGTGACTCATTTACAACTGTTATCATCTGGCTGATCTGTAGCTCGAAAGGACAAAATGCTTACTATTCGGAGCACTGTGCCTTTTATCTGTGAGCCTCATCTCAATTCCGCCCATGTACCGTATAAACAGCGGCTAACAGCTCTCAAATGAGTTAGCCTTCTTTTCTTGCCTCCACATCACTACACTTATCCTCATCTTTGCGTGTAGATCGTACGTGCAATAAATTTGTGTATCAAGAGGCTGTGTGTACCGACGAAAGGACCCGCGTGGCACCACAGACGAGCAGAAACTCCAACGAATCCCGCTTATGGAATTCCAGGTTATTTAACGAAAAAGTTCATTCAAACTTCATATGCATTCTACAACAGCGCTGTCGACTACCTCAAACTCTACGTTATTCGCGATACGCAAGATAGGCACTTTAAGATTTGGGCCACCCCATTCACATATCCTAATACTTGAGTAATATTTACCGACAATGCCAGTGCACTTCCTCAGGGCATTTTGTTTCATTCACGCCCTGCTCGTATTACTCTAGCAACGGAATACCTACAGTAGCGCTCAAAAGTCTTCGGTGAAACGCTCTGACGCTTTTTCGTTCATAACTTTTTTCTTAGTAGACCAAATCGCGTGAAATTTGGATATGTTTAACTAGAGCATATTTCACCCTACCCAACACTATTTGACTGCAAAGCTGTGATATCCTCAGATAGAGCAAGGTGTTTGTTGCGGTAGCACATTTTGCTAAAACTAACGTTGTTGACGTCTGCACTTATTTCCACCTTATGTGCGTTTTCTTCATCTCTGGTGTTCGGCATCACCGCTCGTACATGTTAGACATGACAAAAAGGAAAGAGATTCTAGAAAGACCATCATCAGTATTTGCAGTCGATTTTATTTTCATGCCCTTTGGAGTATCTGGAACATGATCAGATTGCAGGTTAATAGTGGTAAATATACACAATACACCCACGCTCCAAATATAGAAATTTCGCTTGACTACATCCAGTAGGAAAGAAGTTACGACTGAAAAGTACGGCTGAAGAACCATTTCACCGAAGACTTTTGAGCGCTACTGTAAATAGCTACTATCCAGCAACGCCCCAGCATCGATTATAATTTGGCCTCATACGGATATCACAAACTGTTCGATTCAGCAGCGGATTCCATGAATGGAGCACCGGCTTTGCTTGAACAAATATATGCATCCTCTACGGAGGGAGACTAACAGACTTTCCAACTGCATGCGCACTACCCTGGATGTTTTTAAAACATTTCAGGTATGTCGCATCAGTCCGTCAACACTGTTCTGAAGTAAAAACAGCTTCTTTTTCTTCGGAGTGACACACAATTTTATAACGTAACGACACTCATTGTAATAAAAACAGCTTTTTTTTCTTCGGAGTGACACAATTTTATGATGTACCGACACTCATTGTAACGGAACTTTTTGTGGAACAATTCTCATATGGTAACTACTACTGATAAAATCGTGTGATGGAATACTCTTCTCGTCTCAGTCTCGCGATCGGTCGCTCGTTCGGTCGCTCGTGAGATGGGTCCGCGATCGGACTGGTCGCCGGTCGCTAGCGACTGGTCGCCGGTATACTGTTCGATTGGTTGTTGGTATACCTCTACCTTCGATGGAGAGACTTGTCAAGCCATGAGGATCTCGACAAACATCAACGAGAAGGAGAGTGTGTTGCCCGAATTGTGCTTGGGGCTTTTGTAGTAGATAATTTTGCCTATTCTGCAAAATCTACGGATAACTGCATTTAGGTACAATCCGAATTTTTCTTAGGTCCCACATGAATACAAGTTGTAAAGTGCACTACGCTGAAAACGTCTAAAATGATGCATCATCCTGAATTCACTCTATATTCAGCAAGACCACACATTTGAAATGAAATCGTAGTGACAGATCCAGGTTCAGACTACACCTCTGGACCTCTCGACTCAATCCAGCGATAACGTAACCGTAAGCATTGCGGAACGTTCAACAACAATCCAGCGATAGCGTAACCGTAAGCATTGCGGAACGTTCAACAACTGGTTTCTTGCGACCGAACGGACACTTTGCCGGACAACTCAATGTACCACAACGCAATCGCCCAGAAAATTTTGCCGACTTCCTTGCACAAGCATGCCGCTCTTAATGGAGTAGCATATAGCAGCCCACAAGGAAACACTGAAAAATAATCGGACCGGACCCAACAACGAGTATATATATAATCAAATTTCATGAGCGTACTTCCTCTTAACCCAACACATCTATAGTGCATTTATTATTGAAGCATGATCATAAATGAGGAGTTATACTTGCCCAAAGGGAGCTTATCTATGTTTCTACACAGTCAAAAGCCCTAGAAAATGACAGAAGTTTCATACTCAAATCAAGCTAAAGTCACAATATCTTCTTCGCTTAGCGAAAATGTTCCATTTAATCCTCCTCTTCAGAATGTCAATTGTTCAATGAAGTGCCAAGCATGCCAACCTCACTGAGAGCTTCACGTAATTCTCGACTACGTCAAAACTCGATAATTCAAACAATGGCACCCCCTGTAAATACTCATCCACCAAAGTTGTCCTACATCGAAGTCATTTTTCTATTCATTCATTCACACACCTCGCTGATTACACCACAACTAGTTAATAAACCACCCGCCGCCACTGTACAAAGTGAGATCAGAAAGAGAGAGAGGGCACAAACATTGGTGTATACCAATATCCGAGAGCTGCAATGATGAGAGTGCAACGACTATGCCCTCATAGATAGTAACAGCACCAGTTAGCCATGCTGCCCTCATCCCAAATGGAGTCATAGGACAAAGCCGGAAATTCGGCACGCGAGTATGCCAACTTGCTTTGTGAAACCGACTTGTACTGGCTGAATGGCAAGAACCGAGTAAGCAGATCTCTTCCTTGTACAGTAGCCGTGGTGGCGAAGGATTGCAAGTTCAGAATTTCCAAAAAAGAGTGAAGTAACAATAAATACAAGAAAGCAAGGAAAATGACAAAAAGTGAAAAATCAGTAACAAAACCAATGCAGTTTCATGTACTTTTCATTCCTATCGGGACTATTCACCATCTTGGAAGACCTTTACCAAGATTATCATTGTTGCAATAATCATTTTCGTGTTTTTTCACCTACTCTTCGAATAAGATCGAAAAATAACGTTTGTGGAGGATTCACACCTCCCATATTATTCAATTTTATCATAAAGTAAATAGACTTCCGAGTAGAGCATGCAATGTGATTTTTTCAAAGGAGAAAAAATTATGTTGTCTCTCACATGAAATGGATATTAAAAAAGGTCTTGTCTTTCTTTTCAATATTTTCTATGCCACACGTTGCTTTTCATTGCGTTATCTTAATAGACGATCAACCGCTATAGCAGGCCACAATACTAGACTTTCGCCTTCTTGATGGTTTTCGTATCGTGTACCGCGACAAATTAAAAACTGTTGGCAAAAAACACCAAGTCAACACAGGCTCATGGATCAGTGTCGCTGCTCAACAAGTTGCACGTAGGAGGGGTGCTGTGCTCTTGCGGAAAAGCAATCAGACTGGCGAGGGCAAGCGGCTCTAGGCTTTTCAAGAAATAAAGAACACGGTATAAGGAAACCGCATGTGTGGATTTCAGACCTGTAAATTAGAAGTTTTGCCCACAATCCTTCATCCTTGTTATTTCACATCTCGTACTGTGGCAATTTAACGAGAATTACAAAATATTAAGTCCAAGTAGTTGATGGGAAATTTAGAGTTGTTTTTCCAACGTCACGAGCTTTTACACTAGACAATACTGCTCATTTCCCAATGAAGTTGCCGACGATGATTTCAGGAGACGTATGTGTTGCTCAGGAAATATTTCGAATTTCAGAATAAAAGTCTTCCGTTAGTGAGTTGTTTTCTTTAACTCTTCACGAGGTTTGTATACAAGCTTTACTAGGCTGACGTTTCGGCGAAGTCGCCTTTTTCAGAGCCTAGAAAGATCATAGCAATTCATGACTATCCGACCAAACGTCTCCACTGCCTCACTGAAGTTCGAGACCCCAGGGCACGCAGGTGATTAAAGGAGAACCACTCATCGTAGCATTGTGAATTCTTCGAAACCAACCAGCAATCGATGATGATAATCGACCAGTCTCAGCTGGGGTAGGTCTTCATGCAGAGTCTCTGTGGGAAGGCCAACGTTATATAAGACCGCAGCTCCCGCGTGAGTGAGAGGTATTCTTCCTTACGACTCATTTTTGGATCGGTGACTTGTATCCAAAATGCCTCGAGGGCTTTACGCGCGCACAGTTTATTTTTGTTTTGTTTCTGGAACCTACGCAGCACATTTTGAATTCAGTCAGCAAAAATCCAAAAACTCCCTCTCCAGCCACGTTTTCCAAACAGCAAGAACCACACATTGATTCTAACGCCCACTTCCGGATTTTTGCCGACGAAACTTTAAGGTGCTGTTCTAGAAACAAAACACCACATCCAACATTTTACGGGAGCAAGCACGTGGTATTAAAGAACTTCGAGAACTCATAAAGCCTCGAGCCATAAGGTTAACCGTCAGTGACAAATGAGGAGAGTTCGTAGTGATTCCCAGACAACTTGATTGTGAAACAACAGAACACCATCTGGGAGACACTTCCCTCTACCGCCCAGCTTATCGGTCTTTGACATGAGGGCAAGATGGACTAAATGCATGCACACGATCATGGAGATCTAAATGCGTTCAGCACAGCAGTTAGGGAAAGTCTTTCCCTTTTATTCATGTGCGTCTTAAAGCATGTAAATGGTAGCTTCTAGACTGCAAATTACCTCTAGACTTCCGACATGTAAGATTGCAGCTAACCGGCTGAATATTCTTTAGTGAGAGTTGCCTTTTGCTTGACCCATTCTGATAAATTGTACAGATGTCCTTGTTCGTACAAAAAATGTACCTGAAGCCACAACTTCTACCGATACTCATAATCATATTTATCTTTGAAATGTTGGCAAGTTGATCTAGATGTGAAATGTCACACCGCTGTTCTGTTCGTATGCAAATGTAATCTCAGTTCCCAAAGATCAATCTTCTGGTTGGAAGGATGGGAGGATGGAAAGAGAGGCGGTCATATCGAAGGTTATCGTGGCAAAAGTACTTCAATCCTCACACAACAATCTGTATTCAGGAGATGCGCTCTACTAAAGGTTCGACCCTGCTCTTTACTTCTTTTCATTATTCTTTTTTCATGAAACATTTTGAGAATGCTCGTTCAAGATATCTAGAAGGATGAACGCTTAAGGAGACGAAACATTCCTTCAAGGGTTCCGAAGAATTTCGAGCAAAGCAGTCAAATCATAGAGCCGGATAAGTACCGAGTGACGATTCCATCAATAGGCCATTCGATCGAAAAAGTTGCTTCTTGGTCACTGTGCTAGATTCGTTGTCTGACGGGTTGATTACGCTAACACGACTTTTACTTTTGCTTCTCTCTGAGATTCAATTACTTTGCAAACCTGTCATAGTCCATTATCGTACTAATTCTGTGAGCAATTGTCAGAACGGTGCTGCCAGAGAATTCTCTCTTGATTGTACGTTGAATAAGAGCATCTGTGCTGATGTCGACTGCGGCCGTGGCTTCGTCGAGCACGAGAACACGTGTTTTGCGTAGCAGTGCACGGGCCAAGCACACTAGTTGACGTTGGCCCACACTTCAAAAAACTGTTTTTTTTTTCAAGTCAGAGACCGTCAGTCATTTTTGAATATATAGGTGACCTCATATTTTCTCCACCTTCCGTGATTGTACAGTTCAGTTGGTCTTGCTGCTCCGAAGCGAAAGACTTCAAGTTAGCCATTTCAAGAGCATCCCATATCTCGCTATCTGTGTAACTACCGAAAGGATCCAGATTGAAACTGGAAACGTGTCGTGATTTCCAAAGAGCTTAACATAGGTTCCGAAAATATAAAATAATTTACCGGAGAGTTCCTGAAAAAAGAACAGGATCCTGTGGTATGATTGTCAAATGAGTTCTCAAATCATGTAGGCCCAGCTTCGCGATGTCAATTCCGTCAATGATGATACGTCCTTCAGAAGGCTCTATAACACGGAAAAGCGCAAGCGTTACAGACGATTTTCCTGCAAAAATAAAGTAAGATCGGTCAAGTATGCACATCATCGCTGCCTCACCTGCTCCCGATCTACCAACTATCCCTATCTTCTCACGTGGACCAATCGTAGCAGTTAGCGACTTCACGACAAGATCAAGTCCGGGACGGTACCTCAAATCCAATCATTCTAGGAAGAGACTGTGAATTGAAAGCTTGAAAGTGAGTATTAAATGTTAGCAAACAAACAGGAACCTTCAACAGACGAAGAATCAGAAGAGCTATGATAGCTACTGGAAGGACTACACGCTCTGAACAAAACCAGTTGTCACTGTCACCACAGAGGCAAAATGCCACAAAAGTTTATGATGGTAAGATTGAAGTGCCTTGTGAAATTTCGAGGCAGAATTTTTCAAGTTACTTCACTCCGAAGAATATTCACTACTCTGAAGGTCTGACTGTAGACTTGGCGCTTGCCTACGAAGACTCAAATGCAACTCCAAGTTAAAATCCGTGCACTAAAAAGGTTCCCCCCAGGAATTCAGGGTCTTATTGGTAATTTGTCCGAGAATTCCTCGGAACCTGGAGAAAATATCAGTGCTCCACCGTTGATAATCACTATTCCAGCAGAAGTTATTTTGCTGCTGAGCAAAACTCGCGCTGCTGTGTGAACGGTAAAAACAATTAGCTATAAACGGACACCCATTTCTGCCTTTTATTAGAGGACTCTCAGCAGATCTAGTACAATTTCGGCGATTGCATCAATGGGAATCTTTGCTGTTGCGCTGATATATGGAGTTCCATTGAAGTCGCTATGCTCGGCCAATTTAACTGACCCAACGCTCACTCAAGCTGCCCCGGGTCTTACAAGCCATATTTAATTAGGATAGCTAGTTGGCTTCAATCTGTAGTAGTTCGCTGTAGTAGATCACATTAAACAGACGTAATCGCCTCTTCGTGTTTTCAAACAGGTGGTGCAGTCACTAGGCTATATTCTGAAGATCCTTACTATAAAAAAATCCACCAGTTTGGTGTGTCTGTTTGTTTGTTTCTATGTAAATATGTAAGTATGTAAGAATGTATGTAAATAAGTAAGTAAGTAAGTAAGTAAGTAGGTATGTATGTATGTATGTAAGTATGTAAGTAAGTATGTAAGTATGTATGTAAGCATGTAAGTATGTATGTAAGCATGTAAGTATGCATGCTTGTATGTAAGTAAGTAACTAAGTAAATAAGTAAGTAAGTAAGTATGTATGTATGTAAGTATGTAAGTAAGTATGTAAGTATGTATGTAAGCATGTAAGTATGTATGTAAGCATGTAAGTATGTATGCTTGTATGTAAGTAAGTAACTAAGTAAATAAGTAAGTAAGTAAGTAAGTAAGTAAATAAGTAAGTAAGTAAGTAAGTAAGTAAGTGAGTAAGTAAGTAAGCAAAGTAAGTATGTATGTAAGTATGTAAGTATGTATGCATGCATGTAAGTAAGTATGTAAGTATGTAAGTACGTATGTATGTAAGAATATAAGTATGTATGTATGTATGTAAGTATGTATGTATGTATGTATGTATGTATGTATGTATGTATGTATGTATGTATGTATGTATGTATGTATGTATGTATGTATGTATGTATGTATGTATGTATGTATGTATGTATGTATGTATGTATGTATGTATGTATGTATGTATGTATGTATGTATGTATGTATGTATGTATGTATGTATGTATGTATGTATGTATGTATGTATGTATGTATGTATGTATGTATGTATGTATGTATGTATGTATGTATGTATGTATGTATGTATGTATGTATGTATGTATGTATGTATGTATGTATGTATGTATGTATGTATGTATGTATGTATGTATGTATGTATGTATGTATGTATGTATGTATGTATGTATGTATGTATGTATGTATGTATGTATGTATGTATGTATGTATGTATGTATGTATGTATGTATGTATGTATGTATGTATGTATGTATGTATGTATGTATGTATGTATGTATGTATGTATGTATGTATGTATGTATGTATGTATGTATGTATGTATGTATGTATGTATGTATGTATGTATGTATGTATGTATGTATGTATGTATGTATGTATGTATGTATGTATGTATGTATGTATGTATGTATGTATGTATGTATGTATGTATGTATGTATGTATGTATGTATGTATGTATGTATGTATGTATGTATGTATGTATGTATGTATGTATGTATGTATGTATGTATGTATGTATGTATGTATGTATGTATGTATGTATGTATGTATGTATGTATGTATGTATGTATGTATGTATGTATGTATGTATGTATGTATGTATGTATGTATGTATGTATGTATGTATGTATGTATGTATGTATGTATGTATGTATGTATGTATGTATGTATGTATGTATGTATGTATGTATGTATGTATGTATGTATGTATGTATGTATGTATGTATGTATGTATGTATGTATGTATGTATGTATGTATGTATGTATGTATGTATGTATGTATGTATGTATGTATGTATGTATGTATGTATGTATGTATGTATGTATGTATGTATGTATGTATGTATGTATGTATGTATGTATGTATGTATGTATGTATGTATGTATGTATGTATGTATGTATGTATGTATGTATGTATGTATGTATGTATGTATGTATGTATGTATGTATGTATGTATGTATGTATGTATGTATGTATGTATGTATGTATGTATGTATGTATGTATGTATGTATGTATGTATGTATGTATGTATGTATGTATGTATGTATGTATGTATGTATGTATGTATGTATTGTATGTATGTATGTATTGTATGTATGTATGTATGTATGTATGTATGTATGTATGTATGTATGTATGTATGTATGTATGTATGTATGTATGTATGTATGTATGTATGTATGTATGTATGTATGTATGTATGTATGTATGTATGTATGTATGTATGTATGTATGTATGTATGTATGTATGTATGTATGTATGTATGTATGTATGTATGTATGTATGTATGTATGTATGTATGTATGTATGTATGTATGTATGTATGTATGTATGTATGTATGTATGTATGTATGTATGTATGTATGTATGTATGTATGTATGTATGTATGTATGTATGTATGTATGTATGTATGTATGTATGTATGTATGTATGTATGTATGTATGTATGTATGTATGTATGTATGTATGTATGTATGTATGTATGTATGTATGTATGTATGTATGTATGTATGTATGTATGTATGTATGTATGTATGTATGTATGTATGTATGTATGTATGTATGTATGTATGTATGTATGTATGTATGTATGTATGTATGTATGTATGTATGTATGTATGTATGTATGTATGTATGTATGTATGTATGTATGTATGTATGTATGTATGTATGTATGTATGTATGTATGTATGTATGTATGTATGTATGTATGTATGTATGTATGTATGTATGTATGTATGTATGTATGTATGTATGTATGTATGTATGTATGTATGTATGTATGTATGTATGTATGTATGTATGTATGTATGTATGTATGTATGTATGTATGTATGTATGTATGTATGTATGTATGTATGTATGTATGTATGTATGTATGTATGTATGTATGTATGTATGTATGTATGTATGTATGTATGTATGTATGTATGTATGTATGTATGTATGTATGTATGTATGTATGTATGTATGTATGTATGTATGTATGTATGTATGTATGTATGTATGTATGTATGTATGTATGTATGTATGTATGTATGTATGTATGTATGTATGTATGTATGTATGTATGTATGTATGTATGTATGTATGTATGTATGTATGTATGTATGTATGTATGTATGTATGTATGTATGTATGTATGTATGTATGTATGTATGTATGTATGTATGTATGTATGTATGTATGTATGTATGTATGTATGTATGTATGTATGTATGTATGTATGTATGTATGTATGTATGTATGTATGTATGTATGTATGTATGTATGTATGTATGTATGTATGTATGTATGTATGTATGTATGTATGTATGTATGTATGTATGTATGTATGTATGTATGTATGTATGTATGTATGTATGTATGTATGTATGTATGTATGTATGTATGTATGTATGTATGTATGTATGTATGTATGTATGTATGTATGTATGTATGTATGTATGTATGTATGTATGTATGTATGTATGTATGTATGTATGTATGTATGTATGTATGTATGTATGTATGTATGTATGTATGTATGTATGTATGTATGTATGTATGTATGTATGTATGTATGTATGTATGTATGTATGTATGTATGTATGTATGTATGTATGTATGTATGTATGTATGTATGTATGTATGTATGTATGTATGTATGTATGTATGTATGTATGTATGTATGTATGTATGTATGTATGTATGTATGTATGTATGTATGTATGTATGTATGTATGTATGTATGTATGTATGTATGTATGTATGTATGTATGTATGTATGTATGTATGTATGTATGTATGTATGTATGTATGTATGTATGTATGTATGTATGTATGTATGTATGTATGTATGTATGTATGTATGTATGTATGTATGTATGTATGTATGTATGTATGTATGTATGTATGTATGTATGTATGTATGTATGTATGTATGTATGTATGTATGTATGTATGTATGTATGTATGTATGTATGTATGTATGTATGTATGTATGTATGTATGTATGTATGTATGTATGTATGTATGTATGTATGTATGTATGTATGTATGTATGTATGTATGTATGTATGTATGTATGTATGTATGTATGTATGTATGTATGTATGTATGTATGTATGTATGTATGTATGTATGTATGTATGTATGTATGTATGTATGTATGTATGTATGTATGTATGTATGTATGTATGTATGTATGTATGTATGTATGTATGTATGTATGTATGTATGTATGTATGTATGTATGTATGTATGTATGTATGTATGTATGTATGTATGTATGTATGTATGTATGTATGTATGTATGTATGTATGTATGTATGTATGTATGTATGTATGTATGTATGTATGTATGTATGTATGTATGTATGTATGTATGTATGTATGTATGTATGTATGTATGTATGTATGTATGTATGTATGTATGTATGTATGTATGTATGTATGTATGTATGTATGTATGTATGTATGTATGTATGTATGTATGTATGTATGTATGTATGTATGTATGTATGTATGTATGTATGTATGTATGTATGTATGTATGTATGTATGTATGTATGTATGTATGTATGTATGTATGTATGTATGTATGTATGTATGTATGTATGTATGTATGTATGTATGTATGTATGTATGTATGTATGTATGTATGTATGTATGTATGTATGTATGTATGTATGTATGTATGTATGTATGTATGTATGTATGTATGTATGTATGTATGTATGTATGTATGTATGTATGTATGTATGTATGTATGTATGTATGTATGTATGTATGTATGTATGTATGTATGTATGTATGTATGTATGTATGTATGTATGTATGTATGTATGTATGTATGTATGTATGTATGTATGTATGTATGTATGTATGTATGTATGTATGTATGTATGTATGTATGTATGTATGTATGTATGTATGTATGTATGTATGTATGTATGTATGTATGTATGTATGTATGTATGTATGTATGTATGTATGTATGTATGTATGTATGTATGTATGTATGTATGTATGTATGTATGTATGTATGTATGTATGTATGTATGTATGTATGTATGTATGTATGTATGTATGTATGTATGTATGTATGTATGTATGTATGTATGTATGTATGTATGTATGTATGTATGTATGTATGTATGTATGTATGTATGTATGTATGTATGTATGTATGTATGTATGTATGTATGTATGTATGTATGTATGTATGTATGTATGTATGTATGTATGTATGTATGTATGTATGTATGTATGTATGTATGTATGTATGTATGTATGTATGTATGTATGTATGTATGTATGTATGTATGTATGTATGTATGTATGTATGTATGTATGTATGTATGTATGTATGTATGTATGTATGTATGTATGTATGTATGTATGTATGTATGTATGTATGTATGTATGTATGTATGTATGTATGTATGTATGTATGTATGTATGTATGTATGTATGTATGTATGTATGTATGTATGTATGTATGTATGTATGTATGTATGTATGTATGTATGTATGTATGTATGTATGTATGTATGTATGTATGTATGTATGTATGTATGTATGTATGTATGTATGGTATGTATGTATGTATGTATGTATGTATGTATGTATGTATGTATGTATGTATGTATGTATGTATGTATGTATGTATGTATGTATGTATGTATGTATGTATGTATGTATGTATGTATGTATGTATGTATGTATGTATGTATGTATGTATGTATGTATGTATGTATGTATGTATGTATGTATGTATGTATGTATGTATGTATGTATGTATGTATGTATGTATGTATGTATGTATGTATGTATGTATGTATGTATGTATGTATGTATGTATGTATGTATGTATGTATGTATGTATGTATGTATGTATGTATGTATGTATGTATGTATGTATGTATGTATGTATGTATGTATGTATGTATGTATGTATGTATGTATGTATGTATGTATGGTATGTATGTATGTATGTATGTATGTATGTATGTAATGTATGTATGTATGTATGTATGTATGTATGTATGTATGTATGTATGTATGTATGTATGTATGTATGTATGTATGTATGTATGTATGTATGTATGTATGTATGTATGTATGTATGTATGTATGTATGTATGTATGTATGTATGTATGTATGTATGTATGTATGTATGTATGTATGTATGTATGTATGTATGTATGTATGTATGTATGTATGTATGTATGTATGTATGTATGTATGTATGTATGTATGTATGTATGTATGTATGTATGTATGTATGTATGTATGTATGTATGTATGTATGTATGTATGTATGTATGTATGTATGTATGTATGTATGTATGTATGTATGTATGTATGTATGTATGTATGTATGTATGTATGTATGTATGTATGTATGTATGTATGTATGTATGTATGTATGTATGTATGTATGTATGTATGTATGTATGTATGTATGTATGTATGTATGTATGTATGTATGTATGTATGTATGTATGTATGTATGTATGTATGTATGTATGTATGTATGTATGTATGTATGTATGTATGTATGTATGTATGTATGTATGTATGTATGTATGTATGTATGTATGTATGTATGTATGTATGTATGTATGTATGTATGTATGTATGTATGTATGTATGTATGTATGTATGTATGTATGTATGTATGTATGTATGTATGTATGTATGTATGTATGTATGTATGTATGTATGTATGTATGTATGTATGTATGTATGTATGTATGTATGTATGTATGTATGTATGTATGTATGTATGTATGTATGTATGTATGTATGTATGTATGTATGTATGTATGTATGTATGTATGTATGTATGTATGTATGTATGTATGTATGTATGTATGTATGTATGTATGTATGTATGTATGTATGTATGTATGTATGTATGTATGTATGTATGTATGTATGTATGTATGTATGTATGTATGTATGTATGTATGTATGTATGTATGTATGTATGTATGTATGTATGTATGTATGTATGTATATATGTATATGTGTAACGGACCCACACTTTCTTTCAACAATCAAGTAGCGTTTGCCACTTTGACCATTTCCTCCCTTTCCCTCCTCCGCGGAAATAAAGATTGCATGTTGATAGCATGCATTTGCTTTGAGGTCTTGATCCTATAGACCCACAATGACCGTTGTGGAACTACAACACGTCTTGTTTTCACAATTTGTTCCTCCTGGATGAAGTAACCGTTCAGTGCAATAAATGTTCAAGAGCACCTTGTGGAATAGTTTTCAAAAGAAATCCTGCCTTCGCTCGGCCATGACTCTAGATGCGCGTTATCCTGCGACTCCCAGTCAGCCTGTAGTAATGTAGGAATTATGCATCTTGTTTTCTCCTTGGGACCTTCCTGTAGCAATCCCTCTCCTGAGAGGGATTCAACTGACCAAGAAAAAACAAAGGCAAAAAGTAACGAGAAGTAATACCATCGGTGTACGTTCAAATTAAGAGCAGCAGATAAAACGGCTTATGTATCGAATCAATCGACTTTTCTCGTGTATCACATTATATGTATAAATTATAATCCACTAAGTGTGCATTTGGTGTGTGGGAACACTGATGGTAGGTGATGAGCTTGATAGCAATTGATAGGAAGTGATAAGTAGCCTCCAATGGCAACGACCACAGGATTTTCTACACCCTTCGACTTAGGAGTTCAGCCTTAGCAATTTGTTAGGTTATGTGGGAGTTAAAGACTTTACAGGGCGGACCAAAATTATATGACAAAGACATCACATCCCTGGAAACAAATAGGAAGCAAATAAAACAAACCAGGTTCAAAAACTGATACATCACGAACCTTTTTTTTTACTTTTGAATGAACACTGACACTGAGACCTGTTTCTTTCTGCTCCCCCTTAAAGGCACAGACCATGATGATCCGAGGGGAGGGAAAGCCGAAGCTTCTCCGATCGATGTCACGTCAGATGAGTGTCGAGACAATACAGATTGTAACTATTCGTTCTAGGACCCACACACAATCAGCTGATCGCCGAGTCCTCAATTATTCTTATTGCTGCCACGATCCATTTTTTAATTTCCTACTCCTAGAGGATGAAAAACGTGAGCTATTTTCGCCGTTACTCGGTTTTTTTTGTTTACTTATACTTATAAGTGAATGAATTTTTGTTTACCATAGTCTGTTATTCGCACCACGACCCACACGTACGCAGTAAGACACATTGTATTGCTCGTCCAAACGCCCCGCTCTTCTTCATTTTTCTGGTCTAATTCTCGTCCAGACCCCTTTTTATAAGGGTGCCCACAAAGTTTGTTAGCTATTCGTTTTTTTCAGAGCTTGTAACGATAACTCATCGAATTAAACTTACTGCCCATGATATAATCTCGTTCTTTAGCTGTTTTCAGTCCAAGAAATTTTGCATGGACCGAAAGATGTGGTAACCGTATGGACTGATGTCCGGGCTAACGGTGGATGCGTGACCGTCTTGATGCTCAGCCTGTCCAGGGCAGCCTGACAGGCGCTTCTTTCCATGCATATTTCTCTTTGCACGGCCTGGCGTTAGCTCACCGAAATCCAAAGATCTGATCCCGGCTTTTTGCGAGAAATTCAAGAAATCCCACTAGCTCTTGTTTGGACTAACGCGAGCTTTCATTTTCAAGGTTCACCACACTGAGATATCCATGGGATTCAGATCAGGGCTCCTAAGTGGCTACTGATCGAAAGTTACGACGGGTCCTCTCGCGAAATTCCTGAGCTATTTCTGAACTGCGGTAAGGAGTTCCATCACGACAATATATCCGGTTCGAGTGTCTGTCTAAATGCATATGATGAGATCAAGCTAGCCTTCGAATCAAACTCGACCTCTTCGGTTACATAGGTATTCGGTGTTCTTGCCTCGGCGGTGATGCTCGCAAAGGCCTCCATAGAAAGTCAGTGAGTTTTGCGCTTTAAAATTTCCATTTCTTACAGTTCCACATTCATAAATCCCATCACTGCTTACTGAACGGTCTACTCACATTTACAGTCATATCTGTTGTCAATAAACAGGAATTCCCTATTACTATTTCTTCGTAAACGGCTAGCAGCTGTTGTAAGCCGACCTTTCTCCAGTCTTCAGCCTGATCACTCGAGAGATTACTTCCTGATAGTGTAGCGGCCTTGTTACGCAGACGTTTTATGATTTTGCGCAGAAAACTTTACGAAATATCCGTTTCTTCTCGCCATTTTTGTGCCTAGGCTGATCTTCATTGTTACGCAATATACCAGCTCCCTTGTCCTCCTCCCTCGCATCTCCTTAACCAATACGAATCAGTTCATAACGTCGTAAACTGGAAAACACGAGATCCCTCCTTACTATGGGAGGATGAACCTTATTCGGATCCTTTCAATCTCACGGCAATCGGTCCTTTAAAAAGAGGGATGGTCGGGTGAGGAAGCTGAGTAAAGTTCCGAATTGATATCAGGCTTCAGAAAACCCTGTTTTCCTGCTTTCACTACTCATGAGATACTTTTATGTATTTCTTAAGTAAGACAGTATATAAGCGGTTGTGGACATGAGATACACGCGTTGACATGAGCAGCCCAACTGGTAAGGTATATTAAACCTTGCAGCGCCTGCTAATTATCGGCGGCGACAAGTATAGGAAAGAATCAATATGAGAAACAACTCCTTGCCGTAGCTCCATGAGGAAGGTATGTTAATACCACAGTCCTGAGAAGACAAGTGGGAGAAGAACCCGAAATGCCATTGTACAGTTTTATCAAGCACTATCTGATAGCATTAACCAAAAGTCCAGTTTATAAGACATATTCGAATTAGGTAGAGTAAGAAATTCGAATGAAGATCGAAGAACTGTAGAGGGAATAAAAGAGCGCAGATCTCATGGGAAAAAACTGAATAGCGGTACCTGATTAAAGTCAATATAAAATTACATGAACACCAAGCAGAAAACAAGGTAGGGGTTGTTGAGAGGCAAAGATTAGGGCGTTGAGATCCGAAGGAGAGAATGAAGAATGGCTAGAATTGGGTCATTTGCCTGTATGAAACTTTACCTCTAAGATAAAATTTGAAATCAACCTGGCGCTATTGTGCAAAGTGGAATTTTACAAGTGTAACTGATTGATCGCTAATGAGCTTGTTCGGGACAAGAGGCGGTTTCACAATTGCTTTGCATCGCCTCATAGCGCTACTGCAGAGAAACAAAAAACCATGGTGATTTTCCCCCTACGTGTGCAGCATCACGGGAATGTCGGACTACTCACTGTCAAAAAGCGCAGTTCTGACCGTACACCTGTGCTACTAACTGAGACAATCGACAAAGAAGTTTGCGATCAAAGCAAGTAGCTATGAATCGACAACAGATTGGAAAAACGTTACATTTGCTGCACTACATAGTTTCGTTGACGAGCCTTGAAATTTAGACCTTCTAATGAAGAGATTCTCTTTGTGCTCATTCTTTTTGCGCCAAGTGTACTATAGAATCTCCTGGTGAAGCTTGCGCCTTCCTTCTTTATGGCTAAGGAAAAGTGAGCCAAGTGATGTGGTTTAGAGTCAATGGCAATGAAGAATGTGAAGAATAAATTTGTGTATCAAGAGGCTGTGTGTACCGACGAAAGGACCCGCGTGGCACCACAGACGAGCAGAAACTCCAACGAATCCCGCTTATGGAATTCCAGGTTATTTAACGAAAAAGTTCATTCAAACTTCATATGCATTCTACAACAGCGCTGTCGACTACCTCAAACTCTACGTTATTCGCGATACGCAAGATAGGCACTTTAAGATTTGGGCCACCCCATTCACATATCCTAATACTTGAGTAATATTTACCGACAATGCCAGTGCACTTCCTCAGGGCATTTTGTTTTATTCACGCCCTGCTCGTATTACTCTAGCAACGGAATACCTACAGTAGCGCTCAAAAGTCTTCGGTGAAACGCTCTGACGCTTTTTCGTTCATAACTTTTTTCTTAGTAGACCAAATCGCGTGAAATTTGGATATGTTTAACTAGAGCATATTTCACCCTACCCAACACTATTTGACTGCAAAGCTGTGATATCCTCAGATAGAGCAAGGTGTTTGTTGCGGTAGCACATTTTGCTAAAACTAACGTTGTTGACGTCTGCACTTATTCCCACCTTATGTGCGTTTTTCACATCTATGGTGTTCGGCATTACCGCTCGTACATTTTTGACATGACAAAAAAGAAAGAGATTCTAGAAAGACCATCATCAGTATTTGCAGTCGATTTTATTTTCATGCCCTTTGGAAAATCTGGAACATGATCAGATTGCAGGTTAATAGTGGTAAATATTCACAATACACCCACGCTCCAAATTTAGAAATTTCGCACTGGTAGATCCATTAGGAAAGAAGTTACGACTGAAAAGTACGGCTGATGAACCATTTCACCAAAGACTTTTGAGCGCTACTGTAAGTCAACGACAGAAAGTTATGGTACATGTTCTTGATTTTACTGGAAGACGAAAACCAACGGTAAAACCCATCCTCGGGTCATAGCCGCCGGTATGCAACTGCTAAAGGGCAGTAGAATTTCTGCCAAAAACAATAGCATTCTCAGGAGCGGCAGTTGATTTTCATATAAAATATATTAGCTTCTTGAGCAGAAGAGGGATTAGTTGTAGCCATCCCGCTCTTGAGTAAGTAGAATGCAAAAGTAGGGATCATTGATGATATAAATTATCGACTTTTCAAAGGTGACCGAAAACAAGGGTAGAGCGATTTTTTAGGCGCGAAGGTGAATGATAAATGGAACGGATGGATGTTGTCGGAAATGCCAGTTCATCAGCGGAGTGCAAAAAGAGGATATTTATAAAGAGGAAAAAGATTATATCCAACACTCGAGTGAATTAAGCAGAAGTCAAATAAGGTAGTTGTGGCGTAGTGGCAAGTGGCGCACTATCTCACACGTACGGTCAGGGGTTCGAATCCCGGATCGATATCCGCCTAGGTCAACCAAGCCTTCCATCCCTACGAAGTCGATTAATCGGTACCAGACTCGTCTGTGAGGATAAAAGCACTGACTCGTACATCGGCTAGCCACCGCAAGTCATTGTATAGGCCACACACGCGCTCATTGCGCCACTACGATTCTGAATGGAAGTCGAGTGTAGGGGTGCATCCCTCAGACGGGATTAATGCCAAAAATTTTATCCTTTATTTATCCTTTATAAGGTCGCTTCGCATTGTCGCTCACACACCTGCGGGGTGACCTCGCTCAATTCTCTGTCAGACTCAACTCTATCATCAGCTGCCTCGATGATCATCTATTTATAGCAGGCACAAGTAACGTATATACTCGTTCCTGTCGCGTAGTCCAACAAATATCTTCGCTCGAGAAGCATGAGGCCTAAGATTCCTTTCGTTCAGAGCTCTTGTGAAGGAGTCTAACCATCTCGCTGGCAGCCGTCCCAGTGTTCGTTAGACGTCTTACAGGATCCAGTCAGTAACCAACCTGGACCAACGGTCATCACACAACCGCATGACGCGTCCAGCCCATCTGACCTTCCACTCCCTGATGTGAGTGTTGACGAACTCCAGAGCTCCGGGTTTCCCTCGTGCACCGGGAAACTTTGAGCCTCTCCCTTTCTGCAGCTGTTGAATGATACTGGCTGCATGGTCATCCCGATAGTGTATAGCCCAGATCTTTGAGACGTGTCAGAGCAGGAAAGAGCGCACTTTGTCGAAAAGTGAACGCAGGACCAGTGATAACACTCCCTCGACAATCCTAAACACTCCCAACTCCGCGCGTCCCCTTTTGCTCAGCTCCGCCGCTAGGTCATTCATCATGTTGACCTCTCGACCTCGATACGCGCAGCTAATACTTTGTTATATTTAGGCTATATCAGAGTGAAGGGAGCGTCGAGTATGATTCTGTTCAGCATGAGCATTTTCTTGTTATGTTCAGTCTTAGCTAATATTTCTACAGGCGTTGTCAGATTCAAAAAGAATTAGCGCTGCCTGCTCCATGTTCGATGTCATATGCGCGTTTGCCGTATGCAAAGTAGAGGTAAAATGATTAACAGCCGTCGACTTTGACTCAAAAGTCTTCCCATGCCATGACGCATGGTGTTCGTAAAGGTGGTGTATGAAGTTTCAGGCGGAATGGTATTGCTCGGTTGTAACCTTTTTCACATAAATGATGACTCCCTCGAAGAATGCCAGAACCATGATTGTAAGCTTTTGTAGGGTCTGAGTCATACTGTCACACAAACAAGAGAGTACCGTGCTTTCCCAAGTCTTTCAATACCGCTTGTCTTTCTTTAAATCGATCTACATTAGAAAAAACGACATCCTTTATCCTTGCGATAGTTCAGTGTCTTGTGGCAGTGTGGGTGTGATCCATTGCATTGGACCATTCCCAAAAACAGCCATTTTTTATCCTATGAATCCTATGAATGATGCATAGTTTTCAAAAATCATAGATTACAAAAAGCAGCCAGATTGGGCGATGAAGAAATTAGTCCTGAGCGTCAACAGATCCTGTTCGAGGAATGTGCCCCCAGATTTGACTTACATTCCTGTATAAAAAAATTGCGGTGTCAAGCCGACGTACAAGCTAGTGCTTTTTTATGCCCTTACGAGTCTGGCACCACTTAACCGACCCTGGAAGGATTTGAAGCTTAGTTGACTTGGTGGATAACGATCCGGTCCCGAACCCGTGACCATGCTTGTGGGGCAGTTGATACCACACCAGCTTTGCCCTGTAGTTGGCGATAACCCCCAATATCTTCTTAACTCCGCCCATCTTCTCACACCGCAACACCACTTTCTAGTTTGTGGGACACTTTGCATACCGGAAGATACCGCGCGAAGAGCCGAGCCAGGCACTGACGATATCTGGCGACAGGCTGTTTGGGATCCTGTTTCAATCCCATCAGAATCGAGCGCGGTCAAATTCCAATCGACGTGATGGTGTGCTGTACTTTGAAAAGAATAACAGAAAAAGTGCTCATCCCTCCTGTCTACTAAATGGATGGTATATGGACAGGTAGACGGGTTGTCGAAAAGATCCGAGAAGTCTCAGAAACTCTTCATGTCTTCAGAGATGCAATATTTGTTCATCTAGGACGACAAAAGAGATTCTAGTGATCATGACACATTAATCCTTCCGTCTCGGCGCCTTCTGCTAAAACTGCTACCTTTCTCTCTGATGATATTCCTTTACGGCTTCTCTTCATAACTTCACCATTTTCGGCGTTTGTTGGTTATTGCCAGCAGCTCACGTAATTCGATGGTAGTGTATCAGCTCGAGAGTCTTAGAAAATAGACATCTCTCGACCACTCAAGAATCCTCTGCTTTCCTAGCACTATCTTGAATCAACTAGCTCTTTTTCAACGCTTATCGATGTTGTCGATAAGAGACTTCTCCATGAATTCACAAAGGAAATAAGCGATCCTGATCGATAACAGGTCGAAGCTCCGTTTTTTTCAGTGAACGGGTTTCTTTTTAATTACATTGTTCACTTCTCCAACGGCAAAGGAGAGTCCAGTGAGAAGGCAATGGCCCGATCCCGTGGGAGAAACAGCGAGGTCGAGCAGGCAAAGCATTTAATTGAAGCTGGTCAGGCTTATCAAGTTATAGGCTGGCCGAGCCTATACTTGAAGGTGTAGCGGACTTAGGAATAGTTCTGTAGGGAAGAGTATGTATTTATATAAGTTTGTTATACAAGTAAATAACAAAGGGAGAATACAAGAGAGGGACAGAGGGGAGAGGATAGAACGAGAAGGCAGGTGGTTGCCTAGACAAAGGGTCAGCGTTAGCCTGGTGGCTAAGATGACATCCGAGACCTCGACTCCATGAGGGGGCTCTTTTTACACTGTGTCTCCTGATGGATGGCATGGCAGCTTTCTCGTAGGTGTTGTCGCGAGGCTGATGAAATCCTGGCGGCTGTCTCGAGCCTACGCATGTCTCGACACGGCTGTCTCGAGCTGACGCATGACTCTACATAGCTGACCTATGACTCGACAGGCCAAGGCTTGAGGTTTCTGGGATTGCATCATGGAACTGTCTTCTAGGTGATCCTGTGTCCATCACAAATGAATGGCATTCTGGAACTGCGAATTACCATTTATGGTTTGGGCTGACATGATAAACTGGGACAGTCCTTCACTCCATCATTCTCAATGTGAAGCTCTTCAGCCGTCTTCTAGGGTTAATCTAGGTGTACAAATCACCGACGAGGATAATCTTGAGAAAACAATAGTTCTCTCAAAGCTTTGAGTATGTATACACACCTTCCTCTTTTTCTCAACTTTCCAGCTTTTTTAGCTCTCAGCCTTTTCACCAAGCTGCCGAAAAAGAAGCTTTATAGCTTGATGTTGTTCCGTGGTAGCTTGATGTTGTTGCGTTTTGGTCGCTATAGCTGGGACTATGCCACAACATTTCAATCGCAAACTTTCGTTTCCTCTGCTGTCACATATTCCAGGAAACAATTCTTCTCATCTCGAGAACGGCGAGCGAGCAGCGATGCTTCTCGTGCTGGTTAGTCCCATGGCCGTACTTGTTCTCACTAGCTCGCATCATCTAATCAACCGCACCTGCAGACACTCCACACACGCATGCATAGATACACCTGCGAGATAAGGATCATTCCAACACAGGAGAAAAGGGAGTTATGGGGAGAGAATACTAAATAGAGAGGATCCGCTGGTTGAATATAATCTTTATCATCACCATATGCATACATGCGTATATATTCTACTATATTTTATTTATTCATTTGTTCGTGGACACAGCATGACTGCGTGGGAATACATGACCACAACGAAACCAGATCATGCAGTCGTCTCGCTAAAGAGCGCACCAATTGAGAGTGTGCTATACTAAAACAATCATGGGAACAATTTGATAGATATCAATAAAGCAATTATAGTCATGGTCATAACTCAACGGATTCGAAGGAACTTCTGTCCATACCAAATTTATGGCTCTACGGCGGAACGCCGCGAGAGTCAGGCGCAGGATATCCTGATCAAAAAATCTAATTAACAAAGGTAGCGCTCCAACAGCAAGAGATTCAGCTCTGACTTGTGTACTTACTATAGAAAACCTTGTTTTGGCCGTGCTTTTTCTTGTCCTCTATATATATGGTTAGATAAGACGTCATATAGAAGTTCTAAAGAGATGATCACCCATCTTTGGGGTATCACGACAAATATTGTCTAGACCTTGTACATGTCTTTGGCACAATGGAATCCAACCGGGAAGGCGAGTCTCGCCTACCAGACCACGTCAATTTTTTCAAAGTTTTAGTCTACGCATCACGACTAGACTTGGGCTCCGCTCTGTTACACTCAAGTTTCGCCACTACTTCTATCTAGTAGAGGTTACAGTTTAGATTTAGTTTTTGGGAAAAATGATGCATAACTCCTGCAAACGTTCCAATGCAGTGTAATGAAAAAGTTGAATCTCGAAAAGATTCAGTGCCGAAGACTTTACCATAAACCTGCTTATTGCGAACTCTAAAACGAACCTGCCACACATCAATGAACACAAATGCTCGTTGTCAAAACACGCAAGTTAAATTCCGAAGCTCTGTAAGAGCAAAGCAGCAACCCACATCACGGCATCGCCGTCGCGAAATTCTACTTCTACACAATTCTCGGGATAAAATTACTTGATAATTGGTTCACTGAGGACTCTAGATGTACTTATGCCCAACCTCTGCTGCAGTGTTCGCATACTCCTTGATTCTTTCAACAGATACGATATTAGTTTCCAACTTGCTTATCTGTCGCACTGCGAGGTTCAATACGGTAGTGATCTGAAAAATTAGGCTGGAGGTGTTAACAAACTAAGTTCAACTCTATAGCTTCTGTAAGGTTACTAGTTTTGCCAGATTTTCAATTTCCACGGGGGTGGCTGAAAAGCTGTAACCTTTAAGTCTTCAGGTCTTGAACGTACTTCCATATTCTATTTTATAAACCATAAATTCATACCAGTGTCAAGCAGTATAAGTATGATTATTGAAAACAAGAGTGGTATGCATCGCACAAAAATCTAAGCGGCAACGGTCCGAGATTATGGTGAAGCCTGCCGAACAGCAGATTCTCGGATACTTGCCGCTTAATATGACGTATATCTACATTCTCATTTTATTACGCTCTCTATATTTGAAAGAAAATACATACATCCTCTATATACAAATCACTAACTTTGCGCGTGTTTTTGTATGCCCGTTTGTGCGTCCTTAAAAAAGGTCTTGTAGGCACGATGTGGATTCACCTGAAATGTCATGTAAGCTTGGCTAGGAAGTTATATAAAATAAGAACCCAATCGTTGCTGTTTATATCGATCCACTAATCAATATCCTGTCTTTTGTAACGTCACAGACTGAAATCACAACTCGCCTCCCACGACGCAGGACAATCAAACCATTAGAAGCTAGAGGAGGTTAGAATGGAAACAATCCCACTATTACCTATTAGTGTCAAGAGATCAATACCCACAAAGCGGCATCAGATCGTTCAATTCGGGGAATATCTCCTAATTGTTATACACCAGCCGTTCTTCTGGATTTGCCGTAGTGCTACATCCCTATACTATGGAAGATTCATCTACCCGTTCGCAGCCAACTGAGCGAGGAAAGAGGTTAGGCTTCGTGTGCAAAATACTTTTTGCTCATGAAGGATATTTACCAAAAATCGCTTCGACCGATTACCGATTTTCCAGACTAGACGCGTAATTTTCCATAGAAATATAATCGGAAATCCATAGAAATCCATAGAAATCTGATCCCGACGAGATTTCTACTTTTGCATGTGAATTTCGCTCATAGATGCGCACTCCAAAAAACTATCCACTTCACAATACTTCAATTGCTAGATGAACGTTTTTCCATATTTGAAACTTAGGCGAGATCTATACGACAGCTCACCATATGTGAAGCGCTTGTGTCTAATTGTTTGTTTGTTCGTTCAACTGTACAGAAATTCGATATTACCTTAAGAAACACTTACATAAGTCGAGTCAGCTTTGGGATGGTTCGGACATAGGGCACAGATCTAAAGAACACGTATGAGCTCAGCAGAGCTTCTCCTTCGAGGGTGGGGCATGCACAGGTTTAGGTCATGTCATGGGCAAAACTTCCTTACTTTATGTGAAGCGCTCGCGTCTGTCTGCCCCTCCGGCCGTCTGTCTGTTTGCACGGGAATTCATAACTAGTGTCCAAATAGACCTGAGACGTTCAAATCTGGTAGGAGCACAGGCGGCAGAATGGGAAAACATGGTGGATAGCAGGACCGAACTCTGCTCACAGTGGGCGAGGTTTGTGCGAGATAAATGTTTCAGTGGAAAATCATAAGTCCTATCCCTGTGAACCTAGAACATTCAAATTCATTAGAAAGTGCCCCTAGGCAAGGTGGGAACACATGTGGTGGGTGGCAGGATCAAACTAAGCTCCCAGTGGGCAGGGTTTTTGCAAAATAAATGCTTCAGCCGAAAATAACTCCTATCTCATTGGACCTAGAAAGTTCAAATTCAGTAAGAGTACATGGGGCAGGGTGGGAACACTAATGGTGGGTGGCAGGATCGGGCCACAAGGAGCGGGGTTCGCGCCGAAATTGTCAATTTGGCCCTAGGGCCTACGAACTTGGCAGAAGTATCCCACTGGAGGCGGGGTTTGTGCGGAACAAATGTCTGAAAATCCAAATCCAAATTCATAGCCCCTGATACCGTGGACTTGTAGAGCAAAATCAATAGGAGTAGAGGGGGCAGGAGGGAACACTGACTATGGAGGAGGCCTTAGAGACTAAGATCCAATCACCAATTAAGTCCTGGCGCCTCTGTAGTTCACGATCTAGCTTTGATTCTTTAATATGTTTCATTCGACAAGAAGGGTAAGTTCACTGATAGGGTCCGATTACGAAATTTGGTTCATTTCTTTATTGCTACTTTCTTAATCGCTACACAGTGAAGTTAGGAATCAATGATTTTTTCTGCTTTGATATCATTCATGGCGAAACTTATCCGACCGCTAACAATCTTGGATTCTCATTTGATGATGTATCCGTAGAGGAAACGAGCTATCCATCAAAGACATTTGATAATGGTATTATTATGTCTCGACTACATTCGTGAAAACCATTCAAGGCTTTGAATGCCCACCAGCGACAGATCGAGACAAATAGATCCAAACGAAAGGCATAAGCATCGGCACATTTCGAATATCCTTGGCATGCCCTACTGTTCCTCTATCGAACTTCGTGTTCCAAAAAAATCGTTCTTTCTGAAGAACGAGTGTGCTGTTTGCCGTTTATCACAACTGTATCATAAGAAGGAGGGGAGCCGGGCGGTCCGACTGTCTCTATATACAAAGCAGCAATTCTGTGTGCCTGTTTGTATGCCGTTTGCGCATCCTTTCGGGAGTTACGTGGGCACGAAGACGAGTGTTAATGTCGTGTAGGGAAACAGTTGTGAAATGGAAAGTCAACCGATGCCATTCATACTGGTCCTCTAACAAGTCGTAAGTAAGCGATAGTGGGCATGTGGTGCACGCATTAGCGTGCGTGGCTCAACTGGTATACATGTATAATCCTTACGGTTTAGTAATCCTGACGCTGTTATGCGAAAGGAATTCACCGGCTCACTAGTTCTGTCCTCCAATTGCTGTACGGCAGATCTATGGCACGATGTTCGTTCTGTCTGCGACAAATTCGTATGACTTCTCCCCTTCAGTAGTTGCGGGCTCACCGTCCCCTGTCCTAACTACAGCTTAAAGACGCTTCGGCTACTCATCGACGGGGCACTCAGAGTTTCTTGAAAACTCCAGCCCTGGTTTTTTTCCACGATTTCTTAGAGGCAGCAGTGGCGTGTTAGTGTACACTATACCCACGGACCCAATGGGTTGTGAGCCGGAGAATTTGCTGAATGATTGGAGCCAGAGATGAAATTGTAAAAATTACCTCAGCACCGGTCTTGATCTTATTCCATTCGTGAGCAACTACGCGAGTGTTTCCAGACGATATTCCTACAATAGTCTTCAATCCCTAGGAGGATCTCCTCAGGAATTTTTCTAACCTCTCTGATCAAATTTTATGCCTCACTCGACAAATATCAAGAGATGCGCCCTGATGGCACAGATTCCAGCTCAAACCGTCACAGAGAGGAGAATGGCTATAAACGATCTAACCGATCTCAGCTCCCTCTCCACTCGTAGCCAGAAATATACGTGTAAACTAGAACCTGGATATTACTTCCACGCTGAACACCTCTTTATACAGAAAAGAAGTGTGTTGAAGCGGGTGCCGGGAGCAAGCAGGGCACGGGAACTGAAATTACTCTCGAGTTTCTTTCGTTAAGAAGGCTATACGGTTTTAAAAATCTATCTGGAGTTATGGAAGACGTTTCTCATTGAGGTAGGCATCGGCATCGGCATCCAACTCTTCAGTCATTTTTCTTGTGTTTCTGCACGTTTTGTAGCGTAATCATTTCCAAGAAGTTCTATCCGTGGGAGTGGTCGTAATCGTGAAAAGGCGACTGTCGTTAGGCTGCTCGTTGAACTGTAGACGCATCGCGATACAGAAGACTGCCATGCGAGAAATATTGAAACGACGAGAGATCCCGGGAGTGAACTCACCGAATGCGCGCAAAGATCGAACGGCTGCTGGATGAATGCGATGTTTTACCATTTTTTGGAAACAGGCGAACTGAGAGCACCTAAGCAGATATGTGAGCTAAGAGATACCATAAACATAAGAGAAGGTGCAAATTCAGAAAACCCTCTAAACAGAGGAATTGAAGACTTCCGTAAAGTTGTCACTATATTTATGGCGCATCCTGTGCAGTTACAGCTTCGAACGGGCGTTGGTTAATCCTAGAAATTCACCACTCCAGCTTTTCGAAGGCAGTACCATCCCGGCGTTTACGACATGAGACAATCTTCCTGGTTTTGGAGTTGTGCGATTGTGCGAGTAGTGCCCTCCAATTACGGAGGATCTTTCAAACCTGAAAGCCGTTTCAATTTTGAAAGTTCTCGGGCGATCTTTATAGAAGAATCGATAATCGCTCTGAGAGTGACTTCGTTTCATGTCCACTGATTGAAGTGAGGCTTCGCAACAATAGCCTAAGTAGGGGGTTGCTTGAAATTGAAAGTGGCATAGAATGGGTATTCGGGCGAGACTTCAATTGCATGCGGTTTTGGGAAAAAGCTGGCTTTAGTGAGCAACGTGCCTTTTACTGTGGATCCACCATGGGTTGGGACTGCATGCAATAACGATTTCGTAAACTTCATACTGTAATTTCTTGATAAAATTATATTCTGTTGTTGTTGATGTTCTTTCATCATGCTACATGTTGCCCCTATTTCTATTCAGCCGTTTGTATTTGCATTGAACGTATACAAGCAGATACCATCGATACAAATAATGCATATTCGCATAAATTGTATCTGCCATATGTATATCAGTGCAAATGATGCAGCCTTCAAAATGCAGTGAACACAGCTACTTCTGGCTAGTGCATAGTGGAATCATCTTAGAAAATTTATTATGGGCCATCGAGACCGTTTTTCAACCATACAGTGGCCCATGTTCCATCCTTAAAGGTCCGGGTTCGAAATTCCAGCGACAGTTATTATCGTGAAGTGTACCATCCAGAACAAGAACTGCAACGGGTGCGCATATCAAGTAATGAAACGGATATCAGAGGACTTTCTGCAAGTAATGGAACGGATATCAGAGGACTTTCTGGATAGAAATCAGAAGAACACAATGAGAGAATTATACACCTATCCGCTGATAGTTGGAAGATGTAATAGTTGCACGAAGAGCTAACGCAATTATGAAAGTGATCGCTATAGGTAGGAGAGAAAGCGGTAACACTCGATGTTCGGGATCAGAACGGTAAATGCTATGAAAACATCACAATACTTTCCGTCCAAACGCTTATGTGGATGTGGAAGTATCTGAAAAAAGTTCGCCTCAGATTTGCATGAGAGCCCTTGATTTATTAATTGACCAAAATCAGACGGCATTTAATTGTTGCACACAAGCCTTCATCGAACAGTCTTATGGAACAGCCGAGTATGCTCTACAGCGCGGCTTTATCTAGAAACTTGAATATTCCAGGAACAGGACAATCCAGAATTTTTCATTACAAATTGATATTAGGATGTCCGGAAAGCTATGGGACTCTGAAAGTAGGGAGTTATATACATAGGTTAAGGTCCGTAAATATGTGAGGAGCGGGTTAGTCAGGATATACCAGGTCTTTCCAGCTCATCCATCGACGTCCTCGCGCAGGGTAATCAAGCATTATCCATTACAATAGAAAATTTCCCAGTAATCGGTATAAAATGGGGGTTCGAAACACCAGTCGGTAACAGGATACTCTTGTGTTTACCGCGACACACTCTGGTGGGATTTCCAGTAAAACACCCGGTAGAGGAAGGATGAGCTCATGTCTTTTTTGGTGTGGGCGTCCCGCTTTATTACGAGCTATGGCCTTAGGTCCACTGTTAGGCGATGCGATTTCCTGTGTGGATTTTTATACGACATCTATTTTAAATCCTGAGCATTAACGAAGTCGGTGGATGTCGTCGTTCGCTTACAATCGAGGAGCTTCAGACAAACACTGACTCGCACTCGACACACCTGCTCAGTCAAGGATGTGCGACACTTGTGAAGAGTCCTGACTCAAAAGTGGCTTTTACGTAGAATGTCGTAGGCGAAGGATTCCGAAGTGGAGATCGTCTCTTCCAAATCTTGCCACTTTGAGCAGGATTGCTCTGACGGGGACCAGAACAGTGTCGATGTTTGAGGACAGTTGACGTTCGTGTCGACGAAATTCGTCGAAGCAAATCTCTTACCAGAGAAAGCGATCCGTCATTTATGGTAGGAGACAAGAGAAGGTCACCGCTGCCAATCAGTCAAGTATCTCTTTCCAAGCGTGAGTCAGCGTGTCAAAGGGATTAGTTTTGTAATGGAGAAGCAGAAGGCTCCGGTAGTCGTATCGACGGCACATCGTTTGCTCTGCGATTAATTACTTGAAACGACCACGTCGAACACCGATCAGTTATAGGACTGAACTATGATTAATGCCCCTTTCCCCACTATCGAATCTATCGACGCGAGTTCGCGACCAACGTGCTTTCAAAGTTGAGAGGCAAAATTTTCCCAAAATTTTTCGGACACCATAAGTTCGCATCATCTCGATTTTCCCTTGGACGATGGTTTCAAAAGTTCCAATCACTAATTTCGAAACTCTGATAAGTATCCCCATCATTGTAGTCAACATATTTTTAAAATACCAAATATTTGATGTAAAATCTCGCTATCACCTAACTTGCATGAACGGTCGATAACCCGACGTTGAATACATATCATCCAGATCAGCTCGACCCTTTTTTACAAATATGCTGCTTCTGTTTTCTCTCGATTCTCCATTCAACGTGTAACGTGCCGTCATAATCCACAACATGTTGTGAATCAGCCAAAACGCAACTGACTCGTGATTCATTCTCCTTGCGTGAGACCTATCAATGTTGTCTCGTCGGTATAGCCTTGATTTCTTCCGGATATTTCACCATTGCGTTATCTTACAAGCCCTATCAATTTTTATTAGAACTGGTTCTTCCGTCAAACGTTGAAGCTGCACCAGACTTCCTGGATTTAATTTTCATTCTATCTTCAGTATTTTGGCATACTTTTTGAAAACTCATTCTCTACACTGTAAATATATATTTCACTCTTTTTCAACAGCCGAAACTGAGATTGCATTACAGAAATGGGCCAAGTCGAATATAGGGGCACATTAGCTGCTTTCTACTTTCTGCTCAACAGGCAACAAGACTTTTGATAAGTGTACGATGTAAGGAGAGAATGCTATCGTGGAAAGAGAAGTTGGAGAATAGATACTTGGAAAAGTCAAGTCAGTTAACTAGTGGCCACTATTCACATCTGCTATTCTACTTCAAATAGGTTAACAACACACCGTTTTTGATTCATAGCAGCATAAAATGACAAATGTACTGATTGCCGACTTAGTTTGCCTGCGTCGACTCAACCAGTTAGCGAGTCTGAATAAGAATAAACCATGATACAGTGAATTCTAGGCTATCTTTCAATAGTATGGATGAGAACACTCGGAGAAACACGGTATACTCTGGAAATAGAGCGCACAAGGAAAGTTATAGTACGAAGGATTATCACATGTGGAGCATCCTGATGATAACGAATATGTGAGGCAACCCAACATATGATTATGATGCCGTCAACCATGCTCCCGTGCTTGAATGCAGAGAATTTCTTTTTTTCTGTGTTCAATTTCTATAGATACAACACCTACGGACGTACCAGCACAGAAAGCGTTGCCACTAAGGATAACATTATTACTGCTGTTAAACGGGGGATTTTGTCGGAAGCTCGGTTTTTTAGATACTTTATTAGGAAATGAATAGGGCGTAAATTTTTATTCCAGTATTGCTAATTCTTTCAGAACAAGTGAATTGACTTGATGTCCTTTATTCCGAATATTTTAGTGTATCTAGTATACATAGTGATTATTCTCTTCTTTCAATATCTCTATTCATAGAGAGAGAAATAGAGAAGCCATCAGTGACTCAGCGCGTCGGCCTAAATGCCACGCAGTAACAACGATACTTTTCCTGCTTTTCAAGCTAGCGAATGGCCGAGATATCGCGATTACTACCAATAATGTCTTAGCTACATAGAGGTCTCAAAATGCAAACAAGTCTGACAGTACATAAACCTTGAACAGGGCTCTGTAGCCTATGGGCGAAGATCTTTTCTTGAGGAATCAAAATCAGATTATCTTCCCACAAACTTGCGCAAAATAATCGGAAGCGACATATTCCTCATTGCTAGTCATCTTTCTCAGTTTCTCGAGAATAGAATTAATCCCATCTTATGCTGAAGCGAATATCATGTGACATCTATATCAACTCAAATAGAGCATAATTGGATGCTTATTGAACACTTCAAAATGTGTTCTGCATTCACACACTCAAGACGGAATGAATTCGTGAAAAGTTCTCATAAAATTGGTTCTCCAAGATTCACCAAGAGTAAGAATGGTAGGAGATTCTCAGTCATTTACTGTTCTTTCCTCTACCACAGCAATGCAATTACACTCGTAACAACCTTATACACATCGAGAAAGAGCTTTGCGATCGTGCATCGAATCAAACTTTGTAAATCAAACAGCTTGTTCATGTCAGAAAAGCTTTCCTGGTATTAAAGTTTCTCTTCGAACATTACGCGCGTGTATGGTGCATGCTTTCTGTTCAAGCTTTGTGATGGTTTATGTGTTTTGCAAGCGTGTATACCAAGAGAACTAAACATTCTGTGAGTGTCGGCCAACTAAATATTCAGTCGAAACTTACATTGAGTGCATATGACACCGACAGTCCAGTAACCCCTGAAGTTGTGTATTGCCTTGTTAAAGCAGCAAGAAGGGCTGCAAAAAGTAGAACACAATTCCCGAGAAATTCTAGTCTTACAGACATCCAACGATTCGCTACGAATCCAAAATAGCGACACTGAAATAGTAAGATAAAGGAACATAAATGCAAACTTTAGCAAACCCTAGCTTTCTTATGAGTTTGGAAACGATTGAAACACCGATGAGGGTTCTTGCACGTAGACTAGTTTACCGGTGCTAATCACCAAGCGCTCCTAGCCCGTTTTTTTGGCTATAATCTCCTCGCAGCATGCAAAGGGCAGAGCAATGGTTCACTCCGCAATCGCAGCAGAGGCCAATTCGAGGGTCTCAGCGCAGTAAGATTGCGGCGGCATATCAATTTCCAATCGTATTCGTAGAATTAAAGAGCTACGCTACCACGCGTGAAAGGTAAGAAATTACATGTCACATATCTAATTAGTTTCATAGCTGTATATGCGTAACCAATTGAGGTTGGATCATGAAATTTCCAGCTGTCACTGCTAAATCGAAAGAAGGCGGAGGATAAAAATTCCGGCGTTATTTAATCTCGCCTGGGGGATGCGCCCGCATCCAACTTAAATTCAGAATCGTAATGGCGCATTGAATGTGGCCCACACAATGGCATGCTATGGCCAGCCCAAGATGAAGTCAGGTCTATTGTCTTCCAAACGACGAGTCTCTAACCAACTATTAGACCGCCGAGGAACGGAAGGTTAGTTAACTCAGGCGGAAATCGATTCTGGATTCGAACCCGCGACTATGAGTGTGATATAGCACCGCTTGCCACTGCACCACCGCGCCTAACTGCAACATCCTACACCCTGGAAAGGCGACTATCACAAGTGGAGCTTCAGCAGGCAAAGTGTCAAGACGGTTCGATGCTTCAGCAGTTACAAAAGTGAATTGTGATGTTAATACTCTAACACCATTGGAATCAAAAAATAGAGTGGGATGCGTGCAACAGTCTGCATTATGGATAACCATGTCTTTTGACGAAAGACCACCTATAGAAAATCTGAGCCTCACTGTAGAAGAACTATCATTGCTTCCAAAACCTGAGGGCACCACAGCATTTCGAGTGCCTCCCAAGGAGCCATCAGTGCTACTGAGTTTTTGATGCATATCTAAAGACTTATTCAGAAAAATGATATTGAATAAATTATCCGCTAAGACATTGTCAACAGTCGAGCTTGGTGGATGGAAGCAAAAAAGCAGGGAGGGGATATAACGCACTCACTCAACAAGTTTGGGAGAACGTTAGTCCTGAAAAGGGTAATTTGAACTACAAAACGTGACCATAGAAAAATTCCTAGAAAGTACTACGTTCTTGTTGGCATTTTACTATTTGTGGATCTACTTTTAATATGGATTTTGTAAGGTAAGTTCCAATAGATCTCGTGAGTAGCTTTTTATCAGCAATTAAGGTAGAATAATGAAACGCAGAAGCAGGTATATCCATGCAAGAACATATATGAAGACGAAATGCTAAATTCCGACGAACTCGTGAACGGTGTCGCCAAAGGGTCTTCCGAGTAGCAGGAAGAGCTCATGTATCATTTTCCATTTGCAAAACAGTAGCCATTTCATTAAAATAGACGCAGTGGACGTGGCCCAGTGACAAGTGCGCACAATCACGCACATATGATGACGGCCTCGAATCCTGGAACTATATTCGCCTAAGCCAGCCAAATCTTCCATCCCTCCGGGGTTGGCCAATTGGTACCTTACTTGCCAGGGGTTAGCGAAAGTAAGAAACACTGGCTTTTATATCGGCTGTCTAGCGCAAACCATTGTAGTGCCACATACGCAATTAACACGCACAAATCGCGCAAAATTTTGATATGTTTAACTCAAGCATATGTCACACCATCCAACCCTGTTTGACGGCGAAGCAGCAATATCCACATATTTGAGAGTAAGGTGGTTTTTTGCGGTAGCAGACTTCGTGTAAACAAAGTTAGTGACAGTTCTGCAGTTATTTGCACCTTATGCGCGTCATTCTTCCCTACTGTGTTTGGTATGAACGCTCGTATACTTTGGACATGGCAAAAAAAGAAGAAATCCTAGAAGTACCATTTTCCCCACTTCCAGCTGATTTTGAGTTCAAGCCCTCTGGTATGTCTGGAGCACGATCTGATTGCAGTTTAATAGTGGTAAATACTCATAATACATCCATGCTTCACATATTGTAAGTTCGCATATATATACAGTAGCGCTCAAAAGTCTTCGGTGAAACGCTTTGACGCTTTTTCGTTCATAACTTTTTTCTTAGTTGACCGAATGACACGAAATTTGGATATGTCTAACTAGAGCATATTTCACACTACCCAACCCTATTTCACTGCAAAGCTGCAATATCCACAGGTAGAGTAAAGTGTTTGTTGCGGTGCACATTTTGCTAAAACTAAAGTTGTTGGCGTCTGCAATTATTTGCACCTTATGTGCGTTTTTCTCATCTATGGTGTTCGGCGTTACCGCTCGTACACTTCTGACATGATAAAAAGGAAAGAGGTTCTAGAAAGACCATCATCAGTATTTGCAGTCGATTTTATTTTCATGCCCTTTGGAATATCCGGAACATGATCAGACTGCAGGTTAATAGTGGTAAATATTCACAATACATCCACGCTCCAAATATAGAAATTTCGCTTGATTAGATCCAGTAGGAAAGAAGTTACGACTGAAAAGTACGGCCTAACAACCATTTCACCGAAGACTTTTGAGCGCCACTGTATATAACAGTAGTGGTCAAAAGTTTGGAAACTTTCTAAGTTCTCGAATAGCGCGGAAAGTTGAGATCGTAATTATCCCAAAGTTACATATTAGATATAAAATCATGTGGGAAATATGGCATGCAATGTGGTTTGGGGAAAATCAAAAACCTGGTTCCTGAAATAAAAAATGTTCGAAGAACAGCGCGTCGAAAAGTTTGGAAACTCGCTACCTGCCATGTCGTTTTGGCTTCTTCTTGGCCAGGTTGGTGGGTTTTTCGTAATTTCAATCAAAGCATGATTGATTGGGCGGTTTTCAGATGAAATTAGGTAAAGAAGTTCCAGTATCCGTCCAGGAGGCAATTTTCGAAGCCATCCGTTCCTGAACGAAGATGAGTGTGTCTTCCCAACAATATAATCTCGCTAAAAGCACAATTTTCGAGGTTTTCAAGCGTTATCGAAACCGAGGACTTGTGATGAGGAAGTCTCCGCTAGGGAAGACCGTGAAAGACAACATCAAGAGCTTACTCTCTAATTCTTAGGACTTCGATGGGCGATCCGCGCACGACGGCTTCGGTTATTCGTAAACAAGTAACATCTTCTTCTGGGGTTTCTATCGGCCAAAGCACTGTCCAACATCGGCTCAGAGCCGGAGAACTCTTTGCAAGACATCCTAGCAAAAAACCACTGGTCACCACAAAGATCCGGAAGGCCCGACTTGACTTTGCGCGCAAGCACCTCGCCTGGAATAGAGATGACCGGAAAAAAAATTTGTTCAGCGACGAGTCGAAGTTTTGTCTTTTCGGAAGAGATGGCGCAGTGTATATAAGACGTCCCGTGAGTAAGCGATGTGATCCGAAGTACTAAATCCCGACGGTCAAACACGGTGGAGGAAGCGTTATGCTATGGGGATGTTTCAGTCTATCCGGCGTTGGCTCACTCGTTCGTATCCGGGGTAATATGAATTCGGCTCAGTACAAGGACATCTTGGAAAATGTAATGCTCCCGTTCGCCAACCAAAACGTGCCGACATGGTGGATTTTTCAACACGATAATGACCTGAAGCATATTTCCCGTCCCGTGGCCGACTTCCTCCAGTCGAAGGAAATCAACTTTACGGAGTGGCTGAGTCAGAGCCCACACCTGAATCCTATAGAGCACCTTTGGGAAGGACTAGCACGTCGTACAAGCCATGTTCCTGTTGGGAATGCCGAAGAATCCAATCTATCGTCAAAAGAGTGGGCTCCGATACCACAGTCCAAAATTGAAGCCTCAATCGATTCAATGCAAAGAAGATGCAAAGCAGTAGTCGATTCCCTTGAATATCCAGCGAAGTATTGATATTTTGTTTGTAATTTCATGTTACCATGATCAATTTCTCCTGTTATTGTGAAATTTCCAAACTTTTGACGTGTTTCCCTTCTCACAACAAATGGTGTTTTTTAACTCTAATCATCTGGTCTCGAAAAAACACGTTGCCCACCGTGTACTATAATTGCTTTTATACCTACTATGCAAAATCGAGACAGTTACGTATTTCAGTGCCCGCGCTATATTGAAAAATAAAAAGTTTCCAAACTTTTGACCGCGACTATATATATATATATATATATATATATCAACTTGATGCATAATTATTGCGGATTTTTTTCGAAAATTTTATTTGGAAAAACGATAAAAATGCTCATCAAGAACTTTTTCATATAATCACCTCGCAAGGTATCCACCACCTACGTCAAGCAATTTTTTTGTGGCAGGACTTATATATATATATATATATATATATATATATATATATATATATATATATATATATATACAGGGTGTCCCAAAATTATTTTCGCCGATTTATAGCAATATATTTGAAACTTCTCGATGCGAAAGACGATGGAATTTCTATGCACGCTAGCTAACATATGTGCTACAACATGCTAAAGTCGCATTTCAAAATATCCCCCGTGAGCGCGAATAGAAGTCAAAGTTCGCTTTCGACCTGATCGCATGTGGCACGCAGGTATCCTACTCCATTTCTTGCCAGCCGTCCTCCAGCTTTTGCATTCTAGGACTCCAAACTGGGACTGCAAACTCGACAGGTCCTCTTTTAATCAGGGACCATTCGTGGGATTCAAGGGAGTTAAGTTCTGGAAAATAGGATGACCATTGCTCTTCACCAATGAAGTCGGTCAGCTGTCGTCGGCACAACTCGCGGGCAAGCTTGGCTCTGTGGGCTGAAGTAGCGTCCTGCTGAAAGGACTATGAGATGTTTCAGAAAACGTAGTCGGATCAATGTTTTATTTAGGGGGGTTAATCGTGAAAAATTTTTTGATCAGAGAAAACGACGATGGGTTGCGTGTCATTACTGAAGTGGGTCTGCGACTTTCTGCATTTTTGGCCCTGTAGAATCTATTGAGATCGGGATTGGAGCATACGATAGGAATGGTAGTGAGGCTTCTGACTGACATTCTTCCATCGCGATAACTCCTGTAAGCTGTGCCCGTTGACTTCCTTCTGATGGGTCACCCAGGATCCCGACCGATTGGCACACGAACCATTTTAATAGTCCTATCTTCAGAAACATTCTACCTTTCTATCTTTCCTGGTTTTTCTCTGATTCAATCTTTCTTTCTATATCGTTTAATAGCCTCCTATACGGCTATTAGAAAAATCCCGAAGGATTTCATAACGCTCATTAACGCCCTTCCACTTCTCGCGCGTCAATGATTGCAAGTGGCATTGAATGAGCCTCCTCTACCTGAAAGATAATGGGAGTTCCACATCAGCAACCATGCATATTGCAAGGAAACCTTCTTATGTAACCAATTAATAACAGGTATATTTCTACCTTGAAAATTACTGAACTTTGGCGCAAATAACTTTGGGACACCCTATATATATATATATATATATATATATGTATATATATATGTATATATATATATGTATATATATATATATATCCACACTACTAAGTTTCACGGGTAGGTTTTCTTGCAATATGCATTGTAACTGAAGTGAAACTTTCAACATCTTCAAGATGGCCAAGGCTCATCCAGTGCAACTCGTAATCATTGGCATGCGAGTGGAGAAGGGGCCTTATGAAATTCCTTGTGATTTCTATAGTATCCTATTCAAAGCTTATTGAAAGATATAAGGAAGAAGAATCAATCAAAGACAAATCCGGAGGGGATAGGAAGGACAGATTTCCAACGATAAGACCACTTAAATGGTTCCTGAGGTTAGTTTTCCCAGCAGGACGGTATTCCAGCCCGCAGAACCAAGCTCGCCCGCGAGTCGCGCCAACGCTAGCTGCCCGCCCTCAAAGAGGAATGGTCACTGTCGCGACCCCGGTCCCTATAGCTGAACTGCATCGGCGGCGGGACCCAAGGCCACGCCAGAATGTGGGTATTGTAAGGGCCCACACTCCCTCTGGAGGGGTAAGTCGCACCTGAATGCCCTACTGCCTGCCACTGGGACACTTACGGGGCCCTAATCTCCTCCCGGCTCTACTGAGGATAAATGCGATATATGACACAAACTTATGACCGAAGTATTCAGCGTTAAAACGCGTGACTAAGAACTACACTATTGTAACTATACGTTTTATGAGAATAAACATACTATAGAAAACTGTTGCACACTACATGGGAAATTATACGAAAAGATGATGCAATATGAAATGAGATAAAAAGAGAAATGAAGGAGTGGTCAGCAACCGAAGTCAAAACATAACCAGAAAGAGGTACCGCTGAATTGGCGTGTCGATGGTATGAACTCCAACTGATGGCATTGTTATTCCTCGGATCGGCTGAAGTTGACACGACGTAAGATCCGGGCACCGCGGACGACGACAGGAGCAGACGCAGACGTGGCGAAGACACGAAGCAGAATGATGAAATACTGCCGGCGCGGCGGGGTCAATAACTCTCCCGCGCTTCCAGAAGCTTCTGCCATTTGAACGTGCGCGTCGCGGTTCGGCATTGGAGCACGGTATTCTCCAGCGGGGGCTCACGGTCGCACGTAAGTCGCGACACTCCGGGGCGAGACAAAATGCGACTGCAGGAGCGGCGATAGAACGGCTGACGACGTGCGACAATGCGTGTGACGGCTGATGACGACTGGCTTCTGCTTGACTATTGTGCTGAACAAAGAGGAGAGAAGGAGAAACAAATATAAAATACATACACACAAATATATGATGAGGAGATCGAGTAAATACATATATGTATATATATGAGCTTCACAAGTAAGGCGTAGGTAGATAAATGACCGGCAAGAAATGAGGAGATAAAAAGAGATTACATAGTAAACGAGCTAAATGCAAGGGTTGAATACAATAAAAACATATGTATGTATATTTATCACAACTGACTGCATTAACTGCACTGGTGTCGGATGGAATTGGACACGGCTGAGGATGACGACGTTGACTGGCTGCTGCACGATCGTGGATTGACTGACGATTGGCGTTGGCGAATGATGTTGACTTTGACGAATAAACGACTTGAAGGAAATTTCCTACTAGGCGTCCTTCACGCCAAGGGTCATTACAAGTGCGAGGGGGAGATACTAACCTCGCTGAGCCAATTCGGCAGGGGGGTGATGTTATTCCCAACGAAGGTGCAATACTCAGAATGGCGATCTCTCAACGCCGGGGTGTGATCTTAACCCAAATCCCCACTACGGGTCAATGCAGAAAGTTGTGCTGATGTTGGTGGCGGCAAGTACTGAAGTCGACAGATCTGACGTCAGGATGTCGGTGGCGACGGCTGACATCGGCAAGAACTGATGTTGTAACGTTGACGGCGATGACCAGCATCGGCAAGAACTGATGTTACGACGGCAATTTACTGACGACAGGAACTGAAGACGGCAGGAACTGATGGTAACTGCTGTTGTATCGACTAGTCGCGGGTATTCCGGCGGTAACAGTCCACATACAGGTCGTACATGTCCTTGAAGAAGGCATCGTAGTCCATGTCGAAGTCTCGCTCCACGTAGAGGATCCTAGGGCAGACTGCGGGGTGATGGTTCTTCGCGCCACAGAATCGGCATTTGGCGTCGAGGCGGCAAAATCCTGGAGCATGGAGGTACAGGCAGATGACACATCGTCCTTCGTTGACGGCTCTCAATGCTCGATCTCTAAGTTCCGTGACGACGTTACAGTCTGCAGAATAATGGCTCTGGTGGCAAAAGCAACATCTGATGTGGGAACTGTCGACGGACACGGACTGACGACTTCCAGAGGGACTGGGGGACAGCTGACGTCGGTGTGCAAGCACGGACCGGCGACTGCCAGAAGAACTGGGAGACGGGGAACGGTGATGTTCGGGCACGTACTGATGACTTCCAGGTCTGGGAGACAGCTGACGTTGATGTTCCTCCAATCGAACTGGGACGCGATTGTACATAGGCTTCTTCGCGGACTCCTTTCCGATTGTTCCGAATACTACGATGATGGTGACCGGGCACTAGTCGACGGTACTGGTGTGGGCGACGCTTCCGAATCTGCTGGTTGTCTCGAGGTTTCACCAGTTTGGGTGGACGCGGCTGAAGACTTGAAGGCGGTCTGGGAAGAAGTGGTCACAGACAACGACAAGTCAACTGGTGACGTGGCGGTGTCGCGGTCGGTGGCGGTTTCCTCAATTTCCGGGGCCTGAACTGACGACGACTGCGGGGTGGTGGTTCCGTGAAGACGAGCAATAGCTATGTTGA
This sequence comes from Haemonchus contortus, assembly GCA_000469685.2. Lineage (NCBI taxonomy): Eukaryota > Metazoa > Nematoda > Chromadorea > Rhabditida > Trichostrongylidae > Haemonchus > Haemonchus contortus. Next base: position 20,109,954 of record LS997567.1, on the reverse strand, counting down.
TCCTCTTCAGGTTAACAGTGGTCGTAGCGGCAACTGCGGAGGCGGTGGTTCAAAGCAGTTTAACGTCGGCCAGCGTGATGGAGTAGTAACTGAGGATATCGACGAATCTTCTGGTGTCCTCGATGGGGTTGAGGACGTGCGGTACAATAAGGTCCATAAGCGTATTCCGATGGTAAAAATAAAGCTGACCATTAAAAAGGAATAAGGGCGAGACAAAGTAGAGAATAGAGAAGAGAAGATACTGATGAAGAAGAAGGAAAATGAGAAGAGGGTGTAAAAGGAAAGGAGAAGCCGGAGGAGGAATAGGGGGGAAAGGAACCAAAAGGCGAGCATTTTAGCACCACACGACTGAAAAACCAAAAGGGGGGGACGCAAAAGAGAGTGGACACAGCATGCGGATAATAAGCAAGTACTGATGGTAGAAACGAGCACGTTAAGGTCAACCACGGTCTAGCGCTTACGACTACGCGGCTTGAGTCTGCACGAAGGCTAACATGACATCCATGCTCTTAGTGCTGTTGGCTGAGCTCACTGCGCCGCAATTGGCTCTACCGGGAGCTCACGTCGCTCTACCGTCCCAATACTATTGGCGGGATCGCACTCTACCAACCAACACCCATGCAACCCAATGCTGCGATAGTCGCAGAGCGCGTAAGGATCCTACACAAGCCTGCTCACGGCTGCGCTCCCTGCCAGTGCGACCGGTTAAGGTACTGAGGGGACCCCTGCCACTGATCCCGACAGTAGAACTGGACAGGCATGAGTAGCGATGTAATAGACCCAGTTGTGGGCCTCATGGCCCATCCCTCACACAAGACACTTGCTTAAAATACGCACGTGGGTCCACAAGTTAACTGAAAAGGCAGTTAACGGCGCACAAAGGCGCTTACGTTTGGAAAGGACTGAAGGCTTGGGGATACCCTGACAAACTGAAGGGTGCGACAAAAGGCTCGATCGCGACAGCCAAGGCCGTCTTTCGACGACGTTGACTGCGGCCCGATGCACCAATTCTGTCGCGACCCCGGTCCCTATAGCTGAACTGCATCGGCGGCGGGACCCAAGGCCACGCCAGAATGTGGGTATTGTAAGGGCCCACACTCCCTCTGGAGGGGTAAGTCGCACCTGAATGCCCTACTGCCTGCCACTGGGACACTTACGGGGCCCTAATCCCCTCCCGGCTCTACTGAGGATAAATGCGATATATGACACAAACTTATGACCGAAGTGTTCAGCGTTAAAACGCGTGACTAAGAACTACACTATTGTAACTATACGTTTTATGAGAATAAACATACTATAGAAAACTGTTGCACACTACATGGTATGAACTCTAACTGATGGCATTGTTATTCCTCGGATCGGCTGAAGTTGACACGACGTAAGATCCGGGCACCGCGGACGACGACAGGAGCAGACGCAGACGTGGCGAAGACACGAAGCAGAATGATGAAATACTGCCGGCGCGGCGGGGTCAATAACTCTCCCGCGCTTCCAGAAGCTTCTGCCATTTGAACGTGCGCGTCGCGGTTCGGCATTGGAGCACGGTATTCTCCAGCGGGGGCTCACGGTCGCACGTAAGTCGCGACAGTCACCCTCCTTTCCAGATCTTCATTCACCTAACTCCTACGTGTGGCTCATGATTAGAACAGGAGCTGCCGAGTATGAAATCACAAATTGAAGTCCTAGGAAGCGAGACTGAACAACGCCAGGGGGAAGGAAATGGAGGATATCAGCGTGCAACATGCGAGGAGTTCGAGAAGAAACTTTGGGCCTTCATCCGCCTCATAGGGATATTTTGAAATGTAATTGTAGTATAATACGTTGTAGCACACTTTAGCAAATGTGCATATACAGTAGCGGTCAAAAGCCTTCGGTGAAACGCTTATCAGTCGTAATTCTTTGTTATAGTGAAGGGATTCAAGAAAAAATTTTGATATGTTAAACCTAACCTCGAACCAAACCAGTTTATACACTTTAACTTCAAGACGGGGGATCGAGTGACTACGCACAAAACTATTCTACTCTTCTTTTCTTCTTCTCTTCTCTTTTTTGCACCCCATCTGTGCTCGACATTAGTACTTGTACATTTAATGCAGGCATAAAAAAGCAGTAGTCACTCAAAGAGTTCGGCTGGCAGCAGTAGACAAGAAGGATTCAGGGCATGAAAGTCACGGTTATTTCAAGGATTTTGAAGGAGCGATGCAGACTGTTTTCTTGATTACCCAATGCTAGCAGGTCAAAAACTCTGTATGCAATGCTTAGAGAACGAGAGCACCAATGTACTCCACCAGACCAAGACAGACAGATCAAACTTCGGTCGAGGGCTGACCCTGGCCTCACAGCGGCTGATATTGCCGCTGAGTTGGGCGCTAACCGTGGCACCATTGCTAGTCGACAGACCGTAGCAGGACCCCTAAGTAATGCTACTATTCATAGGAGGCCTCCAGCCCCCTATTTTGAAAACTGATGGCACGATGGCAAGGGAGTAGTAAAAGAACATGACTGTCTACATCGTTTTCCCGTGTGCACGGCATTGCGTGCCAGCAGGATAACGATCCCAAACATATCCCAATAGCTGTAAAAGCGACCTGCGAACAGCGAACCAACCTCTGAAGAGGTTAAGCCAGTCATCGGATCAGAATCCTATTAAGCACATGTGGAAAGAGATAAAAAGGCGTTCTCGAACAAACTTTGTAGAGACAGCAAAGGAAAATCCGCTCAACAAGCGAAATCGCAGTTTAATAGCAGTAACTATTCACCATGTCTTCGATTAAGCCACTGATATCTCATATGATTTTATGAAGTAGGAAAAAAGTCACAGGTTGAAAAGCTTTTCACCGAAAACTTTTGACCGCTACTGTATATGTTCCATTGTTAATCAACCGCAGCTGTAAAGCTTTCCACTCTAACCTCATGGAGATGAATGCCAAGGTTTTCCAAAACAAAACGACTTGATCGACATTCGCTGATAAATACTGATCGGCCCTTGCAACGATATTTTCAAGAAATTTCATCAACACTCTCAATTTCTGAGCACTTTGCCCTGGAGGGAGTTCAGTTGTGACCAACCAATCATTCTTATGGAAAATTCATCGTCACCAAATGATCGATATCGACCGATATCATCTCAGCGGGGTCACTATCGCACTTGCTACTGTTCCTCAGAGTTCGGACGCCCGACTCCAAGTAAGTGATGCTGTTAAGAAAGTTTAAATACACAATCTGAGACGCGCTCAGCCCACTTTGCTGCCCACCCCAGCTACGTAGAATTTGACCTCCCATTAATCCAGTCTCTATTCACCCTATTTTCGAGAGCAATAACCATGAGAATTCGAGCTCTTTCTCCTCAACTATACCTTTGCTACCTTGCCTACTTACCTTTGCTTACGGCCTGCCTACCACGTACCCTTGAGCACGCGTCCTTCACCTAAATAGATTTCTGAAATGGCCAGAAACCAAGCACAGTCCTCCCACCTAGGCGTTACTCACTAGCGCTCGCCTAGGCGGAGTCCAGCTTGTTCCACATCATGCTCAGGTATTTGCTATTTTGTTGGTTTCTTAAGTAGCTTGACTCATTTCTTATTTACCCCAACTGATTCAGCTGTTCGAGTGCTCCTTCATAATAATTCGCGTACCAGTTGGGCTACGCATGCTTTCATGAGCACCACATGCCCACGGGTGTGGTGCGATTCACGCCTCAAGGTAATGAGGTCATCTCGGATGAAGAGTGGAGTCTACGGCGGCGCGGTGCTGTGAACGAGACGCGCTATAACATCATGCTCACAATCATAATAGGAAAACTAGGATCTTATGAAAGATCAAGCCACAGCTGATCAGCTTAATTTGTCTTTCATACGTTCAAAATAAGAGTATCGATGTGACATTCATAGAAAGACTGCATTCATCAGGATCGAAACATTTTAGGGTTACTCTTATTTTGAACGTTCTATAAGTAAATTGTCAACCTAGGATGTAAATCCTTAATTTCGAAGGGACTCCATTGCCATAGTAAAAAAATTCGCAGGTACTTCATGGTGAAGCCACGGACTAGTGCACAACTCATTTGTTTCACCTCAGCTGAAGGGCACTGAAGCGATCGCATCGAAACACGAACGAATCTGCCGCGTGGTGCATTGTGTGCTGCGCGCGCGAAGAGCTCAGAAGGGGTCACGCCTGAAAAGCACGCCCCCCCCCCAAGCCCACTACCCTCACCCACGACTTGTTAGAGCACAAATATAAACAGTATCGTTTGACTTCCTATTTCACGACTGCTTCCTCACCGCGCTCAATTAACATTCACACTCTTCATCGTGCCTCAGGCACTTGTAGAATGTCGTGAAACTTTCAACTTCCGGAAGGACACACAAACGGACAGATACACAAAGTCGCAGGTTTATGTATAGAGAGATTGTATAGACGACCCTCCGAGCTACTCGGAGTCTAAATAGCAACCACATTACAGCATGAAAATCTTCATATGCTAGAAATAGTTATATAAATGGTAATCCCTTCGAACCCGAAGAAGCCCCCAAAACCGCAGCGTCGAGTAGGACCGCGCGGAAGAGGCTGCCAAAACTTCAGAGCCAAAACAGCCTGCCCAAAAGAAGTACTGAGATGAAGATCTGTAATTCCAACACAAGAACGTGTGTATCAGAAGCGTGTATCGAAGATTCCATGATGCAAGCCAGAGTTTTCGGACTGATGGAGATAAGAAACATGCTCGCACGAAACTGAAACTGTTATTCGGAACATGCAACAGCAGAGACGCCGGCAGTGAAGGCGCTCTGGTCGACACGCATCTGGCCATGAACATCAATTAGAACGAAAGCTTGATAAGTAGAATGACGTTAGTGGTCGAGAAGATATGGCTCATTCGCAGCTCTAAATATCTCCATTGCTTGGGCACCAACATCAAGCCATGGAGGAACTGGAGGGTTTTATATAGATGTAGGGAGGGTCTTTAAATTGGGGTCAGGGGCAGATTGGAATGGACGGAATGAAAGGCTTAATACTGATGGTATGGGCATAACCACGACCCCGCCATCCATGGTAATTTGCAGTTCCGAAGCTTCTACATTTGCGATGGACATGGAAGCCACGTGGTGGACTGGAAGCCATAATGATATCAATCACATCATCATTGACCGAAAGAATTGTACGGAGACGTTGCTATTGTTCCGAGTTCTGCACGAGATCTCACTTTCGTCTCCTCCTCGAGGATCCTGTTTCTCAGTGTGTGGAGAAAGCGCTTTGAATTGCAGGAGACTGAGCCCTAATACCGTCATCATTGGGACGACATCGCTTTCCTTGCGAGTTTCTGCGAACCTTTCATCATCACCAAAATCACTGAAGAATATGTACGGCTCGTCGAACATGTTCATGATTGTTGTAAGAAAGCATAGAGCCTAAAAGTAGTCGAGGGATGTTTCTCTTCAAAGACTATCAAAATGATACGCCACTTGAAGCGCGCGAGCTACAGCAATCATCAAGAAACGTCCGAACTTGCGAAGCTATACAAAGAAGCGATAAAGTAAGATCTGGAATTAAGAAGAACAGAGCTACCGAGGCCAAAAGAGCACCTACAAAGCTCGTAGCTCTGCCGATCAGCCGCTTTCGAGATAATCACGCGACAACTAGATGCAATGGGTGATGGGAGGTCGGCGGCCACTTCTGCCATCTTCACCGCTTTGCAGCGAGATCAAATGTCAATCAATCAATTCTATATATCAGCATCACTCAAACTGTGTACACTTCTTTGCCGGAGAGATTTGACCGGTTTTCTCTCAAGCCTCATCCTCTTCTTCCCAAACTTTAGAATATTTTCGAACTTGAATGTAGATCTTGTCTGAGCTCGGTCAACTTCCGTCAAGGATAAATGTGTTCTCAACCATGGCTAGAATTTGCACATTTTTCCTGGCTCTGACAATTTTCGAATTCTGATGTTGATTTTCATTGTGGGTTTTACGTACATCGGTGCCAGACAAAAATCGCTAAGAATAGTTGCTTCCTTCCTCCACTATTTCCAACTTCTGTTCGCAAGTGCTTACTGCCCACTTACTGCAACTCCAACAATCACTTGTAGCCGTCGAACGCTCACGCCGCTCACATCACGTCTTCCGTGAAATAAGTCCAGTCCTGTCACTTACCATAAGTGTTCTTGCCGCCCATACACGGAGCAGTTGTGAACTTACGGTCGAACACGCCTACCGTCACGAACACACGCCGACACACACATGCACAAACACACGCAAACACACACGCCGACACATGTGCTTATGGACAAACCAATAGGCACACGTAGCGCGTTGAATATAGTGGGATACCTCTTTTTTGAAGCACACTTCACGAGGAATTGCTTCTAGGATTCAACCTCACGATAGTCTTTAGCTCTCAGCTTAGCATATGGGTCGTTAGCAATACGGAAAACGACCTGAACAGGACGCAAGGATTTCCACTTCATGTCATGCCTAAAGTGTTATGAGGATCTTGTAGAGGGTCACTATTCGCGGTGGAGCAAGTATTTTCGAAATTCAAGCAAAACATCAGAGACAGTAGCAGTATGCAACATAAAGGAAGAAACAACAACAAACTAACAACAGAATGGCAACAGCAGCAGATAATAATAACATAACATTCTCAAAATTATCACTGCATGCAATCCCGACTCTTGACAGTGGAAGGCAGCTTTTGATATTGCAGCCAACATTTGTCACAATACAAAGACTAACATCTCGCCCAAACAGCCCTCTTCGCCAAACTAATCATCATATTTTCGTACAATCCCTTGTTCTCGCCTTTTAGTAGCATTGAAAATTCCGCGATTCTCTTCCCTTCGTCGCCACTGACGCACATGCTGCATACTCATTTCTATTGCTTTATCTAGAAGAGGGACTTCAAGATTATGGTGGGCTGTGATCTATCGCCCTGCCACATCCTTTCGTCTTTACCATAAGATAACGGCTTGTATGGTGCGAAAGCTTTCGCCAACGTTTTTCTACTGTTCATTGAAATTTTGTATAAAGTTTCCATTATCCTTTTCAATAATATTTATAAAAAATCAATAAGTATATACTTGAAATTGAAAATTCTGCTTCTGCCACGAGGTTATTAGGCGGGAATCTTATTCTGGCCGACGTTTCGACGGACTCGTCGTTTTCAAAGGCCTGAAAATGGCTCAAAGCTTCTGATTGCACACTACCCCACCAAGCGCCTCCTCCGCTCTAGCATTTCTGACCTTCTATCAGGAATGCACGAAAAATGCTCAAAATTAAAAATATAAGCTCACCTCACTTCCTACACGGTCAGTACATTAAAAGCGAATGATCTACTTTGCTGTCCTCATGCAATAATATTATCATTGCGGATCAGCACGTTCGCTGATTATGGAGCTAACTCGCAGTGTTGCATAAATGGCAAGAGATCATTTGTGATTGTGACACACTCATTTCGGCTGTTCATATCTGGATTTCTAGCTGAAATCCAAAACGCTTCCGACACTTTCCTCGACGATATTTCCGCCTCGCGAGCCAATATCGTACACTTGATATTGAAATCATTGCCACCATGCTGTTCCACTCTGTGCTTCCCTAAGGGAGTTAACACATTACTGCGCCGTTTACCAGCAAGATGCTCTTTGATTCGTGCTGATAAAACTCGTTCAGTTCCCCTGTGTAGCATGAGTTACATGCCTCACATTGAACCTGATAATTACGTTTACAGGAGCGCAACCTCCGTTTTATCTGTTGAGGCATGTAACGCAACCCTCTGTCAAGCACTGCCTATCATAGGGTCTGTTCCTCTCAAGTTGGCGTTTGATGTTATTAGGTGGAATGTTAACTAGAATAACATCATCGCTCAATTGTGCTCGAACAATACACCGTTGTATTGCAGCAGATACCCTGTCAGAGATGAACGGTAAACATAGAGGAAGCTTGTTTTTGCGCCAAGTGTTTTTCCTGTCAACGTGAAATCTTCGTGTGGTATAATGTGGTACCTATAGCCATTCGAACGAGCTATACCCGAAGCTAGTGGTCTTGATTCTCCACGTTCGGTCATACCACTGCACATGCACGTAGCTGTCATGCACATATTCCTGATAACAGCGCGTTTAAAAGCGGACGGATGTGCAGATGTAGTTCCTTTGTGGATGTTCCTTTGTGGACTCAACTTGATGAGAAGTTCCTTTGTAGACTCAGGCTAGACTCTCCAGGTTGTCCTGTTTTTCACAGCTTGTTGAAGACCCACAAACTTGAACCTAACGAGTTACAGTCAACATCCGCGGACACTTCTAAAATAAGGCCTATTATCAGTTGCGTAGGTGAAACAACCGATTAAATTTCATGGTTTTTAAACTGTACTGTGGGCCAATTGTTGACCAAGGTCCCCTCACACCTGCCAACACGAACCAATTCCTTGAAAAACTGCGGAACTTGCGCCTCGGTTCAAGTTGCGTAATATAGTCATTTGACGTCACCTCGCTTTACACCAACGTCCAAAATGAACAAGCCCTACAAGCGCTATCTGAAATGTTGGATAGACACGGTAGGAGTATTGAGACTTTTAGGCTCGGTAAAGCGCGTATCATGACTCTCATCAAGGAATGTCTTGGTTGTAACATCTTCAAATGGTCAGGTTCCTATTATGCTCAAATTAGAGGTTTGGCTATAGGTCAACGACTGCCAGCTCCCATACTGGCGATCTGCTTCATGAGCAAAATTGAAGAACCAGTACTGGCACGCTTACGGTTGATGTACTGTAAATATATAGATGAGTGCTGCATTGTGACTTGAACACAGTCCGAAATGGATTAGTGTTTCCGTATAATGAAGTCACCGTACATCAGGCTCACACGAGAAATACCACGAGATGGTTGGCTCCCCTATCTCAACACTCATATCAAAGTGTCTAGCGGCATCGTACAAGTTAAGTGGTATCGAAAAAAAGCTCGAAGAACATCTTGATTCATGCTACATCTGCACATCCGTCCGCTGTTAAACGCGCTGTTATCAGGAATATGTGCAGGACAGCTACGTGCATGTGCAGTGGTATGACCGAACGTGAAGAATCAAGACGACTAGCTTCGGGTGTAGCTCGTTCGAATGGCTATACGGTACCACATTATACCACACGAAGATTCCACGTTGACAGGAAAAACACTTGGCGCAAAAACAAGCTTCCTCTATATTTACCGTTTATCTCTGACAGGGTATCTGCTGCAATACAACGGTGTATTGTTCGAGCACAATTGAGCGATGATGTTATTCTAGTTAACATTCCACCTAATAACATCAAACGCCAACTTGAGAGGAACAGACTCTATGATAGGCATTGCTTGACAGAGGGTTGCGTTACATGCCTCAACAGATAAAACGGAGATTGCGCTCCTGTAGGCGTAATTATCAGGTTCAATGTGAGGCATGTAATTCATGCTACACAGGGGAACTGAAAGAGTTTTATCAGTACGAATCAAAGAGCATCTTGCTGGTAAACGGCGCAGTAATGTGTTAACTCCCTTAGGGAAGCACAGAGTGGAACAGCATGGTGGCAATGATTTCAATATCAGGTGTACGATATTGGCTCGCGAGGCGGAAATATCGTCGAGGAAAGTGTTGGAAGCGTTTTGGATTTCAGCTAGAAATCCAGATATGAACAGCCGAAATGAGTGTGTCACAATCACAAATGATCTCTTGCCATTTATGCAACACTGCGAGTTAGCTCCATAATCAGCGAACGTGCTGATCCGCAATGATAATATTATTGCATGAGGACAGCGAAGTAGATCATTCGCTTTTAATGTACTGACCGTGTAGGAAGTGAGGTGAGCTTATATTTTTAATTTTGAGCATTTTTTGTGCATTCCTGATAGAAGGTCAGGAATGCTAGAGCGGAGGAGGCGCTTGGTGGGGTAGTGTGCAATCAGAAGCTTTGAGCCATTTTCACGCCTTTGAAAACGACGAGTCCGTCGAAACGTCGGCCAGAATAAAGATTCCCGCCTAATACCCTCGTGGCAGGAGCAGAATTTTCAATTTCAAGTACAACAGAAATGCCGAGGTTTCAAGAAGAGACAACATGGAATTTAATATACAGTAGCGCTCAAAAGTGTTCGGTGAGATGCTTTGACGCTTTTTCGTTCATAACTTTTTTGTTAGTAGACCGAATCGCGCCAAATTTGGATATGTTCAACTAGAGCATATGCCACCCTACCCAACACTACTTGACTGCAAAGCTGCAACATCCACAGATAGAGCAAAATGTTTGTTGCGGTAGCAGATTTTGCCAAAACTAAAGTTGTTGACGTCTGCACTTATTCGCACCTTATGTGCGTTTTTCTCATCTATGGTGTTCGGCATTACCGCTCGTACATTTCAGACATGACAATAAGGAAGGAGATTCTAGAAAGACCATCATCTGTATTTGCAGTCGATTTTATTTTCATGCCCTTTGGAATGTCTGGAACATGATCAGATTGCAGGTTAAATGTGGTAAATGTTCACAATACACCCACGCTCCAAATATAGAAATTTCGCACTATTAGATCCAGTAGGAAAGGAGTTACGGCTAAAAAGTACGGCTGATGAACCATTTCACCGAAGACTTTTGAGCGCTACTGTAAGTATATAATTCCAACGGCACGTCTGCATGCCCACACGGCTAAGAGTGGGTCCCCCGCGTGTTAGAGCCTAGCAAGCTACACGTGGATATTCATATGTCGAAAAAAGTGAAAAAGGGCCTCATTCCCTGAAGCTGAGGGTGCAACTAATTGCACATACAAATAATATGAGCACCAACAGAGTAACAACGAAATCAGTTACCCTCTGATGTCGCAGGCTGTTCTTAAAAAGGGAAGAAAACTTTCTCGGTGGAAGCGGACTTCACCGCTATTGTCTGCCTCCATGAAAGACAAAACAAATACTACCTCTGAAATTAGTAGCAGTGCACGAACCTACAGCATTGTTACTTAACGTATTTGTATCATTACTTTATCGGTATTTGTACATTTCCGTTGAGCATCATAGTTGAACACCTAGATAATTAATCTTAGGTGAAATGTATAATGTTATGGAGTACTTGGAGGCACAGCTAGAGCCTTTCTTAAGCGGCTTTCACATGCTGGAGATGCTAACGGAATGATGATTCGAAAGAACTGCCGGGTCTAGCGACTGTGGTTGGGAATAATATTTGGAAACCTACTTGGACGTGGCGATCGACCTTCTGCTCACACTTCTTGGAGAAGCGGTCACTCAACGAATATGATCTGATGGTCGACGCTCCCTCGAGTAAGTATACAAATAATTCGGAGTAATTGGCATTCATTCAAACAATTACCTGCACGGTTTCGCTTAAATGACTGTATATGGGGGACCGAGTAATAGACTCAAGGCGTTTGAGCTGCGTAGATGTAGAGAGGTAGAATCGCTGGGATAGTGGAACAAATTCCATTCTGTTCATCACTAACCGCAAACATTCAACTGATTATAGCACTTACCAAAATTGTAAGATACAAAAATGTCAAAGGAACGACAGCTACACAAAACATTGGCGTAGAAATCATGATGATAATTAATGTTGATAGCACTTGCAGCAAACACTGTAGAAAACATTGAATATTCTGTGGCAGAAGTAAATCAACTACTTCAATATCCTGTAATAAGGACAGTTTTGAAAACTGATTCTGCTGCTATTGTTCCTGAGAGCAAAAACTTACTTTTCCAATGCGATTCAGGATTCTTCCAAACGAAGTCGTGTCAAAAAAAGACATAGGAGCACGGAAAACTGAACAAAGCAGTGGCGCATGAAGGTTCCGCGAAGCAGAAACTCCTCCAGTCAGCAGTGCAACTATACTCACAAAAAACAGAAAGACTGAAATAATTTCGTCTCAGACAAATGAATACAAACTTAATGATGTTCCCGGACAGTCTTCAATAGAGAGGAAACTTGATTCTCAACGAGTTATGCGCCTTCATCACGGCAAAATTGAAAGGATGCAACAAAAGCTATCAAAGGGTGATGCAGTTACTACGTCCCTTCCCACTCCCTCTCTGTAATAGTGAAAGGAAATTAGTGGCTATTGGACCTCTACTCTTCCGATTCTCAGACAAAGTTTGTCGTGGGAATGATACATATCAACTCCCGGAAAGCCGAAATTCATTCTGAATTTATTCTGCAAAAATGATCTGCACGACTAATCTTATCCTCAGCAATGCCTTCGACAGATAATATATAGATATTATGTTCGACTCTGATCGTACCTTCTGCGAACCCAAGCATAGCATAAATCGAGAGCCTTCTTCTAACGGAGCTGAATTCAGCAGCTTCACTTTGAGAGTGCACATTACAATCGGACCTTAAAGCTGCCGGTGAGCAAACTCAGAATACGATATGTATGTGAAACACTGTTAAATATCAAATTATGATACGGATCACCTAGAATTTACTTCTGAGGAGGCAGCATAAGGTGTTGGCACATTGAAATGCAGCCTGGACAGGGCGCAGCAAAGACTCAAAAAAATTGGCGAACGTCGTCGTGACTTCTAACACAGATCTTGTTGGAGGTATTTCGAGAACTGCGTCGAGGCGAACTGCTGTACCCATAGCAAGAGGAGTAGCAAACATCGCCGCGACTGTTTGTTTAATCACCAGCCTTGTTCACGATTGACGTCACAAAATTGATAAGGTGATTTGAAGATGAGTTATATCCCGAGATTTCTGTCGACATACTCGATTTTCACAACTGCCCCACAAATCTGCATCAGCACCAGTCAAATCAGTGACGGGATTGGAAAAACTGTGCTATCAGAGCTACTGGCTGCTAAGATGTATTAGGACGGAGAAATTGTCAAAGTCGTCATGGTCGAAGTTTTTATGGACCCCTTCATTCGTGACAAGAACACGCACATTATTCTTGGGCTTCGCACTCTTAACTACTCCGCTATTCTCCTTCCATGATCCCTGTTCAAAAAGTAGACGATCAAATTTCCCACAACGACTTCTTTCCTTTAATCCATATTATTAGGTTGGTGCAAAAGGGATGCAGGTTTTTGTTTTACTAGTTTCATTACTATTCTTTTTAAAGAAAACTAAGCCTTTTTCATGGGGTATTATACATTGTTGGGAAGCTTATTCCTTGCGCTTTTAAATATGTATGTGGAATTTCATTCAAATCGCTTAATTTTAAAAAAATGTGGTTTTTATTTTCAGATGTCTAGTCGCGATTTTCGTCAAATTTACTTCTATGAGTTCAAGCTAGGTCGGACTGCCGCTCAAACCGCTCGAAATATCAACGAAGTATGGGGCCGGGGAAGTGTCAACGAATGCACAGTACAACGTTGGTTCCAAAAGTTCCGTGCCGGCAACACCAGCCTCGAAGACGAACCACATGGAAGCCGTCTACGAACACTTGATAACGATCAATTGAAGGCGTCCATCGAAGCTGATCCGCACAAAACGACACGAGACATTGCGAAGGAACTCAGTGTCCATCACGCTACAGTTGTTCGCCATTTGAAGCAAATTGGGAAGACTAAGAAGCTTGACAAATGGGTTCCGCATAAATTGACCGAAAGTCAGAAAAATCGTCGTTTTGAGATATCGTCGGCTCATCTTTTGCGCAATGCCAGCGATCCATTTCTTGAACGGATTGTGACTTGCGATGAGAAATGGATACTTTATGACAACAGGAGACGATCTGCCCAGTGGCTGGACCAGGAAGAAGCTCCACGACATCATCCAAAGCCGAACACCCATCAAAAGAAGATTATGCTTACTGTTTGGTGGTCTGCAGCGGGTATCATCCACTATACCTTTCTGAAGCCGAGTGAAACAATCACAGCAGAAAAGTACTGTCAACAAATCGATGAAATGCACCAGAAACTACGAAGTATATGCCCAGCATTGATAAATAGAAAAGGTCCAATCCTACTTCATGATAATGCTAAACCTCACGTATCATTGATCACGCGGCAAAAGCTGCATACATTGAAGTACGAAACTCTGGATCATCCACCACACTCGCCAGACCTTTCACCTACTGATTTTCACCTTTTCAAGCACCTCGACAACTTCTTGCGGGAAAAACGCTTCAGAAACCAAGATGATGCAGAACTGCCTTCAATGAGTTCATTGCTTCCAGAACCCCAGACTTCTATGATATTGGTATTAAGAAGCTCGTTTCTCGTTGGCAGAAGTGTGTTGATTGTAATGGTGATTGAGTTTGATTGAATAAATGTTGTTGGAGCTAAGTTGTAGTAATTTAGAGTTAAGGTAGGAAAACCTGCATTCCTTTTGCACCAACCTAATATATGTGGCAAGGAAACAATATAGCTTATTTGCTTCAGAGCCTATTTTGTAGCCCATAACAATCTACCCTTACTGTCCTCATTCGGGCGAGGTGACTATTTTTTGCGTTACAGCGGCTCATCTACAAGTTTTGAGTGGAATCGCAGAGACCTTGGATGGAGTTGAATTAAAGATTGGCAAGAGAATCCTCCGAAAAAATGGAACCTATTCTGAAGTCATCTTCAGCATTTTCCAGATCAGTCAGGTTTTGGGAATATATTCACAAAGGTGATCAATAACTACTGTTATCCTTTGAGCGAATCGCTGATGCCTTCCGTCGAGAAGAAATCATTGACTACGGTTTTCAGGTCAAGTTGATTTACGAACTTCTTTCAAACAAAGGGTTGCTTGATAAGGCTGAGCACATGGTAATGATAAGGGATAACGTTACGAGTGTACGACTGATGAACCTGGAACGAAGCGAGTCCGGTAGAATTCTAACAGAAGTCTGAAGCAAATTTCGACGTGTGCTGTCCTTGTAGAGAACAAAAATATGGATTTAATCGTCTTCCTCTTATAACTTTGATCGAATACTGGGGTTCACAAGGGTAAATACAGCAGTGACTATCTAGCCCACAAATAGCAACTCATATAGGTGAGTTCTTCACACCACAGAAAACAATGGTACCATGCTTGCTTTACCTCAAAAGCCAGCATCTTCTGAAGTGAAGCGATATAACCGATTGCTGACCATTGATCGGTGATCAGTGTTAGCATCCAGTAGGTTGCCGATAATTTCAGCCGCAACACCCGCTTTTCCCGTAGAATACCCTGCTGGGGGTAATGGTACGAATCGGGTGCTGTCCATCCATTGGCTGTAGCGCTGCGGAAGCCTACTTGGGTGCCCCTGTTTACTCATGTTAGGATTGCCAGGGAAATGTTCTAGTAGATTTTCATCCTTGCTAACATAATAACATTGTTTACGAAAATTCTTGAAGCTTCGAATTCGTTGTCGCAGAACTTTCTTGCCAACCTTTACAATTAAAAGCCTGACCGTTCTCCTCTATCAGATCCACGCCTTTAGGGATAGCGCTTGTAGTGATGCGTAACTTGGGCTACCTTCCCAATATTCTACTTCCATCATGGTATCGTTCACGACAAATTTGTCCTTGAGACTGGTATGAATCAGATACCCACGTGAAGCGTTGTTAGACCTAAAAACAGCCTAAATTGGGAGCCACGAGTGTACAAAAAGAGGGAAGCAGTTTTTGGCATTTCTTGCTTATTGAAACCAGCTCTTTACCGTACTGCACACGACATGAGTACAAATACCTATTCATACCGTTTCTGTCATTGTGTTTTCGTACAATCCCCAGTTTTCACTACTTCGAACAGCCTCAAATCCTTGGAGTTCTGAAAATTTTCCTCTTTTTTGCCACCGATGTACTATTCCCCATCAACTGTTTTTACTTATTTCAAAGAGTACCTCAGAGTCGTAAACTGTACTTCGAGTGAAAATGGTCGTTTCTGCACTGGAAGCCGCTTTCATTAGCTGATGAAGGTTGCATCTTTACCGTATAGCTTTTACTCACCATTCAGTCAGCCACACGTTTCTAGACATCGAAAAAAGCGAACTCGAGCTCATTCCGACGATGAATAATGCAGCAGGAATGACACCCATGGCACCACAGTAAGTAAGATATGTGTCGAGCTTCATCTGAATGAGCGGTTTCGATGTGAGCTATCAGAATGTAAGTTTCAGAAGAGTTCTACAACACTAGTTGACGGTTTATAGGCTAACGATTGTCATTACTACCTTATGCGCACCGTGTATGTTGCCAAACTGTCACCAATGAGCGCACTACTAAGGTTACATGTAAAATTCCAAGATTCGATAATAGAGGTGACAGTGAAGATGGAAGATTCATAAAATGCGCTTCCCAAGAATTCTAGACAAGAGGGCCGTTTTTGAATTGCCGTAGAGTAGTGTAAAATGAGTCAGGCTGACTCATGGATGATGGCATGACGTATGAAGAAAAGGAAGACAGAATGTTCCTATGTTCGGGTCAAATTATTGCGTGCATCAGAGACAACCTGCAAAAAAAAATGTTCACAGAAAAAAGCACTTGCACGACGAAATTGTGATAGAAATGCATTTGCACAAGAGTGTAGAGTAGAGTAGAAAAAACGGTTCGGTGCAGGAGAATGGTAACTGCAAATTTCCGGTCAAACAAATACACTTCGTGAGCGCCTTGCTTCTCATGAGCGGAATCCTGCTTAATTCATGTTTTTTTGAGTAGCTTTGTTCGTTATCTCTTCTTTCATCTCCCGTCGCGTCAAATGCCATCAGCATTCCCGTACGTGCCTGTACACCTTTCGAATCTGTGCGATCTAGGTCCAATTTGACAATTTTTGTGCGAGCCTCTCCACGCTTACGGAGAATCTAGTTTGCCACCTGCCATCAATGTTTCCATTCTGCCGCCTGACTCCCACCGAGGAAAGAGGTGTTATGAGTTCTCAGACAAAAATACACTGACACATCCACCGTTACCCTTACATACACACATACACACATACACCCACACGCACACACACATACACACCATACATACACACAGGAATATCATCACTCCTTCCCTTTCCTACTCAAAAAAATAAATAGTGAGCGGTAGCTTCATTTCGAGTAATACAAATCAGGACTGGCTATATTGGCTGCCACAATCGGACCCCGCATTTACAACTATATTCCCTCAAGGTCTCTTCAACGCCCTCACAGCTGGAACATCGCGCCGCTTAAGAGAACAAAGTGGCCATTGATCTGTTCACACAAAAGGCAGGTATAGCAGATCCGTATATTGACCAACATTCGCACACATTCCTACCATACGAATACTCAAATAGGGTAGTAAAGCTGTGGATTGACGGTGCATAATGTGGACAGCTTCTGAACAGGATTGCAGGCTTCAGACTATACCTCTCCACGTAGTCCGGTCCAGTCGCCTCTTTCCCTTCTAAATTCGGACGCCTTAACTCAGAAGGAATAGTTCCGAGCCCACAGTAGGCGGGAACCTACACCCGGCTCCTGCCATTAGAAATCGCATTCTGGCGCCTGTACTTCCACCGAATTTGAACGTTTCAGGCACACGGGAACAGGAATTAGTACGTAAGATGGTGCTAAAGGCATCAAGATACAAACAGACCCATTGACGCACGTATATTTGTGGTTTATATATAAATAGCCTTTGTGTACTGCCCAGGACTTTATCTATGAACTCTCACCCTTTATATTGCTTTTAAAACAATAGAACACAAGGCGGCTAGGCACGCTATTGTGTGCGCTAGGGGCTCTAGCCATTAGGGACGGAACCATGTGCTTCTGATTTTCATTACAGAACTTTATCATCTGAGCCTCTTCCCTGACGCCTCTGTAGCGGCCATCGTTTTTTGGGAAGTGAGATGGGGCCGTGTGCGGCCATAAAGAGTACTTAATAATCTCAATGTGAGCCCACTTTAGTGCCAATCCCGCCCACTTGGGGAATCTGACCACATTTGTTCTTCTGAATTTTACCACTTTTCCCGCATCCCACAACGTTTCTGAATAGCTTTAAAATTTTGATCTAAGCCCCGCCCACTTAGTGCCAATCCCGCCCACTTCTGGGATTTGACCTTATTTGTCCTTTTACACCTTAATACCTTTTTGCCGCATCACAGAACGTTTCTGAACAGAGTTATGAATTTTTGTCTTAGCCCCACACACTTTGGTGCCAACTCCGCCCACTTTGGTGCCAGCCCCGCCCACTTCTAGGATTTGCCCTTAATTGTTCTTTTGCACCTTAATACCTTTTTGCCGCATCCCAGAACGTTTCTGAATAGAGTTATACATTTTTGATCAAAGCTCCGCCCACCTTGGTGCCAGTCCCGCCCACTTCTGCGATTTAACGACATTTGTTCTTTTGCACCTTAATACCTTCTGCCGCATCCCAGAACGTCTCTGAATAGAGTTATACACTTTTGATCTAAGCTCCGCCCACTTTGGTGCCAGCCCCGCCCACTTCGAGGGTTTGGCCACATTTGTTCCGTGACCACCAACCACTTTTTTCCCGCCTTCTAGAACGTTTTCGAGCAAAGTTACACTCATTTTTGAAAAGTAGCCTTCACTTTAACGCAAGCCCCGCCCACCGTAGGCGGAGCTTCGCTAAACTTACCCATGCCCAGCACGCATAAGGCCCTGCTCACTCTTTTTAGTTTTTTCCCTGACCTCTGTGCGTTAATTGAATCGAGTTATGAATACATCTGAAAAGTACCGCCCATTTTGCGGAAGCTCCGCCCACAGCATGTGAGTCTCCACCGTCTGGTCCCTTGACCCAATCCCCACCTTTGAACATTTTTCCCCGGTCTCTGGGCTTTTTCGAAACAAAAATAAGATGTTTTACTGTTACTGCCCATTCCGACACGTGCCCCGCCCCCCGTGGGCGGAGCTCCGCAAAGCTCGTATGTGCCCTATTAATTTTGCCTTGGGCTCCACCCATCCCGAACTTGCCCCGACCTCTAAAGGTGTTTTTTCAGGTAAAATCGGATTGTGTTACATACAAACAAACATACATACATAGATACATACATACATACATACATACAAACAGACACACCAAACTTGTGGATTATATATAGTAAGGATTCTGAACAATCGGCTTAAGCACTGCCCACCGTGGTGCAAACCCTGCCCAATTCGAAATTTGACCACAATTTTCCTGGCCTCCGGCCACTTTCTTCCACCTTTTAGAACGTTTTTGAACAGAGCTGTATATTTCGGATTCTAGCCCTTCCCGTCTCGGTGCAAAACCCACCCACTTTGGAGATTTGACCTTATATCCTTATTATCCTCTACATATAAAGTGCTAACTTTGCGTGTCTGTTTGTATGCCCGTTTGTGGGTCCTCTCGAAAGTCACGTAGGAACGATCAAGAGCGTCGAGGTCACGTGAGCGTGGTGAGAAAACAGTCATGAACTGGAAAGTCAACCAATGCTCTTCATATTGGTTCGTTGATTAACATCCATTCTATTTATGACGTCACAAATTGAAAATCACAACTCGCCTCCCACGACGCAGGACAATCAAACCTTTAGGAACTAGAGAAGGTTAGAATGGAGATCACCTATAAGTATCAAGAGATCAATATCTACAAAACGGCGTTAGATCGCTCAAATTAGGGAGTACCATATAATTCTTATACGCCAAAAGTTCTCCTGACTATTTACCGTCGTGCTACATTCCCATACTATGGACGATTCATGTGTCCATTCGCAGCCAACTGGGAGAGCAGAGAGGTTAGGTTTCGAGGGCAGAAAGCTTCTTTGCCCATGAAGGATTTTTACCGAAAATGACCTACTTTCCGGACGGGACGCGTAATTTTCCGTCCTTACTATATATATTCCACAAGTTTGATGTGTCTGTTCGTATGTATGTTTGTCTGTCTGTCACAAAATCCGGTTTTACCTGAAAAACACCTTCAGAGGTGGGGACAAGTTCGGGATGGGTGGAGCCCTAGACAAAGCCAACAGAGCACATATGAGCTCTGTGAAGCTCCGCCCACGGGGGGCGGGGCAAGTGTCGCAATGGGCGGTGCCAAGGGATAGACGACTTATTTTGGCCTCGAGAAAGTCCAGACGCCGGGAAAAAATTAGCAAAGGTGAGGATGGGGTCAACAAACCAGACGAAAGCCACTTTTCAAAAATGAACGCAACTTTGCTTGGAAACGTTCTAGAATGCGAGAAAAGGGTGATGGGAGGTAATGCAACAAATGTGGCCAAATCCTCGAAGTGGGCGGGGTTGGCACTAAAGTGGGCGGAGCTCAGATTAAAAATTTATAAGTCTGTACAGAAACGTTTTGAGATGCGGGAGGATGGCAGTAGGATGTGAAAGAACAAATGTGGTCAAATCCCAAAAGTGTGCGGGGTTGGCACTAAAGTGGGTGAGGCCGAGACAACAGAAACCTCCTGGGTTGCGGCGAAAAGGTTTTAAGATGTAAAAGAACGAATGTGGTCAAATCCCAGAAGTGGGCGGGGCTTAGATCGAAAATTTATAACTCTATTTATTAACGTTGTGGGATGCGGGAAAAAAGGGTAAGATGTAGTAGAACAAATGTGGTCAGATTCCCCAAGTGGCACTGAAGTGGGCTTACATCAAAAAAATTCGTCTCTCCATATGCGGGAAACAGGTGTCTGGAGGTAGTGGAAGTAACGTGGTTTGAAGTCTGAAGTGGGTGTAGCTTGCAAAGAGGAGGTGGGGCTGAGATCAAAAATTGATACATCTGTCCTTCACTCCTTCACATCAACTCTGACAACGTAGGTGTACAACTGGGGGATACCTCTAAACTAACTCTTTCAAAAATTAGGTTAAAATTTTCTAAAAGTTAGTTTCCATGGTTCCACACACAGCAGTCCCTTCTATACAAGAGCAAACACACTACATTGACTTCAGACCTCATGAAATAAATTCTATTATACAATAACCCCGGCCACACAGGTACATACCCTATAGAGACGTGTAACTCCCTACAACTATCCAGAAGGGCTGTCCTTTCAAAGTTAGTGTTCATGGCCACACACAGTCCAAACTATACGGGGTTTCTTCGGCTACAAGGACTGCAGATGATATTGTATATTCGGGTACACCGAAGTTCTCTTCATGGCTACACTCAGCCCCATTTCACACCAAAAAAATGATGGCTGCTACAGAAGTGTCAGGGATGATGCTCAGATGATAATAATGGTCTATAATGAAAATCAGAAGCTCATGTGGCTTCGTTCCTCCTGGTTAGAGCCCCTAGCGCGAGCGATAGCGTAGCTGACTGATATATTATAAAGCCTCCTATAACCTCCATTCACTTTTTCTCAAGCTGTAAAATATTTTTGAACAGAGTTATGAATCTTTGGTCTTACCAGGGAAGGACCCCAAGTCGAAGTGGCCATTTCAAATGAGACCTACAGGGTGTCCCAAAATTATTTACGCCAAAGTTCAGTAATTTTTAAGGTAGAAATAATCCATCAAATTCACATTACCTGTTATTAATTAGTTGCATAAGAAGGTTTCCTTGCAATATGCATGGTTGCTGATGTGGAACTCCCAATATCTAACAGATGGAGGAGGCTCATTCAATGCCACTTGCAATCATTGACGCGCGAGAAGTGGAAGGGCGTTATGAAATTCTTTGGGATTTTTCTAGTAACCGTATAGGAGGCTATTAAACGATATAGAAAAGAAGATTGAAACGGAGACAAATCAGGAAAGATAGAAAGGTGGTATGTTTTTGAAGATATGACTATTAAAATGGTCCGTATGCCAATGGGTCGGGATCCTGGGTGACCCATCAAAAGGAAGTCAACGGGCACGGCTTACAGGAGTTATCGCGATGGAAGAATGTCATGCAGAAGCCTCACTACCATTCCTATCGTATGCTTAAATTCCGATCTCAACAGACACTGCACGCCAAAAAATGCAGAAAGTCGCAGACCCACTTGAGTGATGACACGCAACCCTTCGTCGTTTTCTCTGATCACAAAATTTTTTAGGATGAAACCATCCCTCAACAACCAAAACGTTCGCGTTCCGGGAAGAAACATCCAGCGTGTAATATCTCACAAAAAGGTTGTTATCAGAACTGTAAAATGATGTTTTTCGAGGAAATCACTGGCAAGGGTAAGCCGCTCGTGGTTTCTTCGGTGCAGGCGTGAAAATTGACCTAACCAGTATTCAAACGGCGTACTAATGGGAGTAAATAAAACATTGATCCGACTACGTTTTCTGAAACATCTCGTAGTCCTCCCAGCAGGACGCTACTCCAGCCCACAGAGCCAAGCTTGCCCGCGAGTGGTGCCGACGACAGCTGCCCGACTTCATTGGTGAAGAGGAATGGTCATCCTATTTTTCACAACTTGACTTTTTGAATCCCACGAATGGTCCATGATTAGAAGAGGACCTGTCGAGTTTGCAGTCCCAGTTTGGAGCCCTAGAATGCAAAAGCTGGAGGACGGCTGGGAAGAAATGGAGAAGAATACCTGCGTGCCACATGCGATCAAGTCGAATGCAAACTTTGACATCTATTCGCGCTCACGAGGGATATTTTGAAATGCGACTTTAGCATTTTGTAGCACATAGTGTTAGCTAGCGTGCATAGAAATTCCATCGTCTTTCGCAGTTGAGAAGTTTCAAATATATTGCTATAAATCGGCGCAAATAATTTCGGGACACCCTGTACACTGCTGGACGTGGTTTTGGATGCTGAGTTCGAATCTGCTTTCCAAATTTGCCGAGCGTTTCTCTGAACGGAGTTATGAGGGTGGTTCCACGGAGCTTAACATACGAAAACTTAAATTACATGGATGTGACTTACTGGTCAACGGCGGCTTGGTGTAGTGGTATGCGTGATGCTTCATGGGCCGGAGTCTGGTGTTCGGGTCCTGTGAGGGACGGAATTTTTGCATTATATAGAATTTTTCCTGAAGGGCTAGAAAATACTCTCATGGTGATTTCATCAAGTTTTCTGGCCTTTTAATGATTTCGCTGATATTTATCCTCATAAAGTAATACTTCAGTTTTACCCATGCATGCACATGCCCAGGCACTGTATATTCACACTAGGATAACTTTTGCCACTTCATGAACAAATGTGATACTCCAGCACGAAATGCTTGAAACAAAGAGGCTTCTCACAACAGGAGCAACGGATGAGAAAGTATTCGTCACAGCCCACTGCTTTAGGCTTACTTACCCCAAATCAGAAGGAAAACAGTATTGTGTAGGCGTCCCAGAGTCACCCGGGTGAGTACATAAGTAGCTGGCGGCATACCATGAATAAAAAAGAAGTTCCAAAAGTCTAACAGCACAGAGTTTAAAGCAGACAAGCGATAGTAACCAAAGAGTGGGGTCTCGTGTGTAGACGCAAAAGTTGAGATCATAAGCTATTACATATAAGGTGGTGCGTTCGACTATATCTTCAAAAGGAAACACGAAATAAGCTTCTATCGGTTGTTGTACTAGCCTCGTGGTAGGCTTTAGCACAGTGTCATTCCCTTTACCTGCTTTTGTGAAGGTAAAACGCACTGAATAGCTTTCTGATCTTTGAATGATGGCCACGAGCCCATTATCAACAGTGCCGATGTTGGTGAGTCCGGAGCTACTACGCACCATCGCACCCAATCTAGCATCAACACCCACTCTGGCATCATCATTGCTCATCATATACATTTCCCCTCCCGGATCTCCAATTTTGCGCACGGAGGAATCTTCCACTCGGTAACAGGTAGGTAGGCAGGTAGGAGAAGGTATCAGCAAAGCGTTTAAAGTTCTAAAACATGATAAAATTACCATAAGAATATTTTCTAGTCCTTTAGGGAAAAATTCTATATAATGCAAAAATTCCGTTCCCCACAAGACCCGAACCCCATACTCCCGCCCATGAAGCATCACACTCGCCACTACACCAAGCCGCCAGTGAGAAGCGAGACATATCCATGTAATTTAAGTTTTCTTATGTTAAAATCCCTGAAACCAACCTCATAACTCCGTTCAGAGAAACGCTCGGCGAATGTGGAAACAAATTTGAACTCAGCATCCAAAACCACGTCCAGCAGTGTAGGTCTCATTTTGAATGGCCACTTCGACTTGGGATCCTTCCCTGGTTAGATCCGTCTGCACCCCTTCGAAGCCAAACTAAGACGTTTGGCTACTCGCACCGCCCATTCCGGCATTTGCCCCGTTCCCTGTGGGCAGAGCTTTGTTGATCTTATCTTGAGCTCCACCCATCTCAAAATTGCCCCTACCACTAAAGGTGTTTTCAGGATATATTGAACATACAAGCATACATACATATGTACATACAGATACACCAAAGTTGTGCATTATATAAGTAAGGATGTCCATCAGAGCCTCTAGCATGCCTACTCATCCATTTACGGAAGAATACAGAATTCACAAAAACATAGACCATTATCCGAGCATTCTCTCAGGTTCGCTGCGGTTCAAGTGGGAACAAGGCACGGCGAGGAGAACATGAAAATGCAGAAGGTTTCGCACACTACTGAATGCGATTATTTATTTTCCACTTCACTGCAGAATGCGCATGGGAAGGATAGGCTGAAGAAGGCCTGGAATGCATTCTCGACCAGCCGAGCACATGACCAGTACTGTTCAGATTTCTTCGTCATCAATTTTCGAATCCCAGAAGTTGTGACTGCTAGATGGATTATACGACTCCCCCTCCCACTACTTGGAGCCCTAATGCGGTGGTGGTGGGAGCATATCCTCAGAAGAGCAGAGTATCTTTTCCAATTAACAAATATCTTTATAATGACGGGCTCGTAAAGTAAATGTGTAATATATAATATATGAGAAAGCAAAAAACCTCGAGTTTTCAAAGCTGCCGAAAGCCTCATCAACCAAAAATTGTGATTTCCAAGAAGACAGAAATGACCATTAGACTTCAACATGTTTTATATTTGTTGAAATGCTGCAGGATGACTATATAGTCCGCCTCCCTCCCCCTCCTTCCCCCTCCCCATCATATTTGCTTTTAAAGGCCCTTTCTCCTCTTTTAGGGCTACCAGTCGGGCCACCCGGCTAACACCGGGCTTCCCTCCTTCTTATATGTTCGCCCGGCTACGCCGGACGCTCCTACCTCCTGTGAAAAATTTGCTATGCGTAAATAACACTTCGGATTGTCCTTTTTCTTTGAAAACTCTACACCCTCAGTATTAGCTCCGAAACAGGAGCGATTTTTTCTGTAAGCCATCTTCGCTGTGTCCGAATAGAACATCGCCTAATATCACAAAGGCGATTACTCAGAGAAAAAAGTATTCAGAGACCTCATCGCGGCTGAGTCTACTATGTTAGCTACCATCAATGTTCCTAGCCAACTCCTTGTGCTTTCATGTTTCAACGGTTTGGGTCCGAACTAACAGTATTTAATCACGCCCAGCCCTTTGGGGCAGAGTTAAGTTTTGCAATCTATCATCATTGTTCCTGTCCTGCCTCCTGTATTCCTACCAAGTTTAGTCGCTCCAGGTCAATTTCGACATTTCTCTGCAACCCCCGCCCCTGACAGAGTTTTGATTTTCCGCTCAAACTCCATACATTGTGAGCAGAGTACAGTTTCGCCACTCACCATAAGTGTTCCCATCTTGATGCCTGTACTCCTACCAAATTTTAACGCTCTAGGTCCACGGGATCAGGAGTTATGAGTTTTCGCCCAAATCCCGCCCACTGTGGGCAGACTCCGATATTGCCATCCACCATGAGTGTTCCCATCCTGCCGCCTGTACTCCTACCGAATTTGAACGCTTTAGGTCCAGGTTTCAATTTCCACACAAACCCCGCCGCCTTTGGGCGGAGTGCGGTCCTGCCACACACCACAAATGTTCCCATCCCGCTGCCTGTGATCATGCCAAATTTGAACTTTCTAAGTTCACAGGGACAGGAGTTATGAATTTCTGCCCAAGCCCCGCCCATTGTGGGCGGAGCTCAATTCTGCCAACCATTATAAGCGTTCCCATCCTATCTTTGGTACTCCTACCAGACTTGGACGCTCTAGGTCCACGGGGACTACAGTTATGTTTTCCGCTTAAACCCCGCTCCCTGTGGGCGGAGTTCGGTTCCCGCCACCCACCATTAGTGTTCCTATCCTGCCGCCTGTACTCCTACGAAATTTGAACTCTCTAGGTCGACGGGAACCCGAGTTATGAATTTCCGGTCAAACACACACATACACACAGACAGACAAACCAACAGACACACTCAGCGCGTTATATATAGTAGGATATAGTCATCCTGCACCCTTTGCCTTTGTCCCGAGCTTTGTCCTCATCCGTTTTCAGGTTTTCCTCTTGCTCTGCATTGCTTTGCTTTCTCCCATACAGCTCTTAATGCAAATTTATGTATGTGCTGATGATAGTTCGCTTACTGTTCATGTGTGAGATGCTCATGTGTCGACTCCTCACCATACCAAGAAGGGTTCCAAATTCCCATGGAACTTTGAATATTGACCTTCAAAGTTTGCCTTTCTAGAGCACGGAGAGATAGTGTCAGTTGATAAGTGCAGTTGCCCGCAATGGACACAGGGGTCATCGTGGCGTAGTGGCAATGCTCTTCCTCTTAAGGTGAGCGATGGGGGGTTTGCTCCCAGTTGTCGTTCTCGCTTTTGCAAAACGTGCTTTCATCTAAAGAAAAGCTCCTAAACCGTTTTTTTCCACAAGTTTGAGTCAGCGCTTTGTTTCGGCTAGCATTTGCGATCTCCCATCTATCACCTATCACCGCACTTATTTGGAATTTCTTGATTCTTGAGGTGGAGGGAGAAACCCGAATCACTGAGAACAGATATGCGTGAAAAACTGAATAGTGATGAAACAATCCAAGAAATGAGTGAAGCGAATAGTTGTTCACAAAATGCGAACCTCAAATGTATATACTGTCTCTCTACAACCGCAAATAAATAAATCACACAATCGATTAGAGACCGAAACATACACGTTTTCCATTCATTTTTGGGTTGTCTCACCGATCTCGAGTTTTCTCGCGTAACCTAGACTATTACACTTTGAGTGTGGTTATGCATGTTCCAGTGTTGAAAACGAAAGAGCGTTAAAAAGTGACGTGGAGAAATTTATATATATAAATACGGTGAAAGGATATAGAGAGGTGATCGCAAATGATAGCCGAAACGAAATGCTAACTTGAATTAGTAAAAAACGATCGAGGATTTTTCATTCAGGTGAAAGCACGTTTCCTGGAGAAGGGGAGCCTTGCTACCACGCCACGGTGACCCTTGTCGCCCTTGGGGGCAACTCGCATTCTTATTAAGTGACACTATCCATGCTTTGAGCATGCAAACTTTGAACGCTCACAACTTTTTTAGACTTATTTTGCAGTTTTAATTTCCATATTGGCTGATAACGTTCTAGGCCCTATCGACACACCTAGCTCCCCATTCAAAGTCCCATGCGAAACTAAAACCCTTCTCTGGTCAGAGTAAATAGCGAGTCCTCCTCAGTACTACGAATATTTTAGTACCTTTCATTCGTGGAAGTTGAGCCACGCTCTGAAGACTTTTGCAAACGAGTGAGGCGAATATACAGTTGCTTTTGGTGAAAGCGAGGCAAAAGAATGTGAAAAAAATAGGTGATAACAATGAGTGTATCGACATTGAGAACATATAACATGTATAGTCTCCCTATATACAGGGTGCGTCATAAATATAGTGATAAAATAAGAGTTGCGCAAAACAGCAACTCACACCGATACATGGTGAATTTATGTGAATTATTTGCTGCATCCCTCCAACAAAAAGAACGCATGGTCAACTAATATAACCGTCTCTTGTACTTGTTACAGCTCAGAGAAGCTTCGGCTACACATCGACGGGGCACGCAGAATTTCTCGACAAACTCTAGCCCGGCCTTTTTTCAACGATTTATAAGAGGCAGCAATAGCGCTGTGTTCTTAAGCGCAGGCTTCCCTCTTCTGCATGCACCATACCGACGGACTTATAGAATTGCGGGCCGGAAAATTCGTAGGCCAGTTGGTGGAAGAGATGAAATTGCGAACATCTTCTCAGCAGCAGACTTGATCTTTTTTCATTCGTGAGCGAGTCCGCGAGTGTCCAAGATCATATTCCTTGAATAATCATCGACCTCAAACAACACATTCTTAGTGCCCCTCATGAAGTGTTCTGATCGCTTTCTACACTTTTTCCGGCGAAAATAAGTGATATCGTCCTGATGGCACAAATTGCAGCCCGAAGTTTCATAGAGAGGAAAACACCTAACCCTTTTCAACTTCCTCTCCAATTGTAGTCAGAAATATACGTGTAACCTGGGACCTGAACATTACTTCCACGCTGAATACCTTTTTGTAAGAAGTGTGCGGAAGAGTGTGCCGAGTGCACGAATGACACGGTTTTAGTTTTCCCTCAAATTTCTTCTCGTCAGAAGGTTTGTAAGGCTTTCGAAACCTATACGGATACAATTGTAACTACTCGGGTAGACCATCTGATTGAAGTAGAACATACATCCACTTCAGCAGTCAATTTTCTCGTGTTTTTGCAGGATTTGTAGCCTAATCAATCCCATGCAAATGTGTTCAGAGAAGGGGTCGTAATCAAGGCAAGACGACCGCCTTAAGGCTGGTTATTGACCAGTCCACGAATCGCGATAAAGGAATCTGTCATGCGAGAAATGTCGAAACGACGAGAGATCCCAGAGGACTAACCAAATGCCCGCAAGGACGGAATGGCTGCTGTGTGATTGCAAAGCATTTTTCGAAAACTGACGAACCGAGGGCACCGAAGCAGATATGTGAACTAAGGTATCCTCACTATATATTAACCACAAGTATCCGTTCGTTTGTAGGTTTGTCTACTTGTTCTCCTGTTTGCCTGTGACTGTCTAATATGACGCCGCTTAGAGATCAACTGGAACAGCTCAGACAGGCTTGCACAAGATGGGAATGAGCCGGACTCCTCGGGTACACGTGACTCAAGATAGGCTCCGCCCACTAGATACTGGGAGTGCGCGAAAAGTGTAGTTCACCGAAAATCTGTAACTCCTGTTCCTCTGCGCCTAGAGCAGATGCAGGTGCAGACCGCAAGGCAGGAAAACTACTGGCGAGCGACAGGTGTGGGCTTCCCCCACTGAGGACGGGGCTCTCGCAAAAATAGCATACTTGGAGCTAGGGCGTTAAAATTTGGCAGAGACGCAGGCGGCAAGATGGGAAAACTAATGGCAGGAGGTAGGTGTCGGCTGCGCCCACTGGGGGCGAGACTTGCGCAAAAATTGTTAATTCGGTAGTTGACCAATGGGCTGTACTCTACACGTGCAATTGTTTACAGCAGCAATGCTTATGTTACTTACTTGGTTGCACATTTACGATACCGATAGGTTAGGCTCTCGGTATCGTCTCAAGAGGTACTTATCAAAAGTATTACATGGGGTAATTAGCTATTTGTGAACCCACAACGGTTAATTTGGACCTATGGCATTTAAATTTGGTAGAGATGCGGGCGACAGGATGGGAAATTTAATGGCAAGTGGCAGGTGTAGACTCCTCCACTGTGGGCGGGGTTGCGCGAAACTTGTTAACATAGACCCGCTTATGATTGTTTTTCCGTAAAATTGCGTGAAACGGGATCGTCGATTAGTATGCTATCAAGTGCCTACTTCGACGGTTGCGGATAAATGATCGAAGTGATAATAAATTCCCATTCCATCTTCAGTGAAGTACAGGTATTTCATAATGGTAAGATGTTTACGAGGAACTAAATGATTTCAAGGTACTTTCCTGATTCCTTAGATTGAATTGGTTAATACATGGATAAACGAATGTAGGTAATTGCCAAATGCAGTTTGCTAAAAATGTGCGCTCTCGATGGACGGCTTACGGCGCTATTAGTTGGGGTGGAAGAATGGTACTCTCCATTTTTTCTTAGAGGGAGGGTACTGTGTTGCTAAGACGATTACGCTCCAGGTTATCATAAAGGAAGTTCATTTATTAGAAGCCATGAGACGCGCACGATATTGAGCGCAGGCCATTCGGTACGATAACCATGGGAAAAGGTGCAGATTTGGAAAATCCCCCAAACCAGGAAATTGCTGAATTTCACAAAGTTGTTACCATGTTTGTGGCGCACCCTGCATGAATCGCTAATTTCGTTGGTCTAATTGTGGGTCGTGTAGAGTTTAGGATTCAAAATTTTCCTATTATTTGTCGCAAGGGGACATTATTTGGTTCTTTCAATCACATGATCAAACCTCCAAAAAAAAGGGGAGCTGGTAGGGAAACATACATACTGACATCAGATGACATCCGGGTCGGCGATGTATTATTATGTACACGGTGCATGAAAAATGTTGCTATGCTCTTTCTGAGTTAGATTGTATCAGGTTGAAGCATAATTATTGCGGATTTGTTCAACAAATTTTATATAAATAAACGATAAAAATACCGAACAAAATCATGTTTAAACAATTACTCCGGAATCTATCTACCATTTACGTCAAGCACTGCTTCCCATTTGATAGGCAGTCGGTTTTCCAAGGCAGACAAGTTTCGATTCTGGGCGGCGACCCAAGCCGTGACGTCGGTCATCAAGTCATCCACTTCGTCGAACGTTCTGCTCGTTAGCCAATTTTTCAACGGACGATGAATCCGATAATCCACAGGAGTTTCTATCGGTTAATATGACGAATTTAATAGCAAATCCCATCCTTACTTGACTTCGACTGACTGTTCCATCACCGAAAACATCGTTGAGATCGCGGAAATGACGCGTGCCACCTTCAATCTTTGTCTAAGCAATAGAGCACAGTGTGAAGGATATAAATATGACTTTCTAGACACGTTTCTGTTGAAGAAACCCAGAAAATATCTCCATAAAAATCTAGGACCTTATACTCGAATGTACCGCGAAAAAAGAAGCCGCGAAAGAATCAGCAATAATTATGCATCAACCTAATACATATATAAGCGATTTTCAATTGTGATACACACGTTAGCGTGGGTAGTCGAACTAATAAGAACAGTTTTACCAACAAAAAAGTATCTAGAGAGCCTCCTATATTCTATAAAAAAAGTCTCTTCACTGAATATGGTACTTTATTCATGCTTAGAAGGCAGCCACGCTATAAATTTACTGAGATATAGCAGTAGAGAGGAGGCTGGGTACATAAGCACATTTTGAACAGAAAATATGTTCCTCACACTGCACTCAATCCGGGCACATGTCCAAAAATTTAAGATGGTTGAAATTTTAGAAATATGTTTCTGCGATATCATACATTAGAATCAATGTTAAAATAACCAATGATGGTGGTGGTGGTCAGAACGGTAAGCTACTCTATCAATGACAAGAAAATGTTTATCCAAATTTCTGTTGGATAATCATCATAACAAATAGAACGAAATGAAGCATACGCATTTTCTCTCCGCATAGAACATCAAGAGCATGCATAAGTAAAAAACAGCCATCTCTTTTGACCAGATTATCATGTTAACTGATGTATTATTGCCCTAGTACGCGGTGCGGAAGTTCTGCAAGGATTCCGAGGTACGAAATAACCTTGGCTTTGTATGGGACCCGGTCCTGCACTTGTGCTTCCCAGCACCGTATTCTTTATCCCTTACACTACCTAGACCCCGCTTGCTCTAGCTTCCTAACAGGAACATCGTGTCAAAACAATTTGGAATGGTAGATGTAGGAAGCTGAATTAAATCGCGACAAAGATAAATCGAAGGCATTCGTAAATTGTTACTATACCTGTGTAAAGCATTACTTGTTGCACTGTTCGTGAGCTTTAGTTCAGAAGGAACACTAATGCCCAGCATTGCACCAGCGCAGTGTCCCCCTTCAAATAGAATTTTATCAGTTTCCCAGCCAAACTCAAGATGGGGTATCCAGGACAGGGCACAGAAAAATCTTTTTTGCAAAAAAATTATTCGCTGTTGCGCAGAATCTCTCCTTTCTTGAGTAAGGTTCCACGATGTACAACGTGCAAAGCATTTCCTGAAGTGAAACTACAAGGTGAGAGGTTGTTGTTTTTGTGTACGATGTACTTGCTATATTTAATAAGGTGAAAATACAAAAGCCTAGGCATACGACCAAGAAGAGGGGAAGGGTATGAAGCCGCGGTGGCGTCTTAAGGGTAGGCTGCCTGCGTGTTTCGAAACGCTGAGCTTAGAGCTACACTGCGAATCTGCGAAACGCTTTTGCAACACAATTGTGATAAACTTCCCTTGATGAGATCGGATTCTGTCGATCATAGAATCACATCGTGTCGTGGAGCCCTATGTGGAGCAATGAAGCAGCAGGTAGGGAGTAGTGTTGCAGTTGTGGCATGGGGATTTGCATCTTTGAAAGAAGTAATCGCTTTGCGTTTTCATGAATGTATGCCAGGAGCTTGCAAATTAGCCCTGTGCCTCTTATTGCCTATCTGCAGCTTCAGCTCTTCCTACTAGACCCCGGAAATGATTTCCTATATAAAACTCTAATCTTTTCTGACCCCAAAATAGATGCGCCTCTATCCTACTTTATGCGAGATTCAAAACTTTTGAACTAATCTCGTAGTTTTGAGAAAAGCGATCGTAGTGGCTACTCTAGTTGGAGGGAACCTTGAATAAAGACAGCACTAACTTCTCGAGCAGGACTGCACTTAAATTGATTATCTGGCGGCCCCATTCAAATGTAGTATTGCAGCAACTGAAGAGCGCTCCAGGACCATATCATATCTAGATGTAAGTTGGCAGGAAAATTACTAATAGTGCATAGGGGAACAAAGCCCAATTCTCTAAACATTATCGCCGATTCCTTCACATGACAAGGAGAATAGTGCCGCAATGGTGTCAAAACAGATTGAATTTATTGAACAAAGACTGCTCCTCATACGTGGAGCCGTGCGGATGTTTTCGACCCTGTATGGGAGGCGGGATTCTTCCGACCCATCTGTACTGTATAGGGTGCGCCATAAATATGGTAATAAAGTAATTTGGCTACAGAAACAGCAGTTCCCATTGATACATGGTGAATTCGTGTAAACTATTTCCTATGTATCGCATCTACGAAACGAACACGCGGTCATTTTAGATAACCGTTTCCTGTACTAATAAAAATTGTTAATGCTATTAAATTATTAATTATAATAATAAAAAAATCAACTATAATTATACTATAGTTCAAAGACGCTGCGGCTACTCATCGACGGCCGCACCCAGAGTTACTTGAGAAACTCTAGCCCGGATTTGGTTTAATGATTTCTTAGGAGCAGCAACAGTGGTGTGTTTTGCAGAGCAGGCTTTCCCCTCTAGTATGGACTATATCCGGCGAACCATCACATTGTGGTTTGGGAAATTCGTAGAAGGATGGGAAGGTGGGATATGGTAACGAACATTTCTTCAGCACCAGTCTGGACACTTTCCCATTCATGAGCAAGTCCGCTGTGATTTTCAAGTCGATCCCTGAAAAAATCCTAGACCCACAGCTGCATCCTTTCAGAAAACCCCTTCCTAAAGAGCTTCGGATTGCTTTTTGTGCTTTTCTCGACCAGAATTTGCGATATCGCATTGATGGGAGAGCCGCGTACCCAAACTATGATGAAAAAGGAAAAATGGCCTTGAGAGGCGTTCCGATTCTTCTCAATGGCTTCAGCACTCATAGTGTGAAATATACGAGAACTTTTGGATCTCGACATCTCTTAAACGCTGAACATCCTCTAGTCAAAAAAATGTGTGTCGAGGCGCGTGCCGCGCGCAAGTAGCGCAAGGCATCTGATTTTTCTTTTCAACTTCTTCTTGTCAAAAAGTTTGTTAGGCCTCTGAAACTTATTTGGATACAATTCTGCTTGCTCTGAGTAGACTCTTCTCATCGGATTAGAACACACAAATAAATCAGCAGCCTTTTTTCATGTATTTCTGCAGTTTCCGCAGCGTACTCCTTCTCAAGCAAGTGTATTCGGAAAAAGGGTTGTATGTGAGACAAGACGACAGTATTGAGGTTTGTTGTTGACCTATCTACGTAACGCGATTCAAGAGACTGTCATATGGGAAACCAGGCGGCTACGCACGATATCGCGTGCGCTAGGGGCTCTAGCCATGAGAAACGGAGCCACATGAACTAATATTTACTATAGACCTTTATGGAATTTATGAGTTTTCGCTCAAACTCCGCCTCTTGTGGGCGGAGTCTGGTCCTGCCACCCACCATAAGTGTTCCCATCCTGTCACCTGTGCTCCTACAAAACTTGAACGCTCTAGGTCCATGGGTACAGGAGTTATAAAGTTTCGCCCGAACCACGCCCCTCCTGGGCAGAGCCTGGTTTTGCCACCCACCACGAGTTTTCCCACCATGGCGCCTGTACTCCTACCGAGTTTGAACTCTCTAGGTCCATGGGGACAGGAACTATCAATTTTTGTATATAAATGTAAGAAGGGATGAGAGCTTCGAGGCACGTTCCGCCCATTGTGGGCGAGCCTCCGCTGACGTCATTTATGCTGGAGCCACCTTCGACAATGCTCTTCCCACACCAAGCTTTTCCTGCTCTGTTGGATTTCTTCAAACCGAATAATAAATGTTTCTATAGAGCATTGCATTTTTGGAGGAAGCCCCGCCCATCGGGGGTGGTTCTCCCCAGTTGGATCTAACTTACCAATGCGCACCTCTGGCCACCCTCACACCTGAGTTTTGAGGCCGTCTTGTGACTGAATTTGAACTCATGGTCCTCAGTACAGCTTTTTCGATGCACGCCACGCCCACCGTGGGCGGGGCTCCGCCGAGCTGATGTGTGCTTTACACTTCTCGGGACATGGTCCACCCATCTCACGCTTGACCCGGTCTCTCCAGGCGGATATTAAGGAGCTAAAAAATTTAGTGACCAGACAGACAGACAGACAGACAGACAGACAGACAGACAGACAGATAGACATATAGACAGATAGACAGGTAGACAGATAGACAGACAGATAGACAGATAGACAGATAGACAGATAGACAGATAGACAGATAGACAGACAGACAGATAGACAGATAGACAGACAGACAGACGGACAGCTAGACAGACAGACAGACAGACAGACAGACAGACAGACAGACAGACAGACAGGCAGACAGACAGACAGGCAGACAGACAGATAGACAGATAGACAGATAGACATATAGACAGATAGACAGATAGACAGATAGACAGACAGACAGACAGACAGGCAGACAGACAGATGGACAGATAGACAGATAGACAGATAGACAGATAGACAGATAGACAGATAGACAGACAGACAGATAGACAGACAGACAGACATACAGACAGACAGACAGACAGACAGACAGACAGACAGACAGACAGACAGACATACATACAGACAGACAGACAGACAGACAGACAGACATACATACATACAGACAGACAGACAGAGAGACAGACAGACAGACTAAGCGTTTGATAGTAAGTAGGATGTTGGAACGAGGAACGAACCCAATAAAGCACTCAGCAAATGCACGCAAGGACGGAACGGTTGGTGGATGTCTGCGAGGCTCTACCGTTTCTCGAAAACTGACGAATTGAGAGCACCAAAGTAAATATGTGGGCTGAGGTATATTATAAAAGTAAGGGGAGTGCAGATTTGGAGAAACCATCCAATCAAGGAAATGACGGACGCCGAAAAGTTGTCAACGTATTTATGGCGCACCCTCTAATTATGCAGCAGGCAGAACTAGGATTTACCTCTTCTCCTTTAACCCGCAGCCCGAAAAATTCTGAGGCCCTGAACCTATCATCGTCGGTTCAGAAAATCGAAGAGGATCAGGAGCCTCATTCTCATTGGAATGAATGAGCATTCCGCAGTTAATATCAACTTATAGTTTGAAAGTCAAGCTTTTTAATCATTCCTGACAATGAAAAACAGGATCAGCTTGAGCAGGGTGCTTCGCGACGGGCACCAGAGGCGCATTTTGCCCAAAAAGGTATTCATTGCACTTATTGAAGAATTTAGGTATATGATCCACGAACGTCTACTGAGCGAAGCTTACTAAAGTATTCTAGTTAGCCGTGAGCAGAAAATTGGCATTTCAGTGGATTAGGCACCAATCCTGCTTAAGGTCGAAAAAGAATGTGTCAACAGAATTCCTAAAAAAAAACCACCTTCTAGTCCTAGAGTTGGGCGAGACATGTAAGTAACCGATGAAAAGTGGTAAATTTTCGCACTAAGCGTTAAGCATACGTCCAACGAAAAAGAGAAACAAATACATGCAGAGAACATGAGGATACAAGCACTCATGTCACGCACTATCTATGTGAATTCACCGTCCTACCATCCTTTCACATCTCGCTTTCACCAATATATTTGATTAGTCTAATTCAAGAAAATATTTCTAAACCTGTGCTACGTAGAGGAAGTGCGTTTCCTCCATAGATTCTGCATTGATTAGACCGTTTCGCAGCTGTATGAGATGGAATGGGCGATTACAAGCAAAGTTTTAACAGTAAGTACTTTTCCTACTTCACAGAATCTGCGTATTCTAGATTCTCCGCATGATTTATTCTTCTTCTCCTTATTTTCTTGATCGATATCAGGGCTCGAGAGGTAAGTGCAGAATTTCCCGAGGTGTTGTGATATAACTGTGAGAATGGAAACGTTGAGCATCAGATGACTGCATTCTCCGCTGTATAATATGATGGTTTCAGATTCAGTAACCTCTTCTTTTATCACTGGCACCCAGTCAGATATTTTGCATTAGACTGCCCACGAAGAAATGCGGTTTTTTATCCAATACTTTCAGAGCAATACTCACAAGACGATGCGGTTTTAAGCGTTTTCCTCCAGAACAATGCGTACCGATTGTAGTTGAACTTCATTAGTTAAATAAGAGTCACTTGAACCTACACATTTCTGTTCACGGCATCCGAAACAATATGTATCAATTCAAGCTGAACTTCATTAGCTGAAATAAGAACCACTTGAATCCCACACAATTCTGCCAACGGTAAACAACCCCCATCAGTCCATCTACATAATTGTGGGCTTTCAAAATCTATGAAATCGGAGTCGTTCTCGCCTCCGTTTCAAAGCATCTCTAGTGCGAAAAACTATCCAGATGCTCGATAAAGTGGAAATTAGTAGAGCAGAGACTAGTGAGTAAGGCTGGTGAGGTAAAGTCTTGTAAAACTTAGCTAGCTCCTCCGCAATGAATGAGGAAAACTGCAGTTTTGGGTGCATCTCCTCGATATGCTGGAAGTTACAATGATGCTGTTATACATTCACTCTGTTTCAATGAATTGTGGCGGAGAAGTCCTGCAAAAGACCACCTAAGTAATCTTCTTCTGATGCAACTCCGATATTGGAAAAATGTTCGGAGCTTTGACGCGGTTCAGATACTGAGTGTTTCACTTCCTATCTTCTTTAACGACCCATTATTATCTTGAGTAATGGTCAATTGTCACGCTCGTTGTCAAGCGAATGAGCGGAGGAGAAATTCCAGAGCCGCGATTCCAGTACTGCTCGGTCAACTCGTAAGGGATCCATTTCTCGAGCTTTTTCGTACTAAAGATTTTCTCATGATGCTTCGATACTGAGTAACTCATTCCCAATTCTACGATTTCTCGTGCAATATTATTACTCCACCAGTACCGTCGAAGTCAATATCTGAAAGACGTACGCCACGATTCTCACCTTTAAGATTTAATTTTCAACGACAAAATACTGAAACCAACGTTCCACTCTGCTCTCATTTATTCTTCTTCGACCCAATACAATGCTGATGCTCTGCGCTTTTTCTGCAACACTACAACCTGGCTTGAAATCATAAATAAAGGACACTCTGAATTGCTGCTTTGACATCTTTACTCTGTACCTGGAAAACCATCAGAATCGCAAGCTATATAAGAAGTCGATATTTCAAGCGGAAAGTACGCTTAATATGCTTACCAATGATATGTAGCAGTATCAGCTGAGAGAATATTTCTCGCCTAAATCTTCAAAACAAGTGCGGTCGGCAAAAAAGCATCACCTTGTGGACAACCCAGTACTACCTAGAGGACGGTGAGACTTTGATGTACCACTGCCGAACAAGATGAGCTCATGATACATTACTTTGGATCCTCATTTGTCTCGTTGCAACAGAAAGTTCTCCAGAGTCCAGTGACAAAGATGTCATCGACATCGATTACAGTGGCACTTGATTGAACTGCATACACCCACCCATGTGACCACTCATTGATCAAGAAGCTCGGACGGCGCTATAGGCTTTTGGCCGTAGCCAATTCTGCAAAGCTGTGAGGAAAAAAATTTGTTCACTGGTAAAAATATGTCCTGGCTGTCATATGGTAATGGTATTAAGTGTGCGTGCCTCCATTCGATAAACACTCAATTTGTAATTTAGTCTTCAATTCGTTAATCATAAGGGAAGATAATTAAAAGTCTAGCATCCTGCGATTCCTTCTCACTCGATGGGAGAGCTATTCTTGAGAATTGAGCGTATTATGACATCTGTGAAATGGAACACATTTGATGAATGGATACTCTAGCAGAAATACAGTAGCGCTCAAAAGTCTTCGGTGAAATGGCTCCTCAGCAGGACTTCCCAGTCGTAACTCCTTTCCTACTGGATCTGATCATGCGAAATTTCTATATTTGGAGCGTGAGTGTATTGTGAATATTTACCACTACTAACTTGCAATCTGATCATGTTCCAGATATCCAAAGGGCATGAACTCAAAATCGACTGAAAATACAGATGATGGCCCTTCTAGAATCTCTTTTCTTTCTGCCATGTCTAAAATGTACGAGCGGTATTGCCGAACACAATAGATGAGAAAAACGAACATAAGGTGCAAATAAGTGCAGACGTCATCAACTTCACTTTTAGCAAAATTTGCTACCGCAACAAACACCTTGCTCTATCTTTGGATATTGCAGCTCCGCAGTCAAATAATGTTGAGTAGGGTGAAATATACATACTCTAGTTAAACATATCCAAATTTCGCGCGATTTGGTCTACTAAGAAAGAAGTTATGAACGAAAAAGCGTAAAGCATCTCACCAAAGAATTTTGAGCGCTAATGTATTAGGTCATCTCATTCAAAAGTTCGCAGACATCCAGAGGGATGGCGGGATTATGAAGGAGGCTGTCACCATCCACAGTGTTTTGATCAGAAGCGCGGACCGTGAGCTACGACACTGCCCGATTTCGACATCATGGCTGCAGCAAAAGATATTGACAATTTGAAAAGAAGTATTACCGAACAGGATCAACGCGAAATTATCAAATGGGGCGCTATACAAAGAGAATCCGAAGCTCAAATTCATTGTGAGCACAATCAACAAATGGACGGGACGGAGCTCTTCAAGCGTAATGTGCAGAAATGGGTGAGAATGTTCAAAGAAGGAAGAACGGAGACAAGTGAAGGCCGAGGTGGTGCTCACAATGTTCACTTCGCACACGAAGAACGAGTAGCTGAAATCAAGCGTTGAATGGCTGAGCGCAGAGACTGCACCATTGCCGAACTTGCCCGCGAGACTGGCATCCCTGCTACTTCCGTTGGCCGAGTTGTGTCCAAAGATTCGAAGATGGTCAAGAAGATGTGTGTATGGGTACCTCATTTACTTACAGGAGCACAGGTCCAAAACCGAATTGATGCTTATAGAAACAATCTTCTCCGCCACCGACGTCACCCACGACCCACGAAACGAAAGTTGGCTATAGATGAAACATGAGTAGGTTTTACACTGAGCCCGAAAGTCACAAGCGTCGGGTTTGGATGGACGCCGATGAGTAACCGCCCGAATTGGTTCATAAAGAGTCACGTGGTTCCAAGTGGATGCTCATCATGGCAATGGATTTCTGAGGCGTGGCGTTCTGGCGACTTTGTCCTGAAAAAATGACCGTCAATTCTGAAGTGTATTGCCAGTTTCTCGACGATAAAACCGACAATTGGATGGCAGCACACAACTTCAAGAGGGCAATTATCGCTCATGACAATGCCAAGCCCCACCCATCTCGAATTGTGCAGCAGTTTTTTGAAGAAAAGAGTATTGAAACCTAGATTCAACCGCCTTATTCTCCCGAGCTCCAGCCGTGCGACTTTAACTGGTTCGGTCAAATGAATGTACGTCGCAGTGGCAAACGCATTGACAGCTGGTTGATCGCCGAAATGGGCGTCAACAGCATTTTATCTGCACATGTTGAAGGAAAGAAGCTACTTGGTGTCCAGGTGCTGTCTGGACGCTGGGAGAGGGTCGTCAACAATGATGGAGCCCACCCGACAGAACACTAGAATATTAGCTTTTTATCTTGTTTGCTGTTCGTTCTATTCGAATAAAAGCTTGCGAACTTCTGAATGAGATGACCTAATACTATTTGAAGCACATGTCAGGAATGATGAAAGAAGCCCACTACCTGCTACAGCTACGCTTACTCATGCACGCACAAGATTCATATTAAATTTCTGTAGCTCATGAGTGGGGAGAGCTCCCGCCCTATCATAATGAGCTACTTATAAATACATTTTGTAATTGAACAACTTTTTGAAGTTTTCGTTGATTGTGCTGTATATATACAATACATGTAGTAATATATTAGGTTGACCGAAAAGTTCTGATAAGGTTGAGCTTTTTTTCTTTTTTTTTAACAATTCAGCAAGTAATGTAAGCTAATCAATATTGTAATAACCATCTTTAGTTATAACACATTGTCCCACCTGATGGGCAGATCAGCGGTTCCCTCCTCCCAGATCTAGGAAGATTGGGAGTCAAGGAAGTCACCGATCGCTTGTCCAAGGTGGTCATAATTGAGGAATTACTCTATCGCTAGGGAAGCCTTGAGGAGCCGGAACGAGTGGTAATCTGAGAGGGTAATATCAGATGAGTAGTTGGATGTGAAACAGTACCCCGGCCTAGCTCTTCCAATTTTGCACGGGTATCTTCACCTAGTGAGGTCTAGCGTTGTCATGGAGGAGGTGCACAAGAGTTTGGTTTGTCCTTTTTCTCGATCACCTTCCGCAAGTCCCTGCAACTGACCAGTGCAATAGGGAGCGGTGACAGTGTGACCTTGCTTGAGCAGTTCATAGTTCAGCAATCCTTTTATATCTCAGTAGCAACAAAGGAGAAACTTCTTGGGGTGGAGACCGGATGTGGCTTGCGTCGTCGGCTGTTCTCCTTTCGGGAACCAGAAGGCGCTGTGCTAGCTAGCGTCGTAGAGGATACAGCTTTCATTTTCAGTAACTAGATCCTCCAGAAACTCCTTGCGATGTAGACGGAGAAGCGGAGAGTGACAAATGGATACCAGGGTGTACCGCATACTATCGGTCAAGACATGGGGTATCCATCGAGTCAGTACTTTTCTGTAACCGAGGGCCTAAAGACGACTGTTGGTTGGGCAAACCCAAGTGTCGTCGCAAGGCTACAGATGTTGACTTCCGGATCCCCTTTGTCGGTGTCGAGAATGACGGAGTCGCTGACGGCGAGGGGGTGTCCAGGCCGAGGCTTGTCTTTGAGGGCCGTGTCTCCTTCCTAAAGCGAGCGAACCAGCGATGGGCTGTAGCGGTGGGAGCGGTGTCCTACCCCAATGCATTGTTGATTGTGGACTGTTGCTGTCGCTCCAGTGCCGCGGCGTCACTCAAAAATATGATTGCTGGAAAATAGTTTTGTGAAATTGACATCGTGTTCAGACTCAGGTAGGCGCGCGGCCCTCATACACCTTTTGCGAAAAAGCTCCCAAAATGCTCCACAACTGTCACACGATAGATCATGGATACTGGTCAAAACTCAGAACTCCTCACTTTTTGAAAAACGCTATCAAGACTTCCGATCAACCTAACATATAAACAATGTTACTGACCCATCCAGCGTCTACTCTTTCGGCACTGCTCCTTCGGCAATGATCTGTACTTGCAGTCGATCCAACGCCACAAAATGTTCGGCGCCTCCTTCGACTTCGCTTGGAGGTGGATGAGCCAGTACTACATCGCGTCAGAATTCCGGAAGCGGTGGATACGTATGACACACTGAGAATCTGGAAAGGTCAAATTGCAATGGCTATGGTTTCAGCTCTCGTGCACTAACCGCATCGGTGAGAGATGATCCACTGATAGCGTCCTCACAGTCAGAAACAATCTCAAATCCTTGAAATTATCAATAAGAATTTTCCATGCAATAGAAAAATATTAAAAACTTTCCATGCAACCAAATGTTGGAGTACCTCCATCATCATCGTTAATCTCAATCCTTCGTTTGTGCTTCTGTTTTTGACATTCTTCCAACAAGACTTGTAAAGCTCCTGTTTGCATCAATTGTGTATAGCAACCTTCATGTTCTATTCTCCCATCTGAAACTCTAAGAGAACAAATACGTTCTGATCAGGTTGAATTCAAGCACTCATAAAAACTTTACGAACATTGCATATGGAAATGGAAAATCTTTTATGATCCCAACACGTTGTACGTGTGAATGCTTAAAAGCTATAGCAATTCAGATTGAGGGGGAAAGCATGGTCTAGGCGTAGAAACAGAGTCCCATGCGTGGCTGGAGTTTTGCCCAGGGACCCCAGCCCAGACTTACGGATCGTTTACTGCGGCGAAATAGTAGCGGCTAACAGAAACATCTGTGAAGACGTAAAGTAGTTAGGGGTGGGAGGGGGCACCTATCACAATGTTGGTATGTCAAGAAAAGAACTTAGTATTACGTGTCATTTCGGGTAACACCATGGACATGCAAGTTTTTGACTAGGCCTAGGGAGGGAAGGAGCACCGGGCTAGCGAGTTTAAAGCTTTTCCCAGAAGGTCATCATCTGACTCACCCTCGTGCTCCAACCCTTCTGAGGCTCAGGTAAAAAACATTTCCCTTGCTAAAACCTCATAATAGCGCACAGATCGACGATGCCCATCTTCCTCAACGTCTCTCGTATAGCGCTTATATGACACGCAATAACACGTAACGCTGAGGTGACATTTCTTAATATACTATCATTTGATGGGTGCGATCTTGTAACGAGAGGAAAGTCAGGTCACGCTAACAGCAGAGGACTGATTTGTATGGTTCTCTTCGCAATCTATCCACAAAGCGACGAGTAAAACTCACGACCCATGAGAGCCGGCATTGTCACTAGGGATAAATGCTCCTCCAATGCAGCTTCTGCTACATACTGACGCGAAAATTATTTTTCCTTTTTTCCTGCTTCGGATGGAGCTACTGAGGGGGGGGGGGGCACTACGAGAGGAACCTACTTTTAGAGCGTAGAAGCCAGACGATAGAGCCGCACGCGAAGTTCTTGAGTTTGGGGCTAATTTCACGATTAATTATACATCAGGAAGACATCCAGTAAACGAGAACTTGCTTCGTAAATTATGAAAACCACAATGTGTCCGGAATACCATGGATCCAGCAGGTATCATATGGATCCGACAGGTAATCACAGAGCTGTCAGAAAGCACCTAGTTGAAGTGACGATTGTTGTGAATTCACTGTGAAAGTCCCTGTTCTACCAATATATTCAGTACCACAGGCCTGGCAACGAATTTCGTAAATCACCCCCCCCCCCTCCGTGATCTACGATTTCCGTTGTCAGGCCTGTGGTGCTGAATATAATAGTGAAACAGGGCGCCCCCTTCATAGGGATCAAAGAACACCTGGATGGGCTAGGAAAGTCTCGCTCCCGAACACTACTGGAAATGCATCGAGTTCTGTGCCACGATGGTAACGAACTCACAATTTCAGTAACCATCTTGGCACTAGAAACGGAGACTAATGCGCGGAAAGCACTTGAGGCGTGTTGGATTGCAGCTAGTGACCCACAAATCAACAGTAAGGAAGAGTGTGTGGCCGTGACCCGTGACCTCGCGCCCTTTCTCGACCTCTGCGAATTCTGTGATTACGGTGAGGACAGGAGGGAGGTAGGCTTGCTCATTGTACGCATACTGTAAATACTGGGTGGTCGATCTAACGCTCCGACGATCAAGGTAAGCCTCTTGTATACCGGGTTCGAGGGGTCTTTAGTCTAAAGAACTGTCTTGGGTTTATCTTGCCTTATCGTAGAGTCAATCTCAATGGTTTGTCGACTTTCAGGCTCTGACGAGACGAACGGAACGTTAGCCTTATTAAGTTTGAAATCTTGGAAAGGCTGAAGCAAATATACATACATATTATTCAAAGGACATGCCAAGATAGAGGGTCGATTGTGGTAGATTAATGAGTGATTTGCCTGTTCTATATACTGTCTCATTTCGCTTTGAAAACGATTGCGATTATGTTTGAGTTGCAGGTCTACAAGCGGAGATCGAGCCAACGAAAACTAACAAAATTGGCAATCGACACAGTCATCAGTTTCCATGACAATATGCTAACCAGAAACGTAATGTACACTTGAGAGTGACTACTTTATGAATTTTAATATTAAGCTGTCCAAAAAAAACATGCAAAC
This sequence comes from Haemonchus contortus, assembly GCA_000469685.2. NCBI lineage: Eukaryota > Metazoa > Nematoda > Chromadorea > Rhabditida > Trichostrongylidae > Haemonchus > Haemonchus contortus. The sequence continues at coordinate 20,065,742 of LS997567.1, read as the reverse complement.
GTTCCTTCAAAATCAATTTTTCATAAGAATTGTAAGATTGTCAGTGCCGAGACAACAGAAAAGTCAAGTTGTTGATGTCTCAGCAGATCAAATCATTGAAATCACTGATTGACGACCCACTCATTGAATAAGAAGAAGTCGCGAGTAAGGCTTACAGTTATCTGTGTCTAACATCCTGAAACGTGGATGCGGATTGTGAGTGAAACCACAATTGAAATCATAGGTGAACATATATGAATGTGATGTAGAATAAAAATTATTCAAAGGTTTATAAAGCAGTGTCGCAGCGCGAGAGCTAGAAACTTGATTTGGAAAGTCGTCATGGCTACAAGTTCTGACGGGTGGGAGATTCTAGAAAAAACGCAGAGGCTTGCCGGGCAACCCGGTTGTGATCTGTCGCAAAGAGGTCTTGATTGAACCACTAATATCGGTGATCAATTACCTGCCTAATAGACGGCGCTATGCGTAGCAGTGATCTTCATATTGTTGATTAAATTCGTTAGCACACCAGGTAAGAATAGAAAATGAAGCAGAAAAACTCATAATGCTGAGAAGCTTCAGCGTCACTGCATTAACCTTATGTAGTATCTATAACCACTCCAATAGCCCACATCTCCACGGTCCCCAACATCCCTTCCGATTTGGGCTTTCTGATACAGGAAGGGGAATAGAAATTATAGATTCCCTACCGAACTCACACATCGCAGATACATTTTGTAAGTAACACGATCGACATGAGCGGTGTCCTGTCCAACGTATTCGCGTTCAGAAAATGTAGTTCATTCCCCCCTTTTTCAGATTTGACTGCGCGAATTTGCTCAGAATGCGCCCATTCCAAGCGCGCTCTCCTGCTTGTATCCTTCTCACACCCCCAACGGACGGGATACAGCTCAATTACCTCTAACCGAGTGCTGTCAGTGTCTCAATCGAGCCACTGGTACCGCTCCCAAGTTTTGACGCTCCAAGTTCAAGCTGTGGAAAAGTTCAGTTGTGCCACCCGATATCAGCATTTCCTAGGTGGTGAACAGAAGAATAAACGGAGACTGAACGCCACCGGTTCATGATCAAAAGCAGGTGAGTTTAGAGGACAGAACTCCTTGAACAGGAATGACTTGGACAGGACACCGCTTATGACGATCGAGTTACTCACAAAGTGTAGCTGTGTGGGTTCGGTCGGGAATCTATAACATCTGTTTTCCTTCCTGTATCAGTGCGCTCAAACTGGAAGGGATGTGGGAGGCCGGGCGATTGGAGTGATTATAAATTTTACATAAGGGTAATGCAGTAAGGGTAAAGATTTTTTGGCACTATATATTTTTCTGCTTTGTTTTCTCTTCCTACCCAGTGTACTATCGAATTTAATCAACAATATGAACATCACTGCTACTCATAGAGTAGCGCCGTCTATTAGGCAGGTAATTAATCAGCGATATTTGTGGTTCAACCAAAATCTCTTTTCGACAGATCACAACCGGGTTGCCCGTCAAGCCTCTGCGTTTTTTGTAGAATGTCCCAATAGTCAGAATTTGTTTCAACTGCGAATTCAGTCGAAATCCGCATCCACGTTTTAGTGTGTTGAGCACGCAGAATCGTAGACTTTACTCACGACTTCTTTCTCATTCAATGAGTGGGTCCTCAATTAGTGATTCCAGGGATCTGATTTGCTAACACATCTACATTTGACGACTCTTCTACAGCCTCGGCCCTGAATGTCTTACAATTCAGGTGAAAAATCGATTTTGAAGGATCGCTGGCACGTCGGAACAGCTTACTATTAAAATGCATAAAGTAGTCTCCGTCGAGTGAACGTTACATCTCTGGTACCTGAAGAAACACCTGCACAACCTGGGCACGCACGAGAATGGGCGGTGTCTGGGCAAAATGTCTGAATTATGTTTCGTAACACCCCAGACGACGGGACAAAATGAATGGGCAACAAGTTAATTGAAGCAGACTCGGCCGGCAGTGGCTGGACCGTTTTAGCAGTGGGCGGTACTTACCACAGAAGATCATAGGTCGATTTAACGAAAGCATGGAGGCCAGAAAAAACATAAGCGAAGTGAGCAAGGCCTTATGCGTGCTAGGCATATGTAAAAACATGTCGAAGCTCCGCCCACAATGGACGTACATTCAAATGTTAGGTTTTTTCGAAAACATTCATAACTCTGTTTAGAGACGTTTTACAATGTGGGAAATAAGTGGTTAGAGGCTATAGAAGGTGTGTGGCCATAACTCTAGAGAGACGGGGTTTGCACTAAGGTGGACGGGGTTAAGATCAAAAACTCATAACTCCGGTAAAACGTTCGAGAACTTAGGAAAAGAGCGGTTGGTTGTAATGGAAGGAGCATTGTTATATCCCTGAGGTGGCAATCAGAGGGAGCGGTCAAATCCTTGGGAGAGAGGAGGGTGCGTAGAGGTTAGCCCAAATCAATCAACATTATTCTCCCTAGTGGAATCTCTCAAAGAGTCGTAGAAAAGGTGATGAAGGAGGACTGCTTGGTTTTAACAGTTGGAAAAGCCAAGATTTTTTGAGAAGTTTTTTCTTGTTGCTAATGCGTTAGCATACTCAAGAGCAACTTGTACAATATAAATAAATGATCCACCGGTGGACCATGACTATACAACTACAGGAAGTTCGCTGCACTTGCTTGGATGGTTTAGTGGTATATGTAGACGAAAGAACCAGGCTAATCGCTCGGCTTACACTGCTGTCCTGCTTTTCGTGTGAAGTTGGCATATCGCTTACCTTCTTTCAAACCTGGACGCTCGGGCTCAGGTAAGCAGTAAATCCCGGTTAAACACACAAACCCGACACACTTCGTGAGCGTCTCGTCCGTCATTAGCGGCGTCCTGCTCAACCCATATGAGTTCAATGACTCGGTTCATTCCCTCATTTTCAGGTTTACTGCGGAAATTTACTCAGATTTGTCCACGCTCCCCTACATCCAAACTGCACCCTTTGTCCTAACCTTGTCACCTGTACCCCTACCAAATCTACCAAATTTGAACACTCCATGTCCAGATTAATGCTTGCGAACCCCACGAACCTTTTGGGAAGATCCTAGTTTTGCCGCTTATTGTCAGTGTTCCCTGCTGCCGAGTGGAGCATTGACAAGAAAGCACGCTCAAGGACGTGATTAGGAGTTTACACGCAAGCTTCGCTCCTCGTCAGCGTTCTTATAGTGACGTATGTATTCTTACCAAATTTAACCACTCTAGATCTACAGGAGCAGGAGTCCTAAATTTCCGCTAAAACAGTCATTTGGGGCAAACCACGCCCCTATAGGTAGACATCAGTCTAGCCGCAAATCATATGTGTTCTTATCCTGCCACCTGTACCCTACCGAATTTGAACCCTCTTGATCATCGGGCACAGAAGCTATGAACTTTCGGTCTACACACACAAGCAGACAAATCAACAGACACACCTCGCGTGTTATATACACCAGGATAGGATGAACGTTCCATCTGCTGCCTGTACTCCTACAGCGCTTCAGATTCGAGGGTACAGGGGTTATAAATTTCCGGTGAAAAGCACTCACACACACTAACACACAGATAAACTAACAGGCACACTCAGCGCGCTAAATATGTATGTATATATATAAAGCGCTAACTTTGTGTGTCCGTTTGTATGTCCGTTTGTGTGTCCTCGCAAAAGTCACGTAGGCACGATCAAGAGCGTGAAGATCACAAGAGCGCGGTGAGAAAACAGTTATGAAAAAGAAAGTCGACCGATGCTTTTTAAATTGGGCCGTTGATTAACATCCAATCTATTTATGAAGTTACAGACTGTAATTCACAACACGCCCCCACAACCAAGACTATCAAAGCCATAGGAACTAGAGAAGGTTAGAATGGAAACAATTCCACGATCACCTATTAGTGTCAAGAGATCAATACCCTTAAAGCGGATCGCTCCAAATGAGGAATATCACCTAATGGGGAAACGGTTATGGAAAGGGAACGACACTGTTTATATTGGTCCTCTAACAAATCGTAATCAAGCGGTAGTGGGCATGGCATGGTGCACGCGTTAGTGTGCGTAGCCCAACTGGTGTATGTATATAGTAGGATAGGATAGGTGTTCCGTTTTGTCGCCTGCACTCCCAATAGATTTGAACGCTATAGGTTCACGGCAATAGGAGTGACTAACTCCCATTCAAACATTCACTTCCCGCAAGTACGCCTACTCTGGGCGGAGTCCGGCTCTGCCACCGCCCTATGCGTTCCCATCCTGATATTTGTAATCCCACCAAAATTGAACGACTTAGATCTAAAGAAATAGGAAATATGGTCTTCAGGTCGAACACATCACACACACAGACCAGCCAACAGGCATACCAAGCACCTTAAACATATACCAGTTGGGCTATGCACACTAACGCGTGCACCATGCCATGCCCACTACCGCTTACCTACGACTTATTAGAGGACCAATATAAACAGTATTGGTTGACTTCCCTTTTCATAACCGTTTCCCCATTAGGTGATATTCCCCAATTTAAACGATCTGATGCCGCTTTGTGGGTATTGATCGCTGGACACTAATAGATGATCGTGAAATTGTTTCCATTCTAACCAGTTCCTAGGAGCTTGACTGCCCCGCGTCGTGGGAGGCGAGTTATGATCATAAATAGACTGCATATTTATCAACGGACCAATATGAAGAGCATTGGTTTATTTCCATTTCATAACTGTTTTCTCACCGCACTCTTGTGATCTTCACGCTCTTGATCGTGTCTACGTGACTTTTGGAAGGACACACAAACGGGCATACAAACAGACACGCAAAGTTAGGCTTTATATATAGGGAGGGTAGTAAGATAAGAGAGGTGTTCCCACTTAGCCGCCTGTATCACCCATCGTCCCGTTGTTCACCGATTTCTTTAGGTGAGCGCCAGTAACGCCGTTATCCGTCGAGTCCACGAGCCAGAGTTGTCTAGTGAGTTGTCCTCGGTTCAGAGACACGAGGCTCAGCATTCCTACCATTCAGGGCTCCCGTGAAGAAGCGTGACCACCGGCAGCCGTAATGGTTTTTGCTTAACGTTTCTCGAATCGAGTCAGTAATCAACCTAGACCACGGTTATCCCAAAATCGCATGACGCGTGGCTCACCTCACCTTTGATTTCTTCGCATAAGCAATAGCATATCAGACCTTCCCTCGATTGCGGGGCTTGAGACTCCGGATTCCCTTCTGCACTTGTGTGTATAGTGAAAATCTGAGCGTCGTTCTCCGAAGCGCATTATGTGATGCTGACGGCAAGTTCATCCGGTTTTCGTAGCGTGCGAACCTTCGTAGAGTACGTCAGAGCAAGAGGGGCAGCATTTTGAAAGGTGAGCGTGGAGCAGGACGTTCTTCGTCTTCACTACTACCTCAATCTTCCTGAACGCCCTCCACGCGTTTTAATCTGCTCAGCTCTGGAGCTGGGTCGTACATCATGTTGGCTTGCTGACCTAGATACACTTAGCTAGAGCATTCAGAGGTATTCCGTTTAGCGTAAATAGGGCATCAGATACCAATCCGTTTTTCATGAGCATTGTCTTCGTTGAGTTCAGTCTGAAGCCGACTTTTCCACAGGTGCTGTGTAGTTCGGCCAGCAATCGTTCCACCAGCTTGATGTTCGGTGTTATAAGCACTAGGTCGTCTGCAAAGTGTCCCGCAAATGTCCCGCTCATCAATGTCGAGTTTCGGAAGAGAGAACAGAAATAGCGATACATCCGTCTCGTTTCAGATGGCGGGTAGGCACGCAGACGTGGCTGTCGAAAAGATCCGAGTAGAAGTCGTACATGACTTTCTCCACTGCCCTTCGCGATGCAGTAATTGTTCCGGAGTTTGTTCAGGACGACGAAGGGAAGTCATTCTGGTCTTATAAGTAACGAAGCTCCGAGAGGCTTTGAGAATGCCTTTCCTTTTTTCCTTTATCCATAACTGCTGCTCTTCTCTCTTTCAAATCTTCCTTTATCGCTCCTCTGCATAACTTCGCAAGTTCCGACGTTTGCTGATGATTGCCTGTAGCTCGTGCTATCCCACGCTGACGTATCGGCTCGAGAGTCCTCGAAGGAATTCGTCTAATGGCTACTCTCTCTCTATCTCTAACCTTCTGCTTTCCTAGCACTATCGTGAAGATGTCCGACGAGCCTGTTGCGTTTTCGTCGATGTTGTCGATAACGGAATCATCCCATCCACTAGCATAGAAAGCGAACTGGTCCTAGTTGATAGAGGTCCTAGAGCTCTGTTTCCTGAATTTCGTAGCTTCCTCTCCACGCACCGAGAAGTAAAATCTAGCGCGGAGGAAAAGATAGTCCGATCCCGTGTAGAACTTTGGAAGAACAGCCACATCAATCAAGCAAAACACTCGAGAAAAGATAGTGTGGTCTACTTTATCATGGAACTGCCCACCAAGTGATTCCCAAGTCCATCGCAAATGCGAGGGCTTCTGGAATTGTGAGTTATCATGGATGGTGTCGGTCAACGTGGCCAATCTAGGCGCTGAAATCAACAATGATGACCATGAAGAAAGTATGGTCTGCTCTGTAAATCCATAAAAAAACGCTCCCTACTCATCTTCTTCGTAGCTTGCGTAGGCAATGAAGACTGTCAGAGCTGTGGTTGAGCCACATCTTCTTGGTCGCAAACGTCCGATTCGTGTTGCCTGGCTTTCTTACGGATCGATGTTCATGAAAAATGCATGTTGATCGACACCTACCCCGCCTACGCCTCTATTGTTGCATGTTACAAAGAACATTCCTGCTCATTCCCAAGTACAGCGTGAAGCGGGTGACGCCTTCCCGTCTCTGTCAGTTCGATGACGTCGTTCTTGGCCTCCCTCGCATGCATCATCAGATCTTCTATGCACGCTTCCGATGCATGCGTCCGTGCGTTGAAAGTACAGATCGTTATCTTAGTCCCCCTTTTGGGCAGCCTGCTTCGGCTCTGGTATTTTAATAGCCTCTCCCGAGTGGTCTTGCTCATGGGGGCTCTCTCACGTTCAGGGGTATGAGGCCCCTTTGTATTACAGTTTTTCGCAAATGGATGCCTATCGTATAGGCCAGGCTCTGACGTGGAGGCTTGGACGACTCCGGGTGCTAGCCAGGCTATCCCGAGGTGGACGAGGAGCCAGTCACTCCAATACATGCTATTGGCTGAGTTGATGACAGGATACCAATTTTACCCGCAATTTCCCACACACGTATGCGTAGATATACCTGCGAAGAACAGAGGTAATATGGAAAAGTACGGCAGAAACAGAGACATTCTAGGGCCTTGAAGAAAGCAGTTACGAGTTTCCGATCAAACACACAACCATATACATACAAACCAACAAACACATTTAGCGCGCTATATATAGTGAGATAGGATGAGTATTCCGTCATTCGTCACATTCAGAGCTATGTATGTATAGCATAATAGGATAAAAGTCCCATCCTGACCCCTGTACTGCTATCAAATTTGGTCGCTCTAGATTCACGGGAACAGAAATTATGAATGTTCGTCAATCACACAACACATACCACACACCACACCACAGAGAGAGAGAAGCAACAGACACACTCAGAGCATTATATTGGGTTGTCCAGAAAGTCTCTGCCGATTTCCGAAACCCCGGATTTATCAACTGTTGTACAAAGGATCAAGGAACGAATCTCATAAAGTTATATGTTTTCTGAAAGAGTATGTACTTCTTTATATTCCCGTTGGGATTCTGTCCGCAATTGTCGAATTTGTTTTCACAGGACTCGTGTGAATATTGAAAATCATTGCGTGCATTTTCGGCACCTGAAGCTGCTGCGAGGCCTGGAATGCGGCTCAAGCCGCGAGAAAAACTTGTACGTCTGAGTAGACAAATCCTAGAGGATCGTACACTGCGTGACTGGTTTGCAGAATCCAAACAGAGTGAATTGACCCTTGAAGACCGGCAACACTCAGGGAGACTATCATTAGTCAAAATGGCCAAATCAAAATGTTAACCGAGGTGAATCGGCATATACTACTCGTAGAGTAGGACAGGAGCTTAGTGTTCCGAAATCAACTATCCATGAGAATCTGCAGAAACTTGGTTTTGTAAAGCGCCTTGATGTTTGGATACATCACGAAATGATCGAGCGCATTACGATGGACCGCGCTTCCATGTGCGACTCGTTGCTCGAACGAAATCAAAATGAGCTGTTTCTAGAACACCTGAGTACGGAGGACGAAAATTTGATTGTGTACAACAATGAGTGGGAACGGTCGTGGAGCCTCCCTAGTGAGCCCTCACAAACTGTTGCAAAAGTCAAAATCAAGAGGCCGAAGACTATGCCGTGCTGCTGGTGGGATTGCAGAGAAGTCACTTACCATGAGCTGTAGTCGCTTAATTGAACGATGACTTCGGAAAGGTATTATGGTTATTCAGAAAATTTGGAGACAGCGACACCAGAAGCGACGCGAACTGCCAATTGTGAGAGAGCTTCCTTCCCACAGGATACCTCCAGACCACACATATTTTTTGCCACTCGTCAAAAATTGTCAAAGCTTGTTTGGGATGACTGCTTTCACGGTCCACGACCAGTCGCGCGACTAGTCGCGAGCCCATCTCGCGAGAGACTGGCGACTAGTCGCGCGTCCGGTCGCTGGTCGCTAGTGACTGGTCGCTCGACTGATCGCGCGATCTGCTCGGCACCGTCCTCGGCGACACCCATAACTAGCGCGGCCTCGTCGACCGATCGAGCGACCGGTGGCGCGATCAGTCTAGCAACCAGTCGCTAGAGACCGGCGACCAGCCGCTCACTGGATGGGTCCGCGACAGGTCGTGCGACCAGTCGCCGGCCACACCCCTCATATAGTCGAGATATGAACCGTCAGAATTCCACTTGTTTAGGTTTCTCTAGAGTCCTATGATTGGAAAATTGTTCAATTCGCTGGAGGACTGCAAAAAGCACCTAAAGTTTTCCGATTTTAAGTTTGGAACCTTCTGTGAAAGTGGGATACTGAAAATTATAGAAGGATGGCGAATCCTTACTGAACAGAGTGGAGGATATATTGTTTAATCAATGGATTTCTACTTCTAGGAGTTTTTACTCAAAGAAGAATCAAAAATCGGCGGGGACTTTCCGGACAACCCAATATGTACTGTACAGATTAGGGTAAGTTTTACCATCTTGCCGCCTGCATTTCTGCCATATTTTAACTCCTGAGGGTAACGAGAACAGGAGTTATGAGTCGAATCAGATCTCGTTTCAGAACATCAGTCACGAACATGAAGTTTACTTGTAGAAACTTCGTTTTTCAGCACGTTGTCCTTCACAGATTCATTTCCTCACTCATATCATCATGGCCCAAATAGGTTTCTTCGATATTCGAGGTCGAATATTGACAACTTACAGCATAATTCGACCTTCTGGGTAACTCACTTAAGTTTCAACTTTCGTAGGTGAGGCTCAAGTGAATTTCCTACTACAACATTCAATTGCCTCACATACTCTATGGCATTACCGGCCATCACTGTTAGCTTGAGTGGGTGCCAATAATCAGAAATGAAATTGCCCATGAAAAGCTGGACTTCCTTCCTCGATTCCATTTTGGTCCGTTATGAACGTAACTGCGACTGGCGCCGCTAATAGGACGAGAATTAGCTTGAGCACTCGCAAGCATCTCCCTTTGCTGGTGTAGGAGTATGTACCATATACTGGAACTGCTTAAAACGCTTCGTTGCATGAGAGATTCACTAATATTGCACATGTTTTCTGAGGAAGGAATTGAATCATTCTCTATGAGCTATTCAAGAAAGGCAGACTTTGTGACTTACCATCGTCGAGACCTAGATTAGTAAGACAGAGAACCGTTAAAGTAAATTTTGCTGTTTCCGGGACGTACTTTCCATCACGTAGATCATATCTGAATGCCTTAGAATCGTTAATTCATTAGTCACTAGAATTCTGGTCTTGTTCCTCAACATTCCATTAGGCCCAATCACTGACGAGAAGACCTAAATAGGTAAACAATCATACCGAATAGGAAGTCGTCCATATCTAAATGCTCGACCTGTGCTCCAACTTGCCAATCCAAGGCACTCATTGGGTCGTCAAGAAGGTAAATGTCGTGATTTTGATAAACAGCTCTCGCCAAAGAAATACGAGCCTTCTGTCCTCCAGAGAGATTGATGCCCTTTTCATAAATTTCTCTCTAAAGAGCCGATAACGTTTACGGAAACGGATCACCTGTTCTCCGATTTCTGTCATATCTCCGTTAGGAAGACCGTGAAGATCAGGATATAGAGCACAGGCATCTAACACACGGTTGTAAAAAAACTCATCATATCTGAAGATAAACTTATGAGACCGCCACACAGAGCTTTAGTCGTAGCTAGAATTTGCCTTTTTCCGAGAGTAATGTTCTGCCTAATACTTTGGTTCTGCATCCAAGGTTTTTGAGGGACGTATGCAATACATCCACTTATACCAACATAGCCGCGGAGTATGTCCATTTCTCCTGAACACACACTTACGTGACATGGCCCAATGAATGTGCCGTTGGGAACATGCACTGCCTTCCCCATGAAAAAAAAATTAAGAGAAATATAGGAAGTTGAGAAGCAGAATGTAAGTCCTGAAAGGAGAGCTGTAAACACTCAATGTTAGGTTAGAAAGGTGTTGAGTTTTTAGTTTGAAAGAACGTGAGAAAACAAACAAAAAAGTCTCGATATCTTCATCTATGTACAAGCAGGTCAAACGCAGCTCCTTACGGAATGGACTGTTCATATGTCGCCTTAACCGGTGCACTAGTGAAATTCGCAAGCAAAGTCTCTCAATTCTCAGAAATATTGAATTGTTGCAAAAAAAAATGCCGACTACATGTTACAACAACTTATATCCGACCTTTCGTTAGTGCGCTGACTATTCGAGTGGTCATTCAGATTGTATTACACTTTGTGAGTTTTTCTCGGATTACGAGCCTCAGAATATGTGGTGTGCTACTACGTAACAGCTAAACAGAGCTAGCGAAACTAACAGAAAGAAGCCAAACTCTTTCAACTCTATTCTTCGAGAATTCAAGGTAGACTATTCGTTAGCTTTGAACCAACAACAATACTAGGAGATTTTCTAGATTCCGAGTGAACCCTAACTCACTGTTCCGTGAAAGTTGCTTATGAAGGTATTATAAAGTAAGAGCATTGTGGTCGTGGTCGCATGTCATCGCTGCACATTGGCGGATTGAAAGCGGACGAGGAAGCGAATCCAACAACCAGGGGGAAGGTGTCGAACAAGATGGGCTCAACTGTGTTCGCTGATAAAACGATTTCCTCCGTGCTTTTGTTCCTGAAGCACACGGATCAAAGAGACGAGCTCTGATATACGGATAATATTTATAATCCACACTGTGTATGCTTGAACAAGAAATTTAGAGTGTCTGAAATTCGAATGTCTTATTTAAACATGAGTTCACCAGATAACATGCACAGCTAAGGTTCACTGTGGCTGTTCCGAAGTAGGTTACTAACGTTGAAATTCAAAAGGAGTGAGCCTAGTCATATAAGAAGCCCATTATGGCAACTAATTCTGAAAGTGCAGCTAGACGCTCGAAGAATAACGGATAACAAACTGGGATTTGATTTTGAAGCTAGTAGTGAAATTATTATGTCAAGATCCTGACTGTAGGCCACTTGAACGATATGCCTCCAATAAGATTGAGAAGGCTTCTAGCCAAACATTTCCTCAGCAGTAGAGGTTGAGTCAACATTCTCTATTATCAATGTACGAACTACGGAGGACTCCAAGCGGGTGTGCTTATCTAGTACGAAGCTATAATACTTGGGTCCTGGAACTTCTCCCCTAACACGGCGTCGCACACGCCGCACCCGCCGTCTATCGCAGGATTGCGATGGAAGATTGGAGCGCGCAATTTCTGAGGTAGGGAGTCCTTTAATTATTTAAATTGTCTGGCCGCTCTTTTCGATTCCAGTGCGGTCTTGATCGTCGTTTATATAGGATGAGTCATTTTAATTTATCAAGTCTAATAAACATGAAAACTAAAAAGAAACAGAAGAAAATGATCAAATCCAATGAAAAAGCAAGCTAATCAACGAAAAATATCGCGTCTTATCGATTGGCGGGAGGCGGGGTGAGTACGGTAATTGCAGTGACATTTGCAGCATGCCGCAAGGGAGAATGCCGCGATAGGAGAGAAGATCCGTTACCCATAATACTTACTTTACACCTTCTTCGCACCTCCGCTGTTTCGCCTGTGGAGTGGCATCTCCTAATTGGTTGGGTGCTGACTTCTATGCCAGACCAGACTCAAATGCAACAATAATATTGTATGAATTAGAAACTTCGTCACATTCAAAGTATGAGGAAGAAAATAAAAGCAAAACAACAAAAAATTAGCAACACATCAATTATGCAACACAGAAAGCTGTAGAGAGCATACTCTCTATGATAGTATTCAGTTTATTGTGTTTGTATGATCAACGCATGGCTCTATCATTGCATCGATAGATTGTATGACTGATCTTGTAAGTTAAGCTTAACTTTATCTGTCGGCTGATCTGACATTCAGCATGGAAACAGTTAGGGTCCCGCCTACAGTGCTCAGTATACATATAAGGACGGCGGATGGCTTTAAAGAGCCAATCATGTTTTCCACTCCCTATTTGTTGTATATAGTGTCGTTAATTGATCAAGGCTTAATTACCCAAATTTGAGGTGTACGCTCACTGAACCACCCATACATTGTGCATCGAGTCGAACGAAGCCGAGCGATCAAGTAACACAGTGCCAGGAATCGATCAAGGATTCATTACCGAGGATCGATCAAGGAATCGTTACCAAGAACCGATCAAGGAGTCGTTTCAAAGGAGCAACCAAGGAACAAACTCACTGGAACGTGCTGGTATTGGAGAAAGCGAAAGCGAGGACCAGAGGAAGTGAGTAAAACGCGATTTTTCGCTTACTCTCCTGTCCGTGCATGCTTATAGTCCGCGTCGTCCTTCACTAACGGAGTAAGAGCACCACTAAACGGATAAAAGGGGTTTACATACAAAGGTAACATGGCTACTACACTGTCCACTAGGCAAGGACAAGTAACGAAAGCCTTGAGTAGGCTCCTAAGCGCATTAGAGACCCATGAGGACTGATCAACAGCTATTCTGCAACCTCCCTCGGAGCACGAGCTGAGGGCTTATGAGAGAACGGAGCGCGTAAAGATTCGAAAGGGAAAGCCATTCTGAAATACGAAAGGCTCAGCGTTGATGACGCTTTGGGACGCTACAGCAGTGCTGCTGACAATTTGGCGCCTGACACACCATCATTGGAAGACATTCTCAAAAGGGTTAACTCTAACGTCAAGTTAGCCGCAAGTGTTCTGAACAATGGACACACATTGCTGACCTACTTGAAGCATCTCCTAGAGCAACTCGATGAAATGGAGACTCCTACAAGTTCTGGGAGGCTAGCATATTTTCGATCCATGCAGCAATCGGTCATCGAGTCAGAATTGAGCAACTATGCGTTTTCTCCGACTCAGATATAGCTCTTAGCTCGGTCAAAACACCGACATTGGAACAATCGGTCGGAATCCTTGTGAGGAACGAGTTGCTGAAATTAGAATTTGCGACGAGTTCTACACCATAGTTCTGTTCGGATATATGAGAGCAACCATCAACCTATCAGTGTGGAACAAGAGGGCTGCCTAAGGGAGAGCTTCCAGAGCACAGTGGTGTCAAGAACCAGAGTTTTTAAGACGTCCATCAAGCTGGTCGAAGGTATGTCAAATGTTCGCCATGTTCGCCTCCCCAGTTGAACAATCATGCTCGGTCACAACATCTAGAAAATCCTAATTGGATTTTTCGGATTGGGCTCAATTTAATCACCGGCCTTCCGCAAAGAGAACTCTGACGTACGTGCGCTTCACTCACCAACTGTCGCTGAAGGTGAATGAACTTGAGAAGGTGCCTTGAAGAGGGCGTGCCAGAACTCCGCCGAATGCCTAATAAAGAATTTATTCCAGTCGAAGAGAATGAGATGGCTCAACGAGTGCTCATCCGCTTATTCAGTACTCATTCACCAGTATATTCATTTCATGGAATGAAAGTTGAACACACTAAAATAGCTTAATACACGACAAGATGAATTCGGAATTCTACGATGTCAAGACTGGCTAGAGAACGCCCATATGGCTTTCGACACTAAGCATTCGATGTTATTATAATTGCTGCCAAGACGAATCTCGCGAGAGCAATCGTAAAGGATGCGCATTCTCCTCACCACTACAGCACAGATGCCTATGTCAGACAATGCTCCTTGATCCCGAAAGTACGGCAACTGGTGGAGCAAGTCTCACGATTGTGTGTTCCTTGCCAGAGACTGAACAGCCTTCTCCCTGAATATCCTGGATTGGAGGATTACCGGAACGGCTTGTACGGCAAACCCGTCCTATCAATCATGTCGGGATAATCTATTTCGGTAAGACAACAGCCTACCGAAACTATGTACGCACCAAAGTCTACGGGATAATTATCACATATATAATCACGCGTCTATTACAACTCGAGCTCGTACCGTACATGTCAACAGATCAACTGCTCAATGCACCACGCAGGTTTGCAAGGAGGGGCATTCCCACAAATATAACGTCGAACAACGGCCCATCGTTTCTGTTGAGCGAACAGATACGCCGCGATGCAGTCCTTCCCTTGATAAATGATGCTACAGTTGCAGGTACAATGGCAGCGAAGGGAATAGCTTGGAAGACACCACACGCTCCATTACAGGAAGCTTTTCATGAACACTTGAACAAGAGAAGCATTCTCTATACAAAGTCATGCAACGTGAAGTGGAGTCTGTGGAATTATTGGACACACTCTTGGTCGAAGTGAAAGCAACTCTCAATAACCGACCAGAACTCAATAACTCTGACGTACCAGGACGAAAAATGGGAGAACACTCCACTTCTCCGTCCAATAGACTTTATCCGGAGGGATATGGTTGTACCATATCCATTGGAATCGATCTGCGACAAGTCTGACTTTCACACTCACCATCCTCCTAATGAAGAAATTCAACTGAGAACGCGGAAACAAGCCGAAGAAGCTCTTAAATCCAGCCATCAATTGACAGAGCGATTTTGGAATATATGGAGCCAACAATACCTCAGCAGTCTCCGAGGAACCCATAAGGGGTGAATGGACAATAGACGCAGCTCAGCCATACATTCTTCACCTAGTGAGGTTGTCTTGCCTACTCTTCAAAGAAATTCGCGAAATCTAAAAAGAATTTTATATTAGCACACCCGGTTAAAACGGCGAGAAGATCAGGGAAGCACAATTAAAGTTACCAAGCAGACACATTGCAATAAGACCAGCCGACGTTCTCTTTACACTTGAATTGGAAGATAGCAAGAACGAGTCCCCACCGTCGGCCAATGAGCCACAGAAGTTACCAGACAATCCAGGAAAACAAGACCGCATCACGATATGATATACGACTAAACAAACATATGGACTACAATGAAGCTACGACTCATTGCGGAACTGTACGTTCCTCGACTGTGGGAAGTACTCCAGCGAGAATCCTGCTGGCATGCGTCGCAGCACTCATGCTGGCTACAGACGAGAATCCTGCTCGCACTTCGGTAGCCGAGGTATTTTGACGTTTGTCTTGCATCTCACATAGAGTAGTATTTACCACTAACAAGGCCAAACGCTATGAAGTTCGCGTGGAAGGAGACTGTCACATGAAAGAGCATACCCAAGGGAATAAATCAACACTCTTCTATCGGAAGTACTTCTACACGAACTCCATGCTCAGTAGAAGCTTTTCGGAGGGCAAAGCCTTACTGTACTAGGAACTTCTTGCCCACCTGCCTCCTTCTGCAAGAATATTCGCTGTTGAATTCGCACCGCCAATATTTTTAATCCTGATTGTTCGCCAAGAGCGGCAATCATAGCAATGGCTTTATACATGGGGAGCGCACTCGTGTATGTACTGTGCTACGCCCCCATGGTAATCGGCAAGCCCTGCCGTCCCTTCGATCACTTCATCAAGTTCACTGGACGGTCACTATGGCTAATCTGTCGCAAACCCCTATTTTTCCGAAGACAGCAGCATCAGAGATATGACGTATAAGATTTCCTGGATATGCCTCGTCCAAACGCCATTTTTGTCGTCATCTTTGCTTCTCTTGCGTTGGCTAGCCGGGACATTGATGTTTTTTTCCGCTGCAACTCCATCTACACATTCTCCCGAGTGGGCTCAAAAGATGTTATATGGAGACCACAGGAGCTTACCAAGCATTAAGCAATGGAATAGGAAACATGGATTCGATGGAGAGGACTCCTTCTCACATGCGTCAAAGAGACATTCGCTTTCACTCTGAATACTCTCCAGAAAGTGGTAGACTGTAAACGATGTGCTCTCCTGGGGTCATACATTAATGACATATGCGCATCCATAAACACATCATCACTTCGTCGGGAACTTGTTCAAGGTAACCAATTTCTTGGCATGACCGTGTGCGTGGAAAGTTTTGAAAGCATATGATGTGGATGCCTAGCTTTCGGTAGTGGATTCCTTTTTCATAAGATTTCGCACCTCCCGCAGGACGAGAGGGTATACGAAATTCTTAAGTGTTCTCAGTTGAAGGAAGAAGACTTTGAGATGACATCCATTTCAGCGTACCAAGACGGCTAAGAAGTGGGTGATAACAGTTCAACCTACCGTGCCGGTCAATTATGACAAAAAGCAAATCATCCTTAAAAGTCCCTTCTTCCCACCCTTTCCAATGTTAACTTCATCATTCATCTCTGATGGATCGCGAGTAGCCCTTTGGAATTACAAGGAAATACTACACCATCTATGTGACTAAGAATAACACGCTAGGGTGCTCACCTGCAACGTCACCACCAACTGCAGATGCGAGCTGGCAGAGAACAAAGTGACTTGTGTATGCACCGACGTCAACTCTGCAAGCGTTTTCTTAGAGGAAGTCGAAAACCTCCTCCTAATAACACGCCCCTGGATAACATTTGCAACAGTGAAAGACGATGCAGCAACAGTTGCGGCTCAGACCCCCTCATTCATCACAACGGAACTCTCAACACATTTGGAGGAAGAGTTCGACAACACCGTAAGGATGATAGCTGACTGTATCTGTACTGATTTCCAATTCCGTAGCGTAACGATGGTATCATTCCCCCAGAGGGCAACCGCAGAGATAACATGTAAGACTAATGGAAATCATACCATGGCTACGGTAGTATGCGAGGAGCAGTCCTAACCATTCCGTGCCAAAGAACAGAATCAACTTCAACTCTATGATTCACCTACTCATCGGCGAGACTACAGAAAATTGCATAGTTTTAGGTTGAAGCATCAATCCTTCGGAATCACTGGAGTCGTACAGTGGGTTCGAACGATCCACGGATCAGCAATTGATAAAGTCCGTACGGAAAATCGTAGAGATGAACATAACAAAGGACCCGTTAAAATTCTTTTAAACCTCAGCTACATCTGCTTGCAGATTTTATTGTCGCATGGAATTACTATTTTCTACTATTCCCGCTTACTTTCATGTAGTACGCATATTTAGAATGGAGGAACCGAAGAAGACGCCTTCCGTTACTGCTGAAACGGGCACAAGTGCCACAGCACCATCTGCGCCAAAACAAACGTCACAACCCAAACCACCAAAACGACCGAATCCCACAACGACGCCAGTGTCGACGACAGCATCCAAACCCGACAACACGTCCAAGCACAAGAAAGACAAGTCATTATCTTCAGCCTCGTCATCAGACGGAAGATGTCTCCCCCCTCTCCCCCGAAAGGGTCGCGCTTCGGGAGCAATGCTGTAAGAATTCTTCAACAAGGAAGTCGGATATCATGTGAAGGTAAGAATTCTTCAACAAGGAAGTCGGATATCATGTGAAGTAAGTTGACCATTTAGCTCCCACCGTAACCGTCGCTTCATCCGGGAGAAGCAAGCAGCATTTCAAGCATTTTGAACAAATATTACAAGCTCACGAACAACGGAGCGAATCTGCACAAAAATCAATCGAAACTGAAATCAACATGCTGATAACGAAAATGGACACGATCACTAAACGCTTCGATGGAGTGGAACAAAACACGGAAGGAGCCTCTTCTGCTTCTTCATTTGAGGATTAGTCAGCGATTCAGCGAAACCAGTGAAGAGTTTCAGATGGAATCCAAGGGAATACTAGCCACGATAGATGCCCTAAACATCCTGCAACTTCAGGAAGATATCAGCGAACTCAAGGCAAGTCTCATGGACCTGAATTTGCAAAATGTGGTCGAGAAGTACCCATAATCACGCGACGCGGGGAGCTCTCTCTCAAAATGGAGAGGATTCTACGACAGATTAGTTAGACTGAACGAGAAATGAATGGGGCAGAGAGGCGATGCTGGAAGTAAATTAGCCGATAGAAAAGGGACGACAAGAACGCAAAGGAAAGAGCGAATCAACAAGGAAGTTCGATTATCTGAAACGAAGGAGATTATTTCGATGTTCGCCTTTCCTTAAACCTGGGCATCTGTACTATTATTAGTCAATTCGTCTATGCCATACAGGTTTTTAATGATGGAATTTTTATTCGCCTGACGTTTCGACAAACTCGTCTTTTTCAAAGGCCTGAAAGCGTATCGCAACTTTAGAGTGTTACCTATCACGTTTGACGTATACCAGCTCTTAACTAGTTGCAACTCAGACCGATGAACTACCAACTAAGGAGAAATTTCAACAAGCCACTTACGTCAATACCACCAACACCGAACACTTGCTCAACTTTAGAGACAATAGAGCAATTGAGACAGCCCGGTCAATCACGACCCTATAATAGTATCGTGGCGTGACACGTATCAGTCTCTATTATCAGAGCTCACACAGAGGGATGAAAGGCAAGAGGTCACCAGTTCTGTTGATGCACTCATTCTTGTTATTCATGCTCGGATTTCGGTATCCTATCCAGAAAGCCTTGAGAGTTTTTCTGGCACCAATACTGTCCTCGTAGGCCAAAATCGTGCATTTAACTTCAAAGTCACAACCAGCATGGCCTTCTCTTCTGTGCTTCCCAAGCGGTGCAATCGAGCAGGACCTTCGTTTCCTAGCTAAATGCTCTTTCACACGAACGCACAACTGTCTCCCAGTCTCTCCAATATAGCAAGCATCACATGTCAAACACTGAAGTTGGTAAACAACACCTCTTTGTGCATGGTCTCCTACTTTTCCATGCGGGCAGATCACGCCGTTATCCATGATGCAAACCCGGTCATAGAGACGATTGTTGACCAATTGGTGTTCAATGTTTTCTTTTGGTGTGTTAACCAAGAAAACATCATTGGCTAGATGCGCTCTGTTCAGGCATTGCTAATAACTGCGCTGAATCGATCTGATATGAGTGGTAATTGAAGATGCATCTTATCTTCAGTTCCATATGAAAAAGGCTTTGATCTGCTTCGTGAGTTATGCTGCCAAGTTCTGTATTCATTCAGATTAGCTATTTGGTGCGCTAACCTTCTGGATTCTTCTCGCTCCTCGTTACCGATGCACACCTCCACAGCCATTCTGTACATGTTCCGCAATACTGCGCGTTTAACAGCTCTGGGATGTGCCGACATTGCATGAATGAGAATATTCTTGGAGCTTCCTTTTCTATACCATTTCACACTGCATGTTCCACTGGTAACCATTACCTGAGTATTCAGAAAGGGTAACCAGCCTTCTCGCGGGACTTCTCGAGTTAGCTTGATGTACTGCGATTGACTGTTTAGAATGTTGTGCAGCTCATCCATTTCTGACTGAGTTGATGTTATGACGAAATAGTCGTCGATGTAGCGACAGTACATTATGGGTAAGCGTGCTAGCACTGGTTGTTCGATTCTACTCATAAAGCAGACAGCGAGAACCGGTGCTAGCCGCTGTCCCATCGCAAGCCCTCTTATCTGTGAAAAGTATGTCCCGGACCACTTGAATATGTTACAGTTCAAGCACTCCTTGATGAGAGCCATTATTTGTGCCTTGCTCAACCCGAACGTCACCACACTTCTTTCGTGCTGATCAAGCATTTCTGAACTGCTTGCAAAGCCTCGTCGTTGCTAACGTTGGTGTAGAGCGCAGACACGTCAAATGACTCGACAACACAGTCGCTTTGAAATCTGCAAGCACGTGAGCGATCCAAGAACTGCCCCGTATTCGACAGACGGTATATGGACTAGGAAATGACCGATGATTTTGTTCAGAAACCATGAAATACGATCGGTCGGTCCATTCACACAACTGATTATAGGCCCTATTTTGTAAGCCTGCGGCAGAGGTGACTGCATGTTTTCTGCAGACAACTTATGGGTTTTGATTAGGCTATAGAAGACCGGGCACGTGGGGTTTTCCAGCTTCAGCCTTGTAACCAATCTTTCATCCAATCTTGCCATCTTTCCTACTTTGGCCCACAAGGTGTTTAACTTGTGTGTTTGCATATGGAAGGCTTTTTCTGTCGTGTTGCGGTAGACTGTTGTGTCTGTTAAGTGGAGTTTTGTGATTTCCCTGTCTAAAGACTGAGGTAATACCACTAATTCTCCACCTTTATCGCTGACAGAAAGGCGTACTTCATTCTTTCCCGAACTTCTTTGAACCCTTCCCATTGCTCGCGTGTCATTGGAGTGCTTTTCGCACTTGAATCTATTAAGCGCGTTCAGAACTCCTGTTGACAAGATCCGGAACTTAATATCCGTTCCCAGGAAGAGATCAGATTCCTTATAAAATGACCGTGGAAATGGAATAGGTGTTGGAGTAGTACGCTCTAGCCTTTCAACTACTTGTCCCTGGAGTCGCGTCGTGTTCTCGTTTTCAATTGGTCCCTGAACTTTTGCAAACCGCATACAACTTTACGAATGGTAAGCGGGTTGATCGTTTGCGTGAGTAAGAACGATGGCCCCAAGCTCAGAAAATCAACAGCTTACGATGGAATCTGTGCATCGCCTACGATGGTGACTCTTGCCGTTTCAGGTATGATGTTTGGTTGTTGTGAGTTCTGTCGTTCGGATCGGTTAAAATTGAACGAGAAGTAATTGTTAGAATTTCTCACCCGTTCTTCGTCCCTCAGGGAATTGTACTTGGTGCAGAGCGTGGCCTTGGCGTCAGAACGGATAAGATCACACAGGCGCTTCGATTCACCTTCAATCCCTCTCCACATTTCTTCCGACAGAAGGCAGCGACAAAATTCTTCTTCGGTTTTACACTTCAGCAGCATTGAATACAGTAGATGTTGTTTTTTCCCTGATAATCATACTGAGCAGCGATCGATAGATGTTCTTGATTCTGGGGTGTTTATCGGGAAGGTCGCACACTGATCCAAGCTGTTTATTTAGAATGAATGTTGTGAGGATTTTGGTCGCCCTGCATCGTTGGAGAAATAGGAGTGACTGCCGAGTGAGAATCACTTTTTGCCGCAACGGTAACGCTTCTTTCACTAGGTGAAACACATTCGGCGGTACATTCTGAAGCAACTTCTATTTTCGCCTTTCCTTAACACGTTGACGACGAGACCGTTTAGAGGCGCTGACTAATCGTCGGTTACCATTGGCGGATCTCGTCCCACGGGACAGTCACCTATTGAATTTGATGTATTCATGAGAATTAAGATTCTATTTGTGTGGAACAAGTAAAAACTCCTGGCAACAAAAGAAAAACTTGTATCCTGTCAAGATCTGGGTGAATTCTCCAAAATCATGGGCTTTGTAGTCCATCTCGGTGTATGAGGTTTTAAATCGTGAACATTTATAGAAAGCGCTATTTAAACGTTCGGCGGGAACAAGATTAGGGGTAAGGCGCCAGTTGTTGGAAGGAGTTCAAATTTTAATTGTGGTCTGATATGATGTATGACTCCTGACTCGATGCTTAATATTTGCATAAAAACCTTAGATTTAGATGGATCATGGGTCGACGCTAAAGTTAGTGAGTAAATATGTAAATGTAAAATATGAAACAAAAAAAACCTGAGAATTTCTTCATTTGGATGATTACAGTACTGTCGGTCACCATTGACCGACATTGTCGTCAACGTGTTAAAGCTGGGCATCTGTACTACATATTATTAGTCAATTCTTCTATGCCATACAGGTTTTCAATAGTGAAATCTTTATTCGCCTGACGTTTCGACAAACTCGTCTTTTATGAAGGAGATTATGCCTCCAAGCAAGGGAAGATCGAGTCGAACAATAGATGCGGGACTAGGAGCGTAGGCTTGAACGAGAAGGATCTACGCGTAGACGTGAAAGAAGTCTTAGTCTTTCTAGAGCATGTGAGAAAACCAGAAGGAGTTGTGATTCTCGCTTAGACCAAGATGCACTTCTAGAGAAGGGGTACGACACAGTTCGACGAGGCTAACGGATCACCAGCACAGATAACCCGAACAAAGCATTTCGTACAACAGTGGTCGACATTTATCTACTTGCCCGGGTGCATAGAGAATACTCTCAATGATAGCATTTATTTTATTGTGTTTGTATGAATTGAGCACGGTTGTATCATTCCATCGATAGATTGTATGACTGATCTTGTAAGTTAAGTCTAATGTTATCTATCGGCCGATCTAAAATTTAAAACGGAAACATAGCTAGGGTCCCGCCTACAGTGCACAGTATATAAGGACGGCTTATGGGTCCAAAGAACGAAACGTTTTTCTCCTTTCTATTTGTTTTATATAGTGTCGTTAATTGATAAAGGCCTAATTACCTAAGTTTGAGGTGTCCGCTCAATGAACCACCTATATAAGCTGTGGAAGTTGAGGTAGTCATAGAAAAACACCTCGCGAGTGGAAAATTGAATCTATCGCATTGTTGACAGCATTCATTCTCCTGAGACGCCTGCAGGAAAACTGGTTGGTAGAAACCCTTCACACTTCTTTGACACATTTATCGCTTTTTCTGAGCACAGACGTAGGTCACTCAGAGGTATTTGGATATGTGAATGGACGCACAATGCTGCGCTGCCAGACCTCTCCTCTTCACGCCATCACAGTTTCACGGTAACGTGTTTTTGTTCGATATGTCGCTTTTTCTAGAGGCCCCTATGTTCATCATCAAGATAGCATGCACATTTTGTCAAACGCTCACCTAACAGTGCTTGAAGAAGGGAGCTTTTTCCATGCCCTACTCTGCCCACTACTGCAATTAATTGACCTTTCTGTACACTGATATTGATGCTCCTCAGTGTTGCTGAGAATTCTGTCTCATCCCACGCAAAAGTGCCCTCAGAAACCTTCACAACCTGATTGTCTGGAAGTAGTTCAGCATACGTAATCAGAGAAGAAAGTAAAGAAAGTAAATCTATCCGTTGATTCGCTTACTATCTCTGACCGTAGTGTCGACCGAATAAGGAGAAAGCTCCGCTGAGATAAGGAAGTTGGTTAGGCGACAATTGGAAACGGCAACCTTAAAAGGAGGTTTTCCTTTTCGGAAGCCAGGTAGCATTATTTGCTCGTTCACCGAAATCTTCTATATATGAAGCGCTACCTTTGCATGTCTTTTTGTATGTCGGTTTGTGTGGCAGTCCGCAGTCACGTAGGCGCGATGAGAACTGTGAAATGTAACGTGAGCGCATGTTAACATGGGTGAGGAATATGAAATGGAATAGTCTGTTGGTGCTGTTCATATTGATCACCGTAACCAATACGAATTACTTTATTACGTCGTTGAGTGGAATCATGACACCCTTCCTTTTTATCGCAAAATGGACATTATTCGATCCTCCCAACTCCGAAAATGTAGGATGAGATAATTAAGGAAACGTCTACATTGGCTTCATCAAACACTGTATATGTGTCACTGTCAACACTGTCTTTGCTTTGTTTCCTCATGAGAATGTTTTCATGTTCTTTTTGAGTAAGACTGTATATAAGCGGTTGTGGACATGTGATGCACGCGTTAGCGTGTGCGGCCTAATTGCTGAAGTATTTAAAACCCCGATCAGCACCCGATTAATTATAAGCATAGGCATAGGAAAGAACACAAGAAACGAACTCTCACCAGCGTACCTTCCTGATGCACATACGTTCACACTACAAGCTTGAGAAGGGAAGTGAGAGATGAACTTGAGATGACTTTCTACATTTTTCATCGAGAATCAGGTGAGAGCATCTATCAAAAGTTTGTTTCTCTAAAAGGATTGAAAACAAGTATGTCGAGAAATTTGCTCGCTCGAAGAACCGTAAGAGGAACAAACGAGTGCAGATCTCAGGAGAAAAACAAAAGTTGAGAAGCGGTACCTAATGAAGGTCACAGTAAGAACTTTGAGGATACCAAGCAGGAATCGAGTTAGATGTCATTGCGAGGCAGAGATCAGGGGTGAAAATGGAAAAATGAAAAGGAGATTAGATATGGCTAGCATTAGGTCATCTGGCTGATTGCAACTTTACCTTTAGAATAAATTCTAGAGTTAACCCAGCCCGATAGCGCAAAGTAGGATTTTACAGGCGTAGCTAATCGCTGATGAGCTTGTTCGGGACAAGAAACGGTTTCATGATCGCTCTGCCTCGCCTCATAACGCTAACTGCAAAGAAACAGGAAAAAACCATGGTGAATCTCCCTCTATGCGGGCTCAGCATCACGAAAATGTGTGAATTAATAACCCGTAAGGAGAGCAGTTTTGAATCGTGCGCCAGCGCTACAAACTAAGAAAACCAATCGACAAAGACGTTTGCGATCAAAGCTAGCAGCTATTAATTGCCAAACACTTCGGAAAAAGGTCACAGTTTTGAACTAGTTTCATTGTTGAACATTCGCATTCAGCCTTTTTTCAATAAACAAATTCTCTCTGTGCCCATTCTTTTTGCGCCAAGCCTACTATTTACTTTCCTGAAGCCTGCTACAGGAACGTTGTCGTTTCCTTCTTGTATATGGCTGAGGGAAAGTTAGCCAAGTAATGTCGAGTTAAGAGTCACTAGCAATAACGAAGAACGAGAAATGAACAAATATCAATACAAAATGAGAAAAGCTACAATAAGTCAACGACGGAAAGACATGGTGTAGGCTCGTTGATTTTGCCGGAACTCTAAGTTTTCGAAGGCGAAAAGCAGGCGATAAATCCCAGCATCACGTCAAAATAGCCCTCATAGACAGCTGGTGCAGTGCAGTTAAACTCAGGCCGAAAATAATAGCTTTCTCAAGAGTGACGGTCGATGTTTATATGGAATACATGTAGATCTTTCAGCACAAGTGGTATAAGTTGCAGCCATCCTATTGATCAAATTGAAATAAAAAATCAATGACTTCACAAATGACTGCGGAAGAGGGATGGAGTGAATCCTCAGGCGCAACGACAAGTTATATAAATACCACCGATGTTGCCAGAAAGGTCGATTGACCACAAAAAGAGAACTTTGCATTCAAATGAGCCAAGCAGAAACTGAATTGCGGCACAACAGTCTAGACTCGTGAAACGTCCTTTTTTCCAAATGAAGTGGGGAAAAATAGTATCAAACCTGATAGAAGGTGGAATAAACTGAATGAGAATAAACACTACATAATCATCCTAGACCACGATTATCACACAGTTGCATGACGTGTCTGGTCCACCTAATCCCTGATTACTGAGCGCAAGCTACACCCTCTCTCTCACCTCCGTTCACTGACGAACCTTGGAACACGGGACTCTCCCCCTACACATGCGTGTATTGAGAAATTTCTGGCATCGTCCTCTCTGCAGAGCGTTAAGTGATACGACCGTATGCTCATCGTGCTTGCGTAGGGCTCAAGTCTTTAAGGTTTTTGTCAAAGCAAGAAGAGCCGCATTGTCGAAAGGTAAACGTCGAGCCGTGCTTATATCGCCTTTTTCTGCTCCCTCGATGCTCTTAAATGCTATCCAATCCGCACGATTACTCTTGCTTAGCTTTGGAATTACATATGTCGTGTAATTTCCCAACCTAGATACACATACATAGTTGAAGCTTTCAGAGATGCATATAGGGACCATCACTTAAGAATCCGTTGCTCATGAACATCGTCTTCTTAATTCATTCATGAGTTGGTATTTCCACAGCTGCTGTCGAATTGGGCCAGTACTCGTTTCGTCTGCTAGACGTTCGGTGTCATAAATACACGATGGCATCTACATCAAGAGCAGATTAGGTAAGTAGTGGTCGCCGCCCTGGAATCCTCTGTCCTTTCGTTCCAAGTGACGCAGCATTCTCGGGAGTGGCGCTGAAAAGCTCGGACGAGTAGTATGGTTTTGCCCTCCCCCTTCACGTTGACATAAACGTCCTGTAGAATGACGAGATCCTTGGAGGTATGGCTGTGATTCGGCTCACGACGCATCCGCACTTTGAAAATTGGAACGCCATGATCGCCCTAGCATTCAACAATCGCATGCTGACCTTTCCACTGCTGATCAAGCAGAATCCTCTCTATATGTGTATAAAGCGCTAACTTTGTGTGTCTGTTCGCATGCCCGTCTGTGTGTCCTCCCGAAAGTCACGTAGGCACGATCAAGGGCGTGAAGAACACAAGAGCGTGGTGAGAAAACAGTTATGAATGGAACGTCAATCGATGCTCTTCATACTGTTCCGTTGATTGATATCCAGTCTATTTATGACGTCACAGACTAAAAATATAACTCGCCTCAGGACAATCAAACCTCCAGGAACTGGAAAAGGTCAGAATGAAAACAACTCCACGACCACCTATTAGTGTCAAGAGATCAACACTCACAAGCGGCATCAGGTCGTTCAAGTTGGGGAATATCACCTAATGGGGAAACGGTTACGAAAAGGGAAGTTAACCAATACTGTTTGTATCGGCCCTCTAACAAGTCGTAGTTAAGCGTTAGTGTACATAACCCAACTGGTCAATATTGATTCTATTAGATATCTGATTGTATTCAAAATACGGTTTGGTGCGCTACGAAGTATTAAAATCGATTTCAACAAATAATTAACAAAAAACTTATTATGATACGGAAAGAGCCGCATCTATCATAACGAAAGATGTAAGTTGTCAGAAGTTAACGATCGATAAAAGCGTAGACCGATAGAGTAAAAGCAGAAAACAGTAAATAACAGGTGACAGGTGAATTCTCGGCACACAAAAAAACACAAAAAGATGTGAAGACTTCACATGGTTAAGATCTATTATATCTCGGAGGGAAAACCAACCACAAATAGTGAAGATTGTAATGTACAAGATCAGTTCTGCCGGAAATTTTTGTTCCAGAGAGAACACGTAGCCAGAACAGACGATTCAATTTTCATCTTCCGAACTACTATTGTATATTACTTCAGAGAAAATTCTCATTCTTCTGAAAATGTGGGAATCAGACCTGATCGTTCAAGAATTCAAGCACTTTGACTAAAAATGTGAAGTTTCTATCTGTAAAAATTCACTTCGATCACAGCCTCTCTTTAAGTGGAACAGTAACCACGAGCTGACAGCTAAACTGTTCAGTATCTAAAAAACTATACTAAAAATGTGAATGTCCCACCTGCTCAGACTAGAGTCTAATAGAAAGCTCTCACTAGAGAGATCGAGTTTTTCAATAAGATCAATTCAACACAAAATTTTCATTTCACAAAAGCATTTGAACCACCAAATGTGAATTGTTTGATGGAAAAGATAAAATTCCCGTCTTAAGATGTTTGAAGAATGGGAAAAAGTTTTTGTTTGAAGAAGAGAGTAATAAACAGAGGTAATCCATCGATTAGCGGCATCCAAACAAATGCATGAGAAAACGTAGAACTTTCCAATGGTCAAGAAATATCGGGTTGTAAGGAAAGTTCTTGTTGTGACCATGCAAGCGCCATATGAACTCAGATTTTGGAGGCTGTCAAACTAGACCAGTCGACGCATTGTGCTTATTAGGTTAGCCATAAGTTGCTCATCCTGTCAGAGTACATTTCTCAAAACTCCGTGAGGTTTTTGAATTTTTCAACACGTTTTCTTCAAGATTCGAAAAGGCTGTTTCCGAACGGTTTACTTAATGGGTTCAAGCTTGGTCGAATATGTAGGAGGCAGCCACAAACATCAACGGTACGTGGAGAGAGGCGCTGCATCGGCGTGAACGGTTCGTTTTTGGTTTCAGAAGTTTAGAAATGGAGACGAGTAACTGGAACGCCGAGAACAAGTTGATCGACCATCGTTAGTTAATCACGATGCTTCGCTAGGAGTACACCAACCTTTGATAGATATTACCAAGCTAATGATCGTTCAAGCACTTTTGGCTGGTGGAAAAACTAAACAAGCGGGTTCCACGCCAACTCACTGAACATGGCAATTGATGCGTCTAAAATTTCAAGTTGCTTGCTGAGAAGAAACTGTATTGAGTCATTCTTCCATCTTGTTGTGACGTGTAGTTAAAAATGGATCTTATATAACAGCAGAAAACGTTCTGTTCTGTTGTTAGGTGTAAATGAGTTTCCGAAAAGCTTGCCCATGCCAATTTCACACTTAAAGAAGACAATGATCACAGCTTGATGGTCTAGCCATGGATTAATCCACTACTCGTTTTTCGTCCGATCGAACAATTATCGCATAATCTTACTGTGATCAAATTCATATAAAAATAGAGTGAATGCAGCCTGCTCCAGCGAATCCACTGCTTTTGCACGACAATGCGCGATCGCAAGTGTCATAAATCGTCTTGCAGAAGTTGAACGAGTTGCGAATCAAGGCTCGCCTTCTATTGACTTACTTAGTTCTTTTATTAACTGACTTCCTCATTTGAATAACTTCTTAAAGGATCGAAAGTTCAAGAACCGAAGCGGTGTGGAAGCTGCCTTTCTCGAATTCTCAGAATCAAGACCACTATGCTTCCAAAGGATTGGAATTAAGAAACTCGTACACATGGTAAAGGTATGTAGAAGCGTCTGTGACTTACTTTGAATGAAAATGCTCACTTTGACCTGAGTCCTGACTTTTTAAGGATTAGCTGACATAACGGCAGGAACTTTCCTTACAAGCTAATATTTCGATATAGTATTTGCACCTGTACATGTGAAGGTCTTTAATAGTTGAGACCAAATAAAAAAAACATTTTGCAGAGGAAAATCATAAACAACATGTCACCTCAAAATATTTTGAGGGCGAGCAATCACACAGAAAAAGTAAGCTTCCAGTGGAAATCCAGTAAAGTTAAAGTGACTTGATAGATTAAGAAAAAGATCAGAGTAAAAAACAATAGCAGACCTCTGTATCCCCACAAGGCAAACAATGACGTTGAATGACGTAAATGAAAGTTTTCATTGGTCAGGAACCATTTTGGTGATAATTCAGGCTAGAAAATATGAAGTCTATCGCGACGATCGCGATCAAAAAAAATTTGATCCCCGAATGTAGGCGATCTGACGGGAATGGGAGTTTGATTTTTGGTCTTTGAACTGCAGGTATAAAAAGGCACTCCATCAATCAATAGATTCACTTCTTCTCGATCCCTCGCCCACGCCTCAAGGTCCTGAACTATTTCTGTGCTGCCAGTTATTGTATTATATTTGTTGCTATTACTCGCTGAACGGTATAAATAATCTGCTACTACTGGACCACCACAATTGGAAAGGAAGATATTCGTTATCCACAGTATATCTGGAGAAACACATTATATATTGTCATCGGGATATCCATCCTTTTTATGGTGCATCTGTCAAAAGGACCAGGAAACCAGTGAGGAGGTACCGAATTTTCATTTGAACGCTTAGAACTTTTGAGTCTCATTTTGAAAGTTCACGCAGAATTCACGCCATTAGAACACGCTTTTTTCAACTGAATACTTTGATTGGATTTTTCTCTTTGATTCGGTTTTTTGATTTTTTCGTCTTTGTTTCGACAAAAATCGATCGATAAAAGAATCAAACACGAAAAATAATCATGTCGGGTCCAATGGCGCTGAAAACACGGAAATCCCTCCTCACTCGGTATTGCAACAATTTGGTGGGGCTGATCAATAGATATAGCAGCGAACGCGATAATCGATCCCTGCGTGACGCCCCGCCACAGGGGAAGGAAATAACGGAGTACGTGGCAGAACTGAATGGATCAGTTCGATTGGTACTAGATCAAATCGATTTATTGGCCGAAGCGCTGGATAGCCTTGGTGAACCCCTTACCGCAGAACAGCAAACACAGGCAGAGGAATATATAGAAAAGGCACACAACGCAGTCGATAACGCAGAAAAGCTCGCACTGCCACTTGAGGCCAAACGCATGGGAGCCTTACATACTGTAGCAGCATTAGAGTCAGACTCGCCTCCAATGCGGACAAGGGGTCCCTACCAACTAGAAGCAATCGCACCCAAGCTACCACCAGTCCCAATACCGATATTTGAGGGTAAGATATGGGACTTCTCAAATTTTTGGACACTATTTGAGGCCAATGTGGATTCTCAGCACTCATTGAGTGGGTTGCAAAAATTCAACTACCTACTATCGGCACTACGTGGTGAGGCACGTCAAGTGATCAAGCGATACCCTATCACAGAAGAGAATTATGCGCTCGCAGTAGACCTTCTAAAGAAGAAGTACGGTAACCCTTCCCAGCTTATCACCGCTCTACAACGCCGTCTAGAGGAGACGGTAGCAGAAGGTGTAACAATACAAGCTCAGAGGAGGCTTTTGGAAATGATAAATCCGCTTGTTACACAACTTCAAAAGTTAGGGGTTGTATTAGATGGATCATACAACGCCCAGAAGGTGCTATCCAAGTTCGCAGTCCGCATACAGCGGAAGGTACTGGAACAGTTGGTGACACCAGACATGGAGGAAAGCCAGTGGAAAATGGCAATCATGGTAGAGGCGGTAGACGCTCAGATTAGCACAGAAGAGCGCATAAATGAAATGGTCAATAAACAAGGGGTCGCGGGGGACAGCAAAGAATCAGGTTGGAAAAGGAACTCCATAACTTCCGCAACACACAAGGCGTGCATGTTCTGCGAATCTTCGGAACATGGGTCAGTCGAATGTCCCAGTTATAGAACCACTGCCGAAAGACGAAACTTTCTTCTGGAAAGGAATATATGCCTCAACTGTGGAAGAGAGGGGCACTGGGTGAAGGACTGCAGAAGGGAAGGATGCAGGTCCTGTGGTGGAAAAAAGCACAGCCAAGTCTTGTGTCCCCGGAGAATGGGAGGACATACAAAACATCAGGAACTTCCACCACCCAGCAAAAATCCGACACCAACTCAGAAACCAAGCGCGCAACAAAGAGCAGGCATTGCTACGGCGCGCGATCACACAAGGGACACAAGAGTGCACCCCATATCCACTTCGACAAAAGAGGACTTTGTACGGAATCCCATTCCGCAGCTGGCTTCAGATACAGACACATCAAGCGCATACAGCACTCATACAGCAGAACATGCTCAAAATGAGAGCGTGCTTCTCCTAACAGGAGTAGGCAAGGTGTGGAACGCGATAAAAGCAGAGTGGCAATTGGTCGAAATCCTATTTGATACAGGAGCAGACCAGTCGTTTATCAACCAGACCCTTGCGCAGGAGCTAGGTCTCGCATCCGACGAGACTAAGGACTTAAATATTTATACTTTCGGTTCCACAGTACCAACAGAGACAAGATGTGGGGTCGTCCGAGCAGAACTTAAGGACAACCACGGAAGGAAACATGCCCTGCACTTGCACACAATACCAATATTGACTGGAAAAGGAACGGAGACACATCTCACTGCAAAAGATGTGAGCTTCATCGCAAGCAAAAGGCTCAAGCTTTCAAGGCGAGGTAAACTCAGGAATTCCAGCCCGCAAATTCTCCTTGGCTACGACCAGCTGTGGGGCTTATTGAGTGATCCTTCTCCTCAGTATACGCTACCGTCAGGGCTACAGCTCATCCCCTCAAAACTGGGGTATTTAATTACCGGGAAGCAACGGTTGCCCACCATATCCGAGCAGAGGATTGGGGTTATGCCCAGTATGGTATCAATGATTCAAACCATCACAGGTGAAGAAGATGATCTCCTCAGATGGGATAAATACTGGACCATGGACACGGCAGGGGTATGTGAATACACCGGCACAATCGACGCCGAAAGATCGGCGATTAACGAAGAAGTGCTTTCGTTTTTCAACAAGACCATTGAAAGGAGAAGCGATGGTTACTATGTACGCCTGCCATACAAACAAAACCATCCCCCGCTTCCCTCAAATAAAACGATCGCGCTAAAGAGACTCAGTAGCGTATTGAACACGCTGAGGTCCAACACAAAACTTTTGGAGGATTACCACAACACTTTCAAATCCCAGGAGACTGAGGGCATCATTGAAGAAGTACCGGAACCTCACAAGAGAGACGGAGAGGTAGTCCATTATATCCCACACCAACCGGCCGTCACGCCCCATAAGCAAACCACCAAGTTACGCATAGTATTCGACTCTTCCTCACACTTCAGAAATTGCCCTGCTTTGAATGACGTCTTACATCAGGGTCCCCTTATCTTACCTGAACTCTACGCTATGCTACTACGCTTTCAAATTCCGAAGTTCGTCGTCATATCAGACGTAGAGAAAGCGTTCCTTCAAGTTCGTTTACACGAACTCGATCGCGATGCGACGCGTTTCTTCTGGGTACGCGACTTTGAAAGGGACCCTGAGGAGGAGAATCTGATTACCTATCGATTCACCAGGGTTACGTTCGGCCTTAACGTATCGCCCTTTCTCCTCGGAGCAACAGTCCACTTCCACCTTCGCAACGCAGTGAGCGACAAAAGGCTGGAGAAGGAGATAGGGGAGAACCTCTACGTCGACAATCTCATCCTAGCAGCGGAAACCCCAGAGGAAGCGATACACAAATCCAGATGTACCAGAGAGATTTTCGCAGAAATGGGTATGAATCTGCGAGAGTTTCTCTCCAACGATAAAGTTGTGAACGAAGGACTCGCGCGAGAATCGCGAGCGAGCACAGCGCAGCAAAAGGTCTTGGGAATACCATGGGATAGCAGAAACGACAAGCTATCAATCCGATGCAATCTCCCACCTACGTCACACCTTACCAAACGCATCGTAGCAAGACAAATTGCTTCAGTGTATGACCCCTTTGGGTGGCTTGTCCCACTTCTCACCCAAGCAAAAAGATTCCAACAAGACTTGTGGAAGCACAAGTATGGCTGGGACACACCATTACCTGAAGACCGACAGAAGCGCTGGAATACGCTTTGTGAAAATACACATGGATTTGAGCGCACCTTCTTTAGACGCCTCGTGAGCAATCCAGAACGCAGCAGTTTAGCAGTCTTTTCTGACGCTAGCTCCATCGCTATGTCGGCATGCGCCTATATCTTCAGTGCTGAGCAGTCCACATTGGTTATGGCGAAATGCAAACTACCCTCCATAAAAAGTAACCCTACTATACCCAAAATGGAAATGAACGCATTAGCGATAGCATTACGCCTAGCACTCTCAATATTCCAAGCGCTCAAGGAACGCATTCCCCAGGGTTTGAAAAGCGCCTACATCTTCTCCGATTCACAAGTGGCGTTAAGCTGGCTAGCCTCGAATCCAGCCGCATCAGATCTAGGAATGCTCGTTAATAACCGCCTGAAAGAAATACGACGTATTGTAGAAGCCTTCAACAGCGAAGGAGTTGAAGTGCATTTCAAATTTGTACCGACAAATCAGAATCCAGCTGATGCTGGTACTCGAGGCCTCACAAAAACGCAGTTAGACAATGCTTCTTGGTGGGAGGGACCCAACTTCTTACGAGACTCTATAGACACGTGGTCCGCTCCGTCGTATGCACTTAGCATGGACAACACGCAAGAGCACGACCGGGCGTCAGCACTCATAAACGCGGTGAGATTAGAGCCCATGCGAGAAACGGTGGAGCAAGTCATTGACTTGTCCCGCTTCAGTTCATTAACCAAAGCAAAAAGAGTCATGGCGCTCGTGATGGTGTTTGTTAAAAAGCTAGCGGAACGCTTACTCCAGGCACGGAAAGAAGCAGTACAGGGAAACATCCCAGAACTTAGGCACACCCCCACCTACCCTCAGGCTATAGGAGGTTACGCCTTGGCTGCGTCTCGAAGAGCCATTATACGCAACCATCAGGTCCTCCACCTCACGGACGACTACCGGAAATCCATAGAAAATAAGTTGCGCCTTTACAAAGATGAGGACCACCTCTGGCGGTCGAAAGGTCGTATTGGGAACACCATTCTGAACGCAGACGCCAAAAGCCCTATTTTTGTATTTCCCAAAACCCCGCTGGCCGACCTTATTGTGAAGGAAGCCCACGGAATTTACCACCAAGGAATCGAACACACCATGGCGACAATACGATCACAGTATTGGATACCAAAACTAAGGCAACAAGTACGCCACCTAGTAAAACACTGCGTGAAATGTCGCAGATTCAACGGGCTACCCTACGCTTACCCAGAAACAAAGGATTTGCCAAGTCGCCGCGTAGTACGCAGCCACGCATTTCAACATATTGGTCTTGATTTTTTCGACCTCCCTGTTGTTAAGGAAAACGAGAAGGAGTGCAAGACCTATGGGTGCATTTTTACGTGCGCGGTGACGCGACTGATACACCTAGAGCTTGTGCGAAGCATGTCAATAGGAGATTTCCTGAACGCTTTCCTGAATGCGGAGATTTGTAGCTCGCAGGGGGGTACCATCTACCATCACAAGTGACAATGCGCCTACTTTCCTCCTTGCTGCAGAAATTCTATCCCCCTCAGTAAGCTCATCGCAGATCAGTGGAAACATCGACCAACTAAAGGCACAACACGAGATCGAATGGAAAAACATTACTCCTTACGCACCTTGGCAAGGGGGGTTTTATGAACGCCTGATAAAGTCTATTAAACACGCACTTTACAAATCGCTCAAGGGAAAGCCCCCTTCGTCAGTAGACGACCTCAGGACAACTTTGACGGAAATCGAGGCTTGCCTGAACTCCAGGCCGCTGACCTATCAAGGTTCGGAGCAGGACAATCTGGACTCTATTCGCCCTATTGACTTTCTTCAGAAAGACATTGTGCTGACATTACCCTACGAAATTCAAAGTCAAACGACAGATCCAGATTACCTTCCACCGGCGGAAAGTCGTGCTCTGGCAACGAAAATGGAAGCAGAGAAAGCATTGGCCTCATCCTGCCGCATCACGGACCAATTTTGGACCGTGTGGCAGAAGAACTACTTGACCAGCCTGCGGGAAACCCACAAACAACATACTTCCTCCAAGCGTCATCACGATTGTACCCCGAAAGTTGGGGAGATTGTTCTCGTAAGCGATCCTATTCTCCCAAGGAATGACTGGAAGCTTGCGCGAATAACACAAACCATCGCGGGATCCGACGGTCAAATCCGGGAAGTGGAATTGGTTACGGGCACGAGACGGTTTATGAAACGGCCTATCAACCTCATCGTGCCGCTGGAGCTCAAGGACGACAAAGAAGCAACATCGAGTGAAGACGGGGGTTGTCGAGACTTACCAGTCCAAGTCCATCCTACGACACAGGGACCCTACAATCTACGGCCACGCGCGCAATTACGCAGCATTCATCATGTTAAGACTGCCAACCCCACACAGAAAACACGCATCGGGTCTAGAAAGTGGTTCCTTTTTTGCATCATGCTTCTTTCGTTTCTTCAAGGGTCGACTGGGAATCCACCCACTGACGCTACGATCTGCGCCAAAATGTTACGAGTTATAACGCAAACCGTAAACAAATCCCAAAAAGTTTACGCTTATTCACCCTCAGTCATAGCGCAACCGTACACGTCTCGATCACCATCGTTCATAACAAAGTATGGTTATAAGGCCCTTTTGGAATCAGGCAATCATGAACGCTCATTCAGAACAAAGACCTCGCAAACTAGGGGGACCCCCTTCAACAATATCAAGCACAAGAGCCCCTTGAGATTCGTATTGAGACCCCAGCGGTGGACGTCTACGATGATTAAAGATTTTTCACCGAGCTGTTATGGTCTGACCACCTTTGACCTTTTTCTGCGATACACAAAGCTTATAAAAGCAAAATCGGGTTCATGACCACCCACCTTGTTTTGGTCTTCAAAAAGTATCGAGAATAACAATACGCTCACAATTCGTTTTGAAGTTCACGCTCAAAAATAACATCCAAAGAACGCTCCGAAAACTTCATGACATAGAAAAGTCAACTGGTAAACAAAAATATACAGCTAACAATAAGCATTCGGTTTACGCCAACATTCCTCCTTCAGATTATGGACTTGTACGAGGAAGTTCAACGCTTACGCCGAGTCAAAGATGCGATTCCGCCGCTGCCCGACCCATACACGCTGTACAACAAGCTGATACACAAAAGCATGCAACTACGTGTAGCGACTCGCTTTATGAGTGATCTATTTTGTCGTATTCAGGACTTGAGGGAATCCAAAAAAGACCCGAAAGAACGCTGGGCGCAATTAAAGTTGTTAGAAACCCTGAGGGAAAAGACATGGGCCGAATTTACGCTTTTACGTACAGAGCTCCGCACTCTATTCGCCGTTGTGCCATTGATAATCGCTTTAGGGATGATATCTGAAGACGACTGGAACATCCTGATGGACAAGCCACAACGAGACGACCGAGGAAAACCGCTCGTACTGGATCAACACCAGCTGGAGCATGTAATCTCGGACCAGTTGGACATTCTTGAAGAGTACCGGTCGATGCTGGCTGAACTGAGACATGAAATCAAAGGCGAGGAAGTTCACCAGGAAGAGAAATTCCAGGAAACCGTGCTATCAGCCTTGACGGAAGTCAGAGAATCATTGAAAGTTGGATTCGAAAGCATTCTTCCGGGCAACGGTCAGAACTGTCTCAAGGAATTGAAAACGATTGTCCAAAACGAGACGTCGAAACTTCAAGAGCTTATCGCTTCGAACATAGACCACGTGCGCAACGCAGTTACCGACGCCATTGGAAAACCGTCCCCACCGGCAGCCTCGGAAGACGCCATAGACGGAGCTGGAGACGATAGCGGCGGCGAGGGGGAGGGCACTGAGGTGCTTCAGCCAGAGCCGAACCCCCCTGATGAAGCGGAGGTTATCCAGCAGAATGCGGAATTTATGGAAAATGTCGCAGTGGACGACGGAGAAGAGTTCGAGGCCGTGATTTGGCAGCGCAGGCGCCAAATAGATAGAGAGATCTTCGACGCTTACGCAGAAATTGAGGAACTCGACAATCTCATCGCTGAACTCAAAAGAGAACCCAAATGTGAACCCAGGGACTTCAGTCGAGGGGTCATAAGACGCTGGGACGAGAGAACGATTTGCTGTGTTTTTTGCCAGGGAATCGGAGAACACTATAGCGATTCTTGTGAAATTTACAAGGAAAGCTCGGTGCGCCGATCGATACTGAAAGGAGAACATAGATGCGCCTGCTGCCTTGAAAAAAGATTCCAACACCATATTTGTCGCAAGTTCAACGTGAAATGTTATCACTGCAAAAGGTATGGACACCATAGTTCCGTTTGCGACCTACCAGGAAGGTCTGCGGAAATCAACAGAAACCTGGCCCAAGCAACGCACGCGAAGAAGGAAGCTGAACGCAGGATCAAGGAATTAAAGGAGAAGCTAGAGGAGCTGCAGAGCCAAGTCTATCCGGCGTGAATTTCATAAAGTGTTGAATTGTTTGTTACTAAGATTTACGTTTTGTTTGTTGTCTAACACGGGTTTTGAACGGGACCCTAAGTGGTGGAGAATATCGCGACGATCGCGATCAAAAAATATTTGATCCCCGAATGTAGGCGATCTGGCGGGAATGGGAGTTTGATTTTTGGTCTTTGAACTGCAGGTATAAAAAGGCACCCCATCAATCAATAGATTCACTTCTTTTCGATCCCTCGCCCACGCCTCAAGGTCCTGAACTATTTCTGTGCTGCCAGTTATTGTATTATATTTGTTGCTATTACTCGCTGAACGGTATAAATAATCTGCTACTACTGGACCACCACAATTGGAAAGGAAGATATTCGTTATCCACAGTATATCTGGAGAAACACATTATATATTGTCATCGGGATATCCATCCTTTTTAAAGTCTTTTGGAGTCAAACTGAAAAAATTTTCATTTCGCAAAGGAGAATAATAAACTAGTGGAAAACTTCGGAATATAAAGCAAGTTGCGCGGTAAGGTTCTCTTGTCTCCCTTCACCGTGGCATGCAAGGCGTACTCGACGCGGCCGACCAGACTTTATTAGGTGGTCACTCCACCTGACCACTGTAAGAGCAACAGTAACATACTATATTAATTGCAAGGTGACGGCCTGATTAGAGTGAGAGTGAAAGGGTTTTAGCCAACTACTGGATTTAATAAAAAAACAAAATTTGAGTGCATTTGTTTAGTTGTGGCAGTCTTCGCAATTACGATTATAGTTAATATGGCATCAAATTTGTCATCAGAACTGAACTTGTTGAGGGAAAGGTTATCTCGTAAGTAGTCCGAGTGGTCAAATTGCCTGGGATGGAATAAAGAACGGCTCCACTCGAACTGAAAGGCTCTTTCACCTTTGTTGTGACAAGACCAGGTCCGTTTCCCACCAAAGCGCTTTGAACTGCCTGAACCTTTATCGTGATGGAATGAACTTGATAATGAATTTGGAATTCTTGTCGTCATTTTTAACGTCATAATAGATTCCCTATGGGTTGCCCGCCTAGGCCAACTAAGTCTTCCATCCCTCCAGGGTCGGTGAATTGGTACCGGATTGGAGGATAGAAGCACTGACTTTTACATCGGCTGGCCACCGCAAGTTATTGTATATAGGCCACATACGCACTCATCACGCCTCTACGACTCTGAATGGAAGTCGAGTGCGGGGGGCGCACCCCTCAGACGGGATTGATTAACTTCGAGACTTTTACCCTTTTTATCCTTTGATAGATCCCTCATTTTGAGGCTAATGGCGTTTTGGGCCTCGAAATTGATGGAGTGCGTCTCGCTTTCCTTCAATGATGCAGGGGTTCGAAATTCTTGAAGTGCGTCGACAACTCCTTCTTCTGCTCCGCTCAGTATGTTACATGTATCGCACAATAAGAGCACAGCGCAAACTAACGAGGGAAGGCTCCTAAGTCGAAGTGGCCATTTGAAATGAGACCTAAACCACTAGACGTATTTTTTGATGCTGATCTCAAATCTGCATTCAAAATCTGCCAAACTATTCTCTGGATGAAGTTATGGAGGTGAGCTCCGGAGAGCACTCAACAGGGGGAAAGCACAAAAGACATGGTTGCCGGTGCATAGCAGTGGCGGCTTGGAATAGAGGTAAGCGTGACGCTTCATAGGCATGGGACCAAGAATCGGGTTTGGTGAGTGACAGCGTTTTTGCATTTGGCAGGACTTTTTATTCCAAGTTGTAAAAATCTTTCTATATTAATCTTACCGCCTTCGGCAACTTTTTGAATGCTCGAGGAGAAGCAGTTCCTGCCTAAACAGTCTTCCTCTCCGCAATGATATCGATAATTTTTGATAAAGATGGAGGTTGGAGCGAGTTTTCAAAAGGTAAGGGTTGCAACGAGGCAAACGCGGCAAAGTATGGTATATATGGATGGATGTGACAATAAAGAACAAGGAGTATGCTCTGCCCAGAGTCGAGCACCTGTTGAAGAACTTTGGTTCCTGTGATGTCGGGCGCGCCCCTACAAGGAAGGAGCAGAAGTTGTTAGATAGTTTCTCTTCTATCTTGCGAGATGCCATTTACGAAGACCTCGAGATTGTGTACGAAGAAGACTGTGGGATGATGAAGGGGAAGCGACATGAACATCTAGAGTGCCGTTGATGTTTGGTAATGTGGAAGTGTCCAAAGAGCAGGTAGGTACAAGTTCTCCTTCCCAAAACATTTACTAAAGCAAGCTAACCAAACAAATCCTCGTGATCTCAAACGTAGATGTCAGATGGTTCAAGCAGGGACTGCTTCACCTCGAGCATTCAAAAAAGTTGCCGAGGGTGGTAAAACTGAAATAAAAAGATTTTTACAGCCAGGAGGGAAAAGACCTGCAAAACGCAAAAACGCTATCGCCCACCAAACCCGATCCTTGGTCCCATGCCTATGAAACGTCACGCTTACCTCTACTCCAAGCCGCCGCTTGCTAGGTACCGGCAACCATGTCTTTTGTGCTTTCCCCCTGTTGAGTGCTCTCCGGAGCCCACTTCCATAACTTCGTTCAGAGAATCGTTTGGCAGACTTTGAATGCAGATTTGAAATCATCATCAAAAAGTACGTCTGGCAGTGTAGGTCTCATTTCGAATGACCACTTCGACTTGGGATCCTTCCCTTGTAAGTTATATTGGAAGTTACCAAATATAACTTTAAAAATTATCACGCTCCAGCTGTCAGCTGTTGTTTGTTTTTCCTGTTGTTTTTTTTTTAACTACTATGGATAGTCCTACTATGAATTTACATATGCGCACATAATATGTGACAGGCACTCAGCCCAAGGATCCCTCAAAAGCCGCAGTCATATCAGAGCATATGACTGACTATGCAAGGAACTCTGATCTGACAACGAGCATTTTAGTAAACATAGTATGTAGTTAATTAGCAAGGGTCTAAAGAACAGTCGTGAACCCATTTGAGACTGTTGCACGCTTTGAAGTGTTTTCAATCAAGCTTCCCACACTTCTTCAGCCACCGAATCATCAGCCCCCTACTTTATCATTACCGCAATCCCACTTCGCAATCTAGCCACATGCTGACCGAGGTTGAGGTACGGCCGTGGGATCCTATCAACAGAGGTTCCACAGCGAATCCTTGCAACAAAATTTGGCAAAATGCCACGGGCCTGTAGACCTCATTGGCTTCCTCATATGCGCTAAAAGGGGCGGGGCCGTTGAACCGCTGCGATTGGTTCATTGCGGATCTGCCTTGTGACGTCATCAATGGTCGACGCCTTCATTTATGGATTGGCAGCGGCGTCCTCCACTTCTGGATAACGGAATCCGAGAGCAAGAAAAACTTAAACAGTCAATTTAATGCGAAACAACACATTCAGACAACAATTACAATAACAGCAGCAACATATACTTTACAAGCATCTAAACATTTGCTTTGGAAACGTGAAGGTTCGAAGGTGAAGAAGTATTTCGAGGCTCAGATGAAATTAAGAAAACTTCCATCTTGTTGCAGAGGAGAGTAATAAGTATGTGAGAACCCTTGAATATCCAACATCCATACAAGCCCACTGGAAACAGGTCTGGTTTTCAATTCTGTTTCGATAGAATGCTTTCATTACGAAATGTTCAATTTATGCTTTGACTTTATTTTGACAAAATGCTCCCACTTTGGAGTGCTGATAGTTTTAGAACTTGAGGTCTTTTTTGAGACAATTTTTCCACTAGAAATTATGAAGGTGCCATTCGTTCAAGATGAATTTCTTTCCTCACTCGATACAGAACAGAACATCACAGCTGAGTGGTAAATTGTCAACAAACAAACAATACCACTAGAAAATGTGAAAGTTTTCAATGCAAAGAAACGTTTAGATCAATTACTTCCTCTGGGAAGTCAGAAGATTTTCAATACTCGTTGTCGTTGCGTGTATTTTTTGAAGCTGTTGACCCTTCACTTTTATTGGTAAGCTTTCAGCATATAATGCCTTCATCAGACCTTAATTACCACAATGTATTGCCACATACACATGTCACATTTACTATCAAATACAATACAACACACATAAAATCATACCAAGCTAACCGGAAATATTGAGGAAAAAGTGGAATGACCTGTCGGCGGGGAACTTAACGAGAAAATGTACGCCGTTCTTGTACTGAGGCGACTAACCAGGGAAGGATCCCAAGTCAAAATAGCCGTTTGTAATGAAGCTGCACTGCTAGACGTGTTTTCTATGCTGATCTCAAATCTGCTTTCCAAATATGTCGAGCGTTTCTCTGAACGGAGTGAGGCGCTTTGAGGTATAGCTTAACATAGAGAGCTTAACCCATTGGCGACATCTTGACGTGCATGCGCGTCAAGCCTCGCAGACCGCGGGGGACCGAGTGACGCGCACGCGCGTCGAGGTTTTCTCACCACTCTTTTTTTTGCGAGATCGCGACTTTTTGAAATTTTTTGTATTCATTCAATAGACAAAACATTAATACTTACACTACACTCTCAAGAAGTTCAATCGGTACGTAGAGAAAAAAATTGTTGAGGCAGGATGCAGTGGTAGTTTCTACAAGTATTTGAATAGCAAAATTCAAGATAAAAAGTGCATTGGTTCTCTGAAAAGTGGTGACCTAATGGTATACAGAGCACAAGACAAAGCAAATGTGTTTGCGGACCAGTTTTCAAAATCATTTCTGAATGATGATGGTACAGTTCCTGAATTCACCTCACCGTTGACGTGTTCTATGAAAGAACTGCCCTGGTTTCATGCGGATCGACTCTATGAACAAATAATGGGCTGGCCTAAGAGCTCTTCGATAACTCCGGACTTTATTCCGTTATTTTTCATTCAACAGGTTGCTACTGTCATCTGTGGACCATTAGCGTACTTATTCAACCAATCATTGATGAGAGGGGAGGTGCCTCGACGGTGGAAGCACTCCTTTGTTACTCCTGTTCTCAAAAAAGAACCTTCTTCGGATCCGGCGAATTATAGACCTGTTAGCATAACTTCCTTGTTTTGCAGACTATTTGAGAAGATCATCAAGGCGCACATTCTGGAATATGTTGCAGCGTGCCATATAATCCCTAAAGCCCAACATGGTTCATACCGGGTCGATCAGTGGAAACAAATATGATTGAGTGCCTTGAAGATTGGACCAGGGGGCTTGATAATAACTGTTGCAGTGATGTGGTATATTTTGATTTGCAAAGGCATTTGATAGGGTATCGCATAAGAAGTTGCTCTATAAGCTCACGATTCTCGGATTCCACCCCGTTCTTGTGAGGTGGGTATCCAGCTTCCTCTCTGGTAGGACCTTTCAGGTCCGAGTCGGACATACTTACTCTGAAATCAGAGATGTGCTGAGTGGTGTGCCACAGGGGGGTGTCCTCTCTCCGGTTTTGTTCAATATTTTTACCTCAGAGATACCTAACTTGTTCGATGGTCTGGATGTTAGAACCAAGATGTATGCCGACGATGTTAAGATCTATAAGACTATAACTCAAACTGAGGATACTGAAGATCTTCAACAAGCTATCACGCTTCTCAATGATTGGTTTAAGCTTTGGCAGCTTCCTTTAGCTCCACATAAGACAATGTGTATGAGGATTGGGGCTTCACCAGAGGTTGCCCCTAGTCCATATGTACTGGATGGGGTCACGATATCCCATGTGGACGTTGTCGGGGATCTTGGTTTTACCTACACTAATACTCTTGACTTCTCCACGCACATACGTAACCGTTGTAACTTGGCCCGCTTGCGCACGTTCCATATTTTTAAGGGACTTCCCTCGACGAATAAGTCCGTACTCCTTCGTGCTTACAAGACGTATATCCGTCCCCTTCTGGAGTCTGGCGCTACTGTGTTTCACCCCATTAGGAAGAAAGATGCTGAAGCAATAGAAAAAGTGCAAAACAACTTCACGCGCAAAATTCTACTCCGAACTGGAAGTTTTCTCTATTCTAGGATTTCTAAGGCCGTCATTCGGAATAAGTATTTCAATCTATCCACTCTTGAATCACGGCGTAAAGTATTTGACGTTTGTATGATTTATAAGCTTCTGTATCAATGCAATGAGTTTGGCCCATTTGAAATCTATAAGACAGTGCATTCTCGAACTAGAGGAGGTCCAATTAAATATTCCTTGCGGGGCCCAGAACAAACGTCAAAGCTAAGAGCTTTACGTTTCGTGCTGGAAGTTTATTCAACAAGGTGACTAGGCGTTTCGTGATCCCAGGTTCCTCAAAGGTGTTCAAACGATACGTAGCTGCAGCATTGTCCAAAGCCTCAA
Organism: Haemonchus contortus; assembly: GCA_000469685.2. NCBI lineage: Eukaryota > Metazoa > Nematoda > Chromadorea > Rhabditida > Trichostrongylidae > Haemonchus > Haemonchus contortus. Next base: position 20,021,901 of record LS997567.1, on the reverse strand, counting down.
TCTCCTAGTTCCTTGAGTTTGACCGTGCTGTTCTTCCTGGGTGCATAGGTTTGATTGAACTTATTTGTTGCTATTTACGAATGTTTGTGTTTGTGTTTCGTTTTCTTGTTGTTTCTTATGGTAATTTTCTGGCTTTTCTTGCGTTTGCCTTAGCAGCGTAATAAACATAACATAACATAACTTCTACAAACAACGTGGTCCATGTCCGGAGCGAGTATGGTTTAGTCCAGTGAAGACTTTCCAAACCGCGTGAAAGATTCAGTCAAAACTGAACTTTGAGTTCTATGTCGGAACAAACATATAAGCTATAGAAATAATCATGAGTAATCAATTCAATACGAGGTACAAAACTTCAAGAAATTAGGTTTCTACGGGACAAGACTTGAGTTTCTTATTGAAACAATCAATGCAAAAGGATTTCCTGCATCTGATGCAATGCGTGCTGGCCCTTTTTGTTTTTTGTCATAGTAAATCCTTGCTCTTTGGCCATGGCTGCGTGACACTCCACACACCTTCCATCTATTCCTTTTAGACTTTTAGGTACTTCCTCCAATGCATGCCGCAAGGGGTGACAACGATGACTCGAAGTGAGGCTGGCCATGATCAACATTCAGCAGAGATTCGACCGCCTCTAGTTTGAAGTCATTCGGCCTGGTATCCTTCACCACATCTTTGTACAGCTTTCAAGCATTTACAACAGCTATTTACGTAATTAGGTGGGGAAAATGCTCTTCTCTTGAACCACCTCATGGTTCTGCGCACAAATGGAGTGTGTGATAGCAAGACAGTGTAAATTCGCATATTCTTGGTTCCACTAATAGCAGCAATATGCCTTACTACCCACACTTCTCCCTTTCTACACCCCCCTAGAACTCTAGGTAGCAATTTCCTATCTTTGGTTTACAAGGACTTCAAAGCTGTTTCTACTTCGCTAAGAGGGAGCAGACAAGCAGAGTACCCCCCTGTAGCTTACTCTTTTCATTTACCAACATAATACACTTTTGAGGTTGCCCCTCAGCTTTGGCTTCCAAAAAGTGCACCTCGTTGGACATCTTGACGCGCATGCGCGTAGTGCATGTGCCAAATATATTATATATATGCAAAACCCTCACATCGAGAGATGAAGCGATTTTTTTATATCCAAGTGTACGGTGCCTGGAAAAACAGCTGTGTGGATGGGCAGTAGGATTGGCCAGCGCTCTCCTATTTTCATCCAAGCGAATCTTCAGTGGTCTCCCGCTTGGAATCAAACAGACAGTGCCTTGAAGTTCACAGATCTTCTCAGAAGTGCAGTGTTGACAAGTCTGTTCGCGGCACCGTTTTTCGTAGATTAAGGACGATGTTAGGAGATCCTTCAGTGTAGGGGAAGGTTGGATAACAAGTCGAATGGAAAGCTGAGAGTTCTTCACGACGCGGTTTACCTCACGTGCCAGTTTGTCGTTGACAAAAGGCACATTGAGGCTTAAACCATCAACCGTTCTGTGCGGGACCCAGGTCCTTGTATTGCCATCGAGTTATGTATCCGTTGCTTTCAAGAATACTCTCAATTTTTAGCTTCAACACTGAATTCCTTCGTGTCCCAAGCTTCTCCTTCAATTTCAAAAGATTCCATTCAACGTTTCCCTCCATGTAAATATGATGTGCGCTTCTAGAATGCAACGAGATATTCGACGAAGCACTTTTCCTATACCACAAGTGTTCCTTGTTACCTTCACTAAATCGTATTTCACATTGAGGAATGGAAGGAATCCATCCCTCCTTGGATCCTCCGTAGTGAAGGGTATGTTAGCATTGTGAGAATTGAGTCTCTTCAATATTTCCACAAGGTCTTCTTCCGTCGTTTCAATAGTAAATATTTTATCAATATAACGTTTGTAGAACAGAATTCCACTAACAATGATGATTTTTCGATGTGGTCCGAGATGATGCCTTTACTTTCACTTTCAGCTTTCACAGGTGCTATACGATTACCCATTACAGAACCTCCTTTTTGCTTGTATAATTTATTGTCGAAGAAAAAATGTTACATTCCAGTGCTGCTTCAATGAGATCGCTGAGGGAAAACTCCATCATCGTGATATGATCTGTTGCCTCCGACGAGAGATAAGGCTTGCACTGCTCCTGTGTTATTAACGTTCGTGTGTGAGCATACTACATCAAAGCTCGGGTAAAAGGCTCTCATCGGTACTGATCATTGAGAGACAGTGTGTTCGTTTTTGCCGGCCGGAATTTTGTGCGTCTTCATCAGGTTGTAGAGCGTCGGCACTGTTGACTTGGTATGATCTGATGTGTTTGTGTTGTAACTGACAGTAACTGATTGTATGCGGCAATATATTGTAATAATTAAGGTCTGACGAAGGCATTATATACTGAAAGCTTGCCAATAAAAGTGAACGGTCAAAGCTCAGAAAAGTACGCGCAACGACAATAAGTCTTGATGAAGCTCAGGGATAGCAGTATTTTGAAGAATTCGAGAACGCTGCAGAGCCGTTTTAGTAGTTTTCGGGAACTCTTTGCTACCTCATTACAATATATTGCCCTCCAACCGTACCACAGATTCGTTATGTCATCTGAGGACTTGTTCGTATCCTCACAATAGACATCAGGTTCTTCACTGATTGGACAAAGTGCTTTTTTCGAATACGGTGTTGTCTGAGAGAACTTTGTTGGTCAGAGCCTTATCCATCGTCTGAGGCGTCGCTACGAAAAAGCCGCACTTGTCCTTACGGTGTACCTCAATACGTTCTTCTCTCGCAGTGGCTTCTTCACCCCTCCGCGTTCATTTGGGGTCAGATTAGTGCGATAAGGCTCGTTTATCGCAATTCGATGAACCCGTTAAAATTCGTGCTTGAAATTCGCAATTTTAGTCGATTTCGGGTAAAGACGGTGGTGTTCTTACACACGACTGGTCGCTTGCTGGTCAAGCAAGTGTTCAGTGTAGTAGTCCACAATGTGTTCTCCAGCGAAACTGATACGCAAATTGAGCGTCAACTACTCGGTTGTTGACCCTCGGTATTATCGCAAATGATGGTCTTAGATTGAGTACTGCAACCATATCATAATCAAAACCATTTATCCCAATAACCACGTGACATATTGGTGTAACAGCACTTGCTGTGATGAGATGTGATTGCTGGGCTGACTGTCGACGCGACCTGAGCAGGTTTAGTTTTCTTTCGAAGTGGCATTTTTGATATTCTCGTCAATAGGAGCATATCCTCTGTTTTTTTTGAAGATAATTTCTGCCATGCTTCCACCCAAAGTTCCGAACATAATCGGTTCCGAGAAAACACTATTCCACGGATGCAGAATGATTTTTGACGATGACTTTCAGATATACCTGTGTCAAAAAGAGCTTTTCTCATACTCAGTATTCCTGACTGGAGACCTCGGTTGTTCTGATATGGGGAATGCAGAAATCGGTTAGCGATAAAACTGGAGAGAATGCGCTCGCGCTTGCACGTGTATAGGAACTGGAGGGATGCTTTACGAGATACAGCGTGCTGGTTCACGGCAACATATTGTATTATAATAAGGTAGCAAAGAAATACCGAAAACTACTAAAACGGCTCTGCAGGGTTTCTAAATACTTCAAAATACTGCTATCTCTGAGCTTCATCAAGACTTATTGTCGTTGTGTGTACTTTTCTAAGTTTGTGACCTTTCACGTTTATTGGCAAGCTTTCAGTATATAATGCTTTCGTCATACCTTATTATTACAATATATTGCCACATACAATCAGTTACTATCAGTTACAAAACACATAAGACCATACCAAGTCAAGAGTGCCGACCACTACAACCTGGTGAAGACGCATAAAATTCCGGCCGGCAAAAACGAACACATTGTCTCTCCCACTGACTAAAATTGAAAAGACCGATTATCGCGTCTTGTGGTGTTCAAGCAGAAGGATTATGCTAGCTCTTGGTTCGTTTGCTCTCGCCACTTTTACGTTACGTAGGAGCAAAGCGTGGTATCGAAAAAGTGCTTCTTCGAACATCTCGTTGCATTCCAGAAGCGCACATCCTGCTTATATGGAGGCAAACGTCATGCGGAATCTTCTGAAAACGAAGAGGAGGCTTGGAACACGAAGAGATTCAGTTGTTGATGCTAAAGTAGGAAGTATTATTATTGATGATGGATACTTCTGCACAGAACAGTTGATGGGTCCGGCACAGAACGGTTGATGGTATAATCCTCAAGAAATCCTAGAAAGAACGACGCGGACGCGCGAGGAATCTCCAAGTAGAATATAAAAAGCTCTCCCAAACACAAATCAACGAACACACCTGTTTCCTTTTCTGCAACCATGCCCCATTTCAAGCCGTCCTCCACCTCCGCAACACCATCCTATTCCTTTTATTATCTGGCCTAGAACCCGCGGCAATCGATAGACGTATGAAGGAAGTTTAGGAGGAGGTCGCCCCCGCTAGAAGCACAGTTTACAAGTGGCACTCGAAGTTCGCGTCGGGCGACCATTCAATCGAAGATGAACACCGTCCAGGGCGCCCGATGGAGTTGGATTTGGACGTGCTGCAGAATCAGGTGGAAGCTGATCCTGTCAACCTTGTGAACTGACAGTCACCCTCGGGTGAGTGAGTCCCCAGTTGCTCGCGAAAGCCCAGTCGGTGGGTGCCTTATGTTTGGAAGCAGTATGACATGGACAGCCGATATGGCACTTTCTCTCCTCACGCTCAAGCGCACCCATTCGTGGCTCGAGCATCTAGTTACCAGGGATGAGAAAAGGAATCTCTACTCTAACGCCCACCGGCGTGCTCAATGGGTTGACAAAGAAGCGGATGCAGAAGACTTCCCTAAACTTGACATACACAGCAAGAAGGTTATGCTCTGCATCTGGTGGAGCGTTCACGGTATCGAATTCTGAGAGCTGTTAGACGAAGCATGTACAGTGACCACAGACGTCTAGATTAAGCAACTAAGGGATTTGAAGGGGAAGCTTGAAGCAATACGTCCACAGCAGCACAAAATTTACTTCTAGCGCGACAACGCTTGACCGCACGCTGCAAGAACGGCCAAAACTGAGCTAATGAATTTCGGCTAAACAATTTCATCCCACCCACCGTATTCCACAGACTTGGCTTCCTCGGATTACCACCTTTTTCCCGTCTCCAACGTCATCTGAATGGTCGAGACTTTTGAACCCGCGACGACATCAAAACGGCACTCGAGCAGGTCTTCAAGGGCCAGCCCCTAGCTTTCTGGAGCAGGGGCATCTACGATCGGCCCAAGCGCTGGCAGAAGACCATCGATGTCAATGGAGCATATTCCAAATGATTCGCATTTTTTGTTTGAAAATTGTAAGATGATTATAAACATTGGCCATTTTTTCGAAGACCTATGACTCAACCTAATAATTAGGCATTATATGCCGAAACTTTATCAATACAACTGAAGATTCAAGAGCATTGGAAAGCATACACAACGACAACAAGCCTTGATGGAGCTCGGATCTAGCAGGATTTCAAAAGGTTTTCAATAGTTGAGATCTCGTTCAAAAAAATTCGCCTATAGGAAGCATGAAGGGTTCCAATGGTCAAGATCACTTCTGACCAAAATTCCACTTGCCCGGTGCAGGGATGGACCGGTTAATTTCTTTTCCGTGCCGAGCACATTGCTTTGCATTCATATTTATATTTGTTTTATCAATGAGAGTGATTGAAGCCCTACGTTAGAGGAGGAATTCGCCCACAACATATCCGGTAGCAAACAGATTCTTTGATGAATAAGCATTGCGGTCGGTTTCCGAGGATTGCTTCAAGTGGGCTGGTACAGTATATTCCAGAGTATATAAATATAAATTAATATTCGAACGAGAGATTGCAAAGAGGTATCTTAGCTTATATGTAGGAATAGAAGTGGCTCATCACAATCAAAGTAGAGACGTTGCGTGTGAACGGACAAGTAACTTCCACATTCAGTCACCAATGTAGTTTTAATGCAGAAGAGTGGGTGTATTGTTTCTTCAGCCATTCATCTGTCGACCAAAATTTTATTCCAATGAAAGCAATGTGAAAAGAAAATAATATAGAAAATGCAAAAAGGTTCGGTCGCAAGCAGCGTTTTGATAAAGCTAAGGTTTCACCGCCTGACCTCGTGAACCAATGAGAGCATCACACTGAAGATAACTTGTCATGACCTTTGTCATAGATTTGCTCAGTATGTTTCTGTAGGCAGATTTGGGCTCATTTTTCTAAGCAAATTGTACATACCTTCCCGTATAGATGACGTACTGCGCTCGTTCGCAGATTCACTAAACGGTCGTCTCGTTAGTTTCGCACTTTTCAATATGAAATAGCGTTTGAACCAAAAACAGCCAACAAAAATGCCTTCTACAAGTTTTTGACCGTTCTCAACGTTTTTTTTGCGGAGAACTTTTCAGTATTACACAGCATTATGGGCATATGTTTGAAATCGGCAATTTCAAGAAGCAGCCATTTTGCTTGATAGTATGATGCCATTTTTTAGTTTGTTGGAGTGGAAGGCGTGAGTGACAAAATTGAAAACTAATATTATAGAAGGACATTGATCACCAACTCGGCTAACTCACTGAACTCAAAATACTCGCTAAGGTTGTGAACGAATTTACATGAAGTATTGTCCTTTCCAATCATGCATGCAATAAAGTTTTGCATGATTTATATGAGGCGTACTCTCTCCAAGCATCTAAAGAGCGCAGTAAACGGTGGGAACGATGTGAGCATCAAATCGCTATAGTTTAAGCGAGTGAAAATCCTGGGATTCTGGGATGAACAAATGACATGCCATGTGTCATCTCTGTCATCCTATATTTAGGTAGCACTTGGTCAACTCACTGTAAAAAGAAGGGGGGGGGGGTGAAGAGCTGAAAAGGAAGCATGAGTCAGTAGAGCTCTAAAAGCAAGTAGCCCAAAATGGAATTTTAACAAGGCATGCCCTTGTGTGACAATTGCATGCTGAACGCAGAGTCTTTCTTTTGGTAGTTAGTCAGATGATGTCGTGAAGAAGTAAAATGGAAATATCTAAGGGACGAGAGAATCTAGCCAGTCCCAGTTCCAATTCATCTACCGTGAAAGTGTTCCAGCAAATAATGCACGTTAACATTTTACTTGAACGGTTTGGGTGATGAGCTCTGCAACTTGAGACATCGGAAAACGGAGCTGGTTGAATAAGCTCAGTGAGACGAACGCTATATCTGGTGTTAGAGTATTTGGGTCTTCCAGCATTATAAATGTTGTAAATGTAGACAGAGCCACCTGAACGAAAATTGAGCAAACACCTCAATAAAGCACTGTCTAGCAAACATACAAGAAACGGCGAGCTGGAATTAAACACATCAGAAAGTGTACGAAGAAGAGCAGCTTTGCGGATGAGAGCGAGTTCCTTTTCACGTAGATCGACGATTACGTGCTCCATAGGAGCTTCCCATGCATAGAGTTTTATGACCTGAAAGTTCACACTTGTATGCTTGAATTACTGAGGATTGAGTCTCGAAATAAAGTTAAACACATGTTAGCGTGATTCTTAACATCACACAACATCACAATCTATTCTAGAATGATTGTCTTTTTTTGTGGAAAAAGAGTATCTTCGTCATATATGTATGCAGGGTGTCCTGAAATCATGGGTGTTCAGAAACTCCAAAGGTTGAAGTAACCTGTTAAATTCACTTAATTAGCTATTACTTAGGCGCATAAGAATGATTCCTCAAGAATTTCATGGTCAATGAAGTGAGACTACCGATGTCTCTTAGATAGAGGAGGCTTAATGCCACTTGAGATCATTGGCATGCGAGAGGTGGAACTGCAATACAAATTCCCCTGTGATTTTTATCACATCCGCATAAGAGGCTATTAAATGATATGGAAAAAACATTCAATCAAAGACAAATCAGGAAGAAAAAGAAGGGCCAATGTTTCATTGTGCCAAGATAGCACCCTGCTGTCCAGTTTTTAACTCTTTGACTCCTCCAGATGATCCCTGACCAGAAGAGGGCCTGTTGGGTTTGCAGACCCAGTTTAGAGTCCTACAAGGCAAGACTCAAAAACGGTTGGGAAGAGATGGAGGAGAATACCTGCGTGCAACATGCGAGGAGTTCGAGAGCAAACTTCGGGCCTCTATTCACGCTCATGCAGGGTTATTTTGAAATGTGATTGTAGCATGTCGTAGCACATTATGTTAGCAAACCTGCGTTTAGATTCCACTTTTATTCTCAGCTGAGAAGCTGTGAATACATTGCCATGAATTGGCGCACACAATTTTGAGACATCTTGTAAAGCGCTTGCGTCTGTCTGTCACTTTGCACGGAAATTCGATATTACCTGATGAAGTACCTGCAGATGTCGGGCTAAATTTGGGATGGGTTGGGCATAGGACAAGACCAATATAGCACATGTGAGCCAGCGGAGCTCCGCCCACAGGGGGGAGAGCATGCACAGGAGTGGGCGGGTTCACGGGCCAAACTTCCTTACCTGGCTCCACAACGGCCTAGACGCTGAGAAAAAAATGGACAAATGTTAGGGATGGGTGAACAAGTGATGTGAAGAAGACTGACTGGCGAAGGCGGAGCATTCTCGCGTTGGGCAGTGATTGCCACATAAGATCATAACTCGATTCAACGAAAACTTGGAGAGTCACAAAAAAGTGAGCGAGGCTTCATGCGGCCTTAGCGTACGTAAACGTAAACATGTCGAAGCTCCGCAAACAGTGAGCAGGGCGCATATTCAAATGTTAGACCATTTTTGAAAAAATTCATAGCTATGTTTAAAACGTTGTGTAGCGTAGATAGTAAGTGGTTAGAGGCTATAAAAGAATGTGGCCAAATTCCTAAAGTGAGCGAGATTTGCGCTAAGGTGGAACGAGCTAAGGCAAAAATTCGTGACCCTGTTCAAAATGTCTCAGAGTGCGAAAAAAGTAGTTGAAGGTAGCAGGAAAGTGGTCAAATTCCTAGAATGGGCGTAGTTTTCGCTAAGGTGTGCGGGGCCAAGATCAGAAAATCGTATCTCTTCTCAAGATTGTTCTATAATGCGGGGAAATAAGGGTTGAATCAAGTAAAAGAGTGTGTTGAAGCCTTTGAAGTGGGCGGGATTTGTTCTCAGGCGGGCGGGCTCAGGATCGAAATCCACAACTTTGTTCAAAAACATTCCACAACGCGGGAAGAGTGCTCGAAGGTTGGGCGGGGCTTGCACTGAGGTGGGCGAGGCTAAAACCAAAGTTCGTAACTCTGGTCAGAAACATTAATGCGGGGAAAAAGTGGTCAGAGAATAGTGAGAGGATGGAGTCAAATCCCTGACTTGGTCGATGTTTGCATAGGGTTGGGCGGGGCTAAGATCAAAAACTCATAATGAGGGGCAGCTGAAAGGAGGGTAGTTGAATTTTCATAGCTGGAGAGGTTCGCTTTTGCTCATATGAAAAATATCTCAGCGTTCAAGTCTACAGAGAAATATCAAAATATCTCATTCTTATATTCCAACATTCCGCTGAATAACTCCATCGCAGATGAGCGATCGTGGACAGATAATGCACCGCTGAATGACTCCATCGCAGATGAGCGATCGTGGACAGATAATGCACCGCTGAATAACTCCATCGCAGATGAGCGATCGTGGACAGACAATAGCCCACTTGGTGTTCTCATACATTATTCTGGCCTGAGGATTTCGACCGCTGACGGCGGAACGTCTGATCGGTTACCAGGGAATTTCTTCTCCCGAGCAATGATGGTTTCATGAAGGCTAGTGGTATTGTACCATTTCAATAAAACAGCACACCACAGTAGTTTTGCAATCCCCTGTTGAACCGACTACATACATCACTACATACTACATACATCAAGCCTTGTCTGGAACAATCACTCTTCATCTCCTTGACAGCAGTACAACAGCTGACACAACGTAGCTGAGATTACGTTCATCCCTGATCTACTGACCTACATGTGGACAAATGTGAAAATTATATATAAGCTGAAATATTAGAACAATGTCTAATTCTGTAATTAAAATTTCAAAACATGGAAAACCTGAAGCTCACTGCTTGATTTTTGCCTATTGTGAGGACAATTTGACATTCTCGTCATTCAAGACTTAATGCTATGTAATTCCTGTCTTGAAAAAAATATGGATGGGTATGAAAAGAACGACATTTCATCAAGAAGTGAAAAAAGAAATACTGTGCACTCAGCACATTAACAAACTTTCATATTGTCATTGTTCTCTCCTATATATTTTTGCAACCACAGTAAGTAGAGATCAATGGTGTTGTGTGGTGTATGCGTGTTGTGTTCAAATTCAGTGGGAGTCCAAATGGCGAGATGGTAACACTTATCCTATCCTACTATTTATTATATATATACGGCGCGCTAAATGTGTCTGCTGGTTTGTATGTGTGTGTGTGTGCATGTGTGTGTTTGACCAGAAATTCATAACTCCTGTTCTCCTAAGGCTAGAGTGTTCAAATCCGAGCAGGAGTATAGGCGGCGAGTCACGGATCTTCTTCACTGAGGATTCTTCCTCACTGGAAGATCCCAGGCGGTTAGCGACGAGGTTGTGTAGAGCATTTGTAGGTGGCGCATGGGGGAACAAATCTCCGACCAAATGTCGCCAGTGCTTACTCAGACACGCAGATGAATTCAGGGGATAGACGCAATGTTTTTGCTGTGCCGATCGATATTCCTCTGCTTCTCGCAGGTGTATCTTCGCATACGTGTGTGGAGAAACTGCGGGTGGAGTTGGTATCCTGCCCATAGATTCAGCCAAAAGGTTGCATTCGAGTGATTGGGAAGGGTTTGGGAGGCAATTCGGGGCAGCCTCCAAAAACAATTCCCTCTCGACATCAGAGCCTAGCAAGCAACGAAGAAGGCGAGTTGGAAGCGTTTTTCATGCATCTGGAGAGGCTCTATAGAAAACACCATACTTTCTTCATGGCCATCATCGGTGATTTCAACGTCTAATTTGGCCGTGTCGACCGACACCATCCATGGCAGCAGCAGTTCCAGAAGCCTTCGCATTTGCGATGAGCATGGGAGTTCCATGGTAAAACAGACCACAGCATCTTCAATCGGAGGTTTCGCTTGATTCATGACGCGGTTGTTCCGAAGTTCTACACGGTATTGGACTATCGTCTCCTCCCTAGATTCTGACTCTCCGTGCGCGGAGAGAGCTATGAAGTTTAAGAAACGAAATCCTAAAACCTCCGTAAACTAGGACGCCTTCGCTTTCTTCGCTAGTGGATTGGAAGATTGCGTTGTCGACACATCGACGAAGAATACAACCGGCTCGTCGAACACCTTCACGACAGTGCTAGGAAAGCAGGAGGTCAGAGGAGGAGAGAGTAGCCAACAGGCGACTATTTTCAAGGACCTTCGAGCCGATACGCTAGCGTGGGATCGCGCGAGCTGCAAGCAATCATCAACAAACGTTTGAACTTGCGAAGCTATGAAGGGAAGTGATAAAGGATGATCTGAAAGAGAGAACAGCAGCAGTTATGGATGAAGCCGCCCAGGTTGGAAAGAGCACCCCCAAAGCTCACCGTAGCTTCGTCTTTTACGAGACTAGGACGACTTCCCTCCGCCGTCCTGATAGAACAATTACTGCATCGCGAAGGGAAATGGGGAAGGTCGTCTGCGACTTCCACACTGTGATCTCTTCGACAGCCACGCCTACCTACCATCTCAGGCCCAGACGGATACGTCGTCTCTTCAGCTCTCCCTCCTGGGATTCGACATTTTCTTCCAACCGTCATCGTCGGAACTCTGGCGAGGCTCTTCTCTCGGTACCTGTCGGAATGCAAAGTCCATGTCGTGGAAAACTAGCAAGAGTATGTTGCTTTGCAAAAAGGGAGACATTGAGAATTACCGCACAATTCGCCTGCTGTCCGTAATCTATAAGCCCTGAACAGAATTGGCAAAATATTAGATGGGGGCCAGGCAAACGATCAAGCAGTGTTTCGGAGAGGGTTCAGTACAATCGATCATATCTACACTCTTACAATACTCAATGAGGTATTGCGAGAAAACAAAATGTCGTTATGTCTTACGTTCATCGATTTGAAGGGAGACTTCGATACCGTCGAGACAGGCGCTGTTATCGACGCCTCCCCTTATGTATGATATACCCTAGTGACATATACGTTAACTTTGGGATCTCAACATTTCTTCCACGCTGAAACCCCTTAGTCAGAAAAAAGTGTGTCGAAGCGCGTGCCGCGCGCAAGTAGCGCAAGGCATTTGTGTTTTTCTCTTCAACTTCTTCTCGTCAAAAAGCTTATAAGGCTTCCGAATCTTATTTGGATACAATTGTATTCACTCTGTGTAGGCTCTTCCGATCGTATTAGAAAATACGACTGAGTCAGCAGTGTGTTTCTGCAGGTTCCGCAGTGTACTTCTCTCCAAGCAATTGTATTCGGAAAATGGGTCGTATATGAGAAAGTACGACCATATTTAGGTTTAATATTGACCTATCTACGCGAAGCGATTCGAGAGACTGTCATGTGGGAAATGTTTAAACGAGGAGCGAACTCGAAAAAGGACTTACCAAATGCGCGCAAAGCGGGAACGGCCGGTGGAGGCTCAACAGTTTCTCGAAATCTGAGGAATCGATAGTTCCGAAGTACTTGATTTGTGGGCTAGGGTATATCATACATAAGGGGAGGTGTCGATAACAGCGCCTGTCTCGACGGTATCGAAGTCTCCCTTCAAATCGATGAACGTAAGACATAACGACATTTTGTTTTCTCGCAATACTTCATTGAGTATTGTAAGAGTGTAGATATGATCGATTGTACTGAACCCTCTCCGAAACACTGCTTGATCGTATGCCTGGCCCCCATCTAATATTTTGCCAATTCTGTTCAGGGCTTATAGATTACGGACAGCAGACGAATTGTGCGGTAATTCTCAATGTCTCCCTTTTTGCAAAGCAACATACTCTTGCTAGTTTTCACGACATGGACTTTGCATTCCGACAGGTACCGAGAGAAGAGCCTCGCCAGAGTTCCGACGATGACGGTTGGAAGAAAATGTCGAATCCCAGGAGGGAGAGCTGAAGAGACGACGTATCCGTCTGGGCCTGAGATGGTAGGTAGGCGTGGCTGTCGAAGAGATCACAGTGTGGAAGTCGCAGACGACCTTCCCCATTTCCCTTCGCGATGCAGTAATTGTTCCATCAGGACGGCGGAGGGAAGTCGTCCGGGTCTCATAAAAGACGAAGCTACGGTGAGCTTTGGGGGTGCTCTTTCCAACCTGGGCGGCTTCATCCATAACTGCTGCTGTTCTCTCTTTCAGATCATCCTTTATCACTTCCCTTCATAGCTTCGCAAGTTCAAACGTTTGTTGATGATTGCTTGCAGCTCACGCGATCCCACGCTAGCGTATCGGCTCGAAGGTCCTTGACCTACACTGCTGTAAGTTACCCTCTGAGATCTCCTTTTCGCGATGAAGGTGCAGCAAACTGCCAAGTCATAGGCCATGGCCAGGTCGAGAACCCTTTCTCGTCCTTCGTTTCTGGCGCCTATTCCTCTACCTCCATGTACCCTTTCCAGTCCCCTCCTTTCATTGCCGACGTGCCCACTCATATCACCTGCTATGGTGAGGTGACTACCTCACCATAGCAGGTGATATGAATGGGCACGTCGGCAATGAAACGAGTGAGTCGGCACACTACGAGTGCTAAAGCCGTTGATGAGAGTCAGATCGCCTCTCAAAACAACTTTTCCTTTTCCATGATTGTTTGAGCTAGAATTTCTACCATCAAGGCGATATGGCAAGATTTCGGCGGGAGTAGTACAAATTTTTTTCAGAACCTCATCAAGAAAGTGTTTTCTGAAAGTAAGTAGCTGAGAGTCAAAGTTTTTTTCAAGAGTCCGATCTAAAAACTATGGCGCACTTGCGCACGAATGGGAAGAGAGTGAAAATGTTGCTGAAGAAATGCTCGCGACCATATCCTACCTTCCAATCCTTCTCCGAACTTCCCGGACCACAATGTGATGGGCGGCTACATATGGTTCATACGGGGAAGCCTGCGCTTCTAAACACACCACTATTGCTGCTATTGAAGCGCAGGAATATCCACGTCCTATGCCTTTAGGAGACCCGCTGGAAGGGGGCAAAGGCCATAGAAATCGGAGGGGGTGTCAAACTCTACTACAATGGGGACGACACCAAACGACACACGAAATGGTGTGACCATAGCAGTAGCGGAATCCCTCAAAGACTCCGTCTTCGCCGTCAGCAGGACCAGTAGTAGAATCATGGCTCTAAGGATAGACACGAAGGAGGGGTACTGGACAATAATAACAGTGTATGCACCACAAGCCGGCTGCTCCGTCTACGAAAAGGATGAGTTCTATCTGAGCCGTGACGAGGCCATCCGATCGGTTCGAAGGTATCACCTGCTATGGTGAGGTAGTCACCTCACCATAGCAGGTGATATGAATGGGCACGCCGGCAATGAAAGGAGGGGACTGGAAAGGGTACATGGAGGTAGAGGAATAGGCGCCAGAAACGAAGGACGAGAAAGGGTTCTCGACCTGGCCATGGCCTATGACTTGGCAGTTTGCTGCACCTTCTTCGCGAAAAGGAGATCTCAGAGGGTAACTTACAGCAGTGTAGGGAAAGAAACGGGAATAGATCATGTGCTAGTAAGAAGATCGTCCCGCAAAACTGTAAAGGACGTCAAGGTACTGCAAAATTGCAAAGGACGTCAAGGTAGAGAAGATCTGGCTCCACAGCACAGACCTCTTCTAGCCGGCATAGCCATCGATCTTCCTAAGAAATCAAGGACAAGAACGGAACGGAGGATCCGGTGTTGGAAGTCGTGCCAATTCGAAAGAGACCACCAAAGAGATTGTACTGGAAGCTGGGCTTCCAAATCCCGCGGGACCGATCCAGCAGACCTGGAGCAACGCTGTCAAGGTCATCTTAGGATGTGCAGAAGAAACGCTGAGAAAAACTCGTTTCCGAGGAGACAAGGAAGCATGGTTCTGGAACGATGAAGTCCAGCGAGTTGTGAGAGACAAGAAATTGGCCTACAAATGCTGGCAAAAGACACGAGCTCCAAAGAACCTAGCTGCCTACAGAACTTCCAAGAGGCTCGTAAAGGCTGCTGTGGCGAAGGCAAAGAATATGGAAATGGACGCCTTGTATGAGAAACTTAGCAGTCGAGAAGGGAAGAAGTTCGTCTTCCGCCTGGCGAAAGCGCGTCATCGTGCCACTCAGGACATGGGGGTAGTGAAGGCCGTCAGGAACAGCGAGGGTGCAATCTTGAGGAAGCCTGGGGAGGTCAGGCGTAGGTGGAAGGAATACTTTGATGGGCTCCTCAACGAAGAATTCGCCCACTAAAACAGCTTCCACTTGGAGGCAGCGGCTGGCCCTATCAAACTCTGGACAGAGGATGAAATGCTCATAGCAATAGGAAAGATGAAGGTTGGAAAGGCAACTGGTCCGGATGGAGTACCGATCGAGGCATGGAAGACGCTCGGAAAGCACGGCATAAAGTGGCTAGATGGAATATCCTAACTACCGAGGAATCAGGTTGACTGCTCACACAATGAAACTGTACGAGCGATTGGTCGGCTCAAGATTGAGAGAACTAGTCCCAATCTCAGAGGAGCTGTTCGGCTTCATGCCTGAAAGCTCTACAACGAATGCCATCTTCATAGCTAGGCAAGCTATGAAGAGGTATCGAGAAAAGCCTTTCTAGAAGAAAAGCCTACCCAGCCTTCCTCAACCTGGAAAAGGCATTCGACCGTCTTCCTTGAGAAGTCCTATGAAGAGCGTTCCGAAAACGAAACGTTCCAGAACACCCCATCTCTTTGGTCAATGATATGTGCGATGACTCCACTACAACAATACGCACTGCGCACGGCCAAACGGGAGCAATAGATGTCACTGTCAGGGTACACCGAGGATTAGCCCTGGGCCCGTTCCTCTTCCTGCTCACGATGGACGTCATCACAGAAGAACTTGTGGATGGACCACTGAAAACCATCCTCTACGCTGATGACATCGCTCTGATAGCGGAGAGCAAGGAAGAAATCCAGGACAATTTCTAGAAATGGCAGAAAGTGCTGGCGGAAAATGGGCTCCGGCTGAACGTGAAGAAGAGCAAGTTTCTCAGTTCCGAGGAAGGCGTGGAGTCAACCATCGACGGTTACGGGTAAGCCATCGAAAATGTCCAGGAATTCCGATACCTAGGGAGTGATCTAACCGCTGATGGTAGCGTGCACCAGGCCGTAAAATCCCGATTAAACACGGCATGGATGGAGTGGAGGGAGTCCACTGGTATCCTTTGCGTCCGTAGGTGCTCCAGCACTCTCGAAGGAAAGGTGTATCGGGCAGTGGTAAAGCCTACGATGCTCTACAGCAGCGAGTGATGGCCCGTAAGTAAAACCCATGAAAGACAGCTCCACTCCGCTGAAATGAGAATGCTGAGATGGGCCTGCGGCTGGACGCGGCTGGATCGTATCAGGAATGAAGACGTCAGGACGGTCATGCAAACAGCCCCTGTTCAACTAAAAATGAAGGAGCAGCGCTCACGATGGTTCGGACATGCCCTAAGAAGACCACAGAGCAACCCGATAAGGAAGACAATGGACTTCGAGGCGCAAGGCAAACGACCACGAAGAGCCCCAAAAAAGAGATGGCGGGACGTGATCAAGAAGGACCTTGCCGAAGCCAAGGTGACGGCAGAAGATGCCGTAGATATAATGAAATGGAGACGGCTGACAGGAACAGCGGACCCTGCGACGGTGCGGACTAACGCTAGAGAGAAAAAGAAGAAGAGACATATCCACGGTGAACTTGGCGTCCCGAACTGTTTGTATAAGCTTATCACGTACGACAACCTATAGCGGAGCCCTAATGGTAATAGATAGTTGTGTTAGTGAGAATGGCTCTACACCGGTTCCTCCATGACTTGCCAAAAACGAACTGCGATGTTTTTCCAAATCACACTTCAGCTGCTACTATGACTTATTACCATGCGGCTCTTCACTTTTCATTATTTCTTTTTATCCTCTTCTTTCAAGCGGCTTCACATTCACTCTCGCCCCTTGTCTTTCCATATCGTCTTCACTTTGCATTAGAGCTCTGTTTGGAGTTCAGATTCTGAATCGTCAAGCTCTCAAGTTCGAAGAATCACGAGTGAAGAAGAAGATGATTATTATTGACAAAAATAGACTGAGTTTTACGATGAATAGAGGCCGATGTTTTGTCACGTAAAAATTGTTCTGTCGATCATTCTGGAGGAATGTACAATAGCTTCGGTATAATAAGCTGATCAGATCTACATACCTTCATTCCGTTTAGCACCTCGTTCACTATCTTCGTTCGTTCATCTTTGTAGTGCATTTGGTGCACCTGCAAAGGTAATTCTGTAGAAAGGGTTTGGGTTAGGTGAGAACGAGATTAATGTAGCTGACTTGACAGTTTCTGATAAGCACAGTGATGAGGAAGTTAAGAGGGAATAGTATTATCATAGCTGCTACTCCGCTTAACACAGATACACCAAGTTGATGCCATAGAAGAAACAGAGCAAGCCCTATCTGAAACAAGTAAACATATAATTTAGGTGTCTTGGCTGTATGTGTTATCGCCATGGGAGTGGCGAAGTCATGTCGCATCGCACAAACTTGCCTAGGTTGTTTCTACCTGGGGCCGAGGATCACGCAGAGACCCAGTGACTTCAGATCGCTGTCGGCGATGGAACATGCCAATACATCCGTCTATAAGAGTCTGAAGGAAGAAGAGCGACCGTAGTTTGAAGGGCAAGAGTGCGTGGGAAACTTAACAATGAGGGACGGATGAGTCTGATGAGAAGTGAGATCTTATCAGCAGAATAGGTTTTAAGTCGGCAGTGAGGGTGTAGATCAAGAGAGCCGCCTTTTCCTCCACTGTATAACATTGCTTAACCTTGCGCATGAGGATGTTGGTTCACTGTATTCATGACTCATCCCACCATGCGTAATTAGGGCACGCCGCCAGATTCTCACGGTCAAGCTCGTCGTCCATTGCCGACGCACCTAATGCCTGCCACCTCTGGATCCTCGCCTTCTATAATCCAGAGCCACATCTGCACTTTCGCTTATCTCTACTACTCAATACGACCGAACAGAACTATATGTTATCTGCACCTACAGATAAACGTTGTATTCCTATATGTGCTACACAGAAGCATATGCAGAAGCATATGAGGCAAGCGGTGCGGGCATTTTCGCAACATATCATTCGCTATATCCGACTTATCTCAACTGGTCATTAACATCTACTTTCGAATGTTGTGATATAACATTATAACACTCATATATTGATCTATTTTGCATGAAACTCCAGTGGTTGCTTTCAGAAATCACCGGTGTGCTTTCCGACCATGCGTCCCGATCGACCGACCGACGGCGGCGCTAGCCACTCGTTGAAAACACTGGACAGATTGTGTTCAAGGCCACGTGAGTCATGAGGGCGTGTGATCCATCGACGTCCAGTGTTGTCGACATAAGCCTAGCGCGGCGGTCGGTCGGCCAGTAACGGAAGGCACACCGGTGAACAAGGAAAGCAGAAAATTCCGGGACAGCAAAGAACTGAACAGAACATGGGCAAACAGAAACAAGAACTACACAGGTGTTTTCAAACCGACATTCTTGAATGAAATTGCCGATGAGCACTGCGGTATATAGAGATAAGCATATTTAAGAAGTTTAATCAGTGGAGACAAACATGACACCCTAAAGCAGCATGAGCAGCAGGAAGGGCCAAGTCTCTACTCTCCATTAAAGACTTCTTAATTAGCACTTAGAAATTTGTAGGAAGCGATGTCGTCAATTTTACCACACTTGTGAGCTTATTTCTTATTAGCGATAGGATGACTCCCTGCCGAGAGTCAACATCTCCTCGGAGTCTCAGCATTTGAGAGTGACTTCTAACAAGGGAAGGATACTAGGTCGCAGTGGCCATCTGAGATGAGATGTATACGGCCGAATGTGTCTCCAGGTGAGTATCTCAAATCCGCTTTCCAAATCTGCTAAACGATTCTGGGGTCAGAGTTATGAGACCATTTCCTCTCCTGTGTTAAACGCCCCGAGATGCCTATATAAGCCAACCGAAAACAAGACCGAATGTGCGGCGATGGAGCAGTTGGTACGATGGCGGACTCTCAGGATGGTCACGGAGGTTCGGATCCTTGATGCTTCTGCTCGTTTTGCATTTTGAAAAAACATCTCCCAAACGCTTGCAAAATGCTTTTACGCTTCATATCCACCATCTATGGAGTTCCCTTACGTTTGACAAATGCTGTAAAGGATAATATAATGGAAGTTTTCCTTTACCCCCATTTACCCCCACCCACCGAATAGAGATGCAGTCCTATCCCAATCACTCGAAGCGGTTGCGAAATTTATGAATTTATGGCGGCACCGTGCAGTTTCGGCAGAGGGGAGAGCGGTGGGGGGGGGGTCGGATGACTCATCTGACCGTAATACTCGCTGTTAGAGCAATGCCCTCTGCTCGGCCAGAAATGAACCATGATGGGTACAATTCTACCTATTACACCCCCAAAACCTCAAAATCTTGATTTTCGATGAAACTTCTCCTATAGGGGTAATCCGATGCCCTGATAACGAATATGACCTTCAATTTTGGCGTTGGCGCCATTTGGCTCCAATTGGCGCCAATTTGGCGCCAATTTGGCGTCAGTTGGAGTCAAATGGCGCCAGCGCCAAAAATGAATGTTATATTCGTCATCAGGACCTCAAATAACCCCTAAACGCATGTTTTCAGCAATTTTGGTGAAAACACCCTTGGCGCCAACTTGGCGCCAATTGGCTCCAAATGGTGCCAACGCCAAAAATACAGGTCATATTCATTATCAGGGCATCGGATTACCCCTATAGACGAAGTTTCATCGAAAATCAAGATTTTGAGGTTTTGGGGGTGTAATAGGTAGAATAGTACCCATCATGGTTCATTTCTGGCCGAGCAGAGGGCATTGCTCTAACAGCGAGTATTACGGTCAGATGAATCATCCGACCCTCCCCCCGCTCTCCCCTCTGTCGAAACTGCACGGTGCTGCCATAAATTCATAAATTTCGCAACCCCTTCGAGTGATTGGGATAGGACTGCATCTCTATTCGGTGGGTGGGGGTAAATGGGGGTAAAGGAAAACTTCCATTATATTATCCTTTACAGCATTTGTCAAACGTAAGGGAACTCCATAGATGGTGGATATGAAGCGTAAAAGCATTTTGCAAGCGTTTGGGAGATGTTTTTTCAAAATGCAAAACGAGCAGAAGCATCAAGGATCCGAACCTCCGTGACCATCCTGAGAGTCCGCCATCGTACCAACTGCTCCATCGCCGCACATTCGGTCTTGTTTTCAGTTGGCTTATATAGGCATCTCGGGGCGTTTAACACAGGAGAGGAAATGGTCCCATAACTCTGACCCCAGAATCGTTTAGCAGATTTGGAAAGCGGATTTGAGATACTCACCTGGAGACACATTCGGCCGTATACATCTGATCTCAGATGGCCACTGCGACCTAGTATCCTTCCCTTGTAAGAAGTAGAATCAACGAGACAGCTAGGAGTTTTACTGCGGAGGGTCCTTCTGTCGGATGTAATTACAATTATATTGACCACATGTTCCAAGCAAACCAAACCCTAACCTGTTGAAGCGAAACACATTAGGTGAAGAAAGAAAGTAGCCTACTTGTAAAGGATTACTCCAATACTGCATTGTTTGAGGAGAAATTTGCTGGAAGCGGTCTATATCTATAGACATGAGGTTGACGATTTCGCCTACAGTTTTACTACGACGAGCAGAGCTGGATAAGCGAAGGGTCTGTAATATACTCATTCAAAGTGTAAATCTTGATATCATGTGAGAATAGCTCCAAAAACAGACTTTTCTGTATATTGCACCAGTAAGGCATGTTTGTACCCTGGTTCCAACTCTATACATAAGGTAGTAATAATGAGATTGCATTAAAGACGAGAGTTCGCTCGTACCGAACATGGCGAGAGAAGTAAAAATTCCTTCCCACAAAGGTTTCCGGGGATCTTCCGTAAATCGAATCAGAGTCCTTAATTGAATATGCTTCAGAGGAAAACGTTTAGTTTTTGAACGCACCTCAGCAGCAGGGGGCTGGAGAATTGAAGGAGATCTGAAAGGGCCTTTGTAAACATTGCTGTGACAATGTCCCATTTGAAAAGCAAGAAAAGGCACCACGTTATTGAGGGAGGCTTCATGAATGGTGTTTTCAGCTGTAGTGAGCCCTGAACCTCGAACAAAAAATACCGGTGCTTAAAATCACATCGAAGGCTAGACTTACACAGCTGGGGAATCGCTCTCCGTACATTGAAGGAGAGCTTTCAGCTTCTCGCCCCAAAGTAGGAAATGAATATTTGTCGTCCGCTCTTACTCGGCAGCGTGTCCGTCTGACATGCTGATAGAACTTGTAATCTGAATGAATTTGTATGATGAATGAGTTGTTGATAAAGCGCCGAAAAGAGGAACAAAATCAATGATTTCTGCTGTTAAGCTTGCCATTGGCAGGTGCTTTATTCTTATCACTTTATTCGATTAATCGAGTTAAAAAATATGTCGCGACCCGAAAGAGATAATTAGCATACAAGGTTCTATTCTACACTTCAGAGGGTGCGAAATAAACTTGAAGCAAATTTATAGTTCTCTGGGAAGCTCTGGATGAAAGAAAGATTTTGCAAAGCAGTGACAATGATCTAAAAGTGGATATCTCAATCTTCTCAAATCAGATGACTGCTTCGTAATGTCTTTACAAAAGGCGCCGTCTATTGCTAGGCTCCTGCCTACTCACAATATTTTTATGCCGTGCGAGGTTGTTAGGTGGAACAATTATTAATCAACGGCCTAACGTTTCGACGTTCTCGTCTTCTTCAGAGGCCTGAAGCAATTCGAGACTACTTGCACAGCATCCAAAAAGCGCACTACTCCCTGGCGAATGTTGCGAATTCAAAACCCTTAATTCGAAACATAACTCACCAAGGTTCCACGACAAAACATTAAGGGAGAGATGAGTGTTTCCAAGAACAGTGACTCGGGCCAATTTACCACCATCAAGTGGTTCGTGGCTTCTGTGATTGCGGACCGTGGCAGAATGGGTTATACGATAACACAAAGATTGTAGAAAGTCCCGCACTAACACGCAGCGTGCTACGCCTCGAAATAAGTTACTACTATGCCTTTCCTTCATGTCCGCTGAAGTTAGCAATGCTATACAGCGGAGCATTTCCAGAGTTGTACAATTAGTGAATATTCCTAATAACAATATCAAGCAGCTTCTAGTTCGAAATAGGCTCTACCATAAGCAGTGCATAACGAAAGATTGCATCATATGTCCCTACGGAAAAACAGGTGATTGCGCACTGACAGGCGTGATCTACCAGATGGAATGCCGGACATGTGGGCCAACATACATCGGAAAAACGGGAAGACAACTAACTATGCGATTAAAAGAACAACTAGCTAGTATGAGGCGTGGCAGCTTGATAACGGCGCTAGGTAGGCTTGAAATTGAGGAGCATAACGGCAACAACTTTGAAGTTAAGTGCACCATATTAGCGCAGGAAACGGAGATTCCAGCGAGAAAGGCATTAGAGCGTTCTGGGTTTTCCAAAAAAATCCTAAAGTGAACTGTGGAGATGAGTGCCCGTCCATAACCAACGATTTTTTGTCATATATATCGCACTGCGACTTGTGACTCAGGAGCATTATGACGTAATCTTCCTTATCACATGTATAGGGAAGACAGCCAGTAAGTATCATTCGCTACTGACAGTCGCCTGTGGCGACAGCGGATTCTATATCCGCTTGAGCGGTGGAGTCTTGGTGAGTTATGTTTCAAAGTATGGGTTTTGGATTCGCCGTAACGTTCGCCAGGAGGCAGTGCGCTTTTTGGATAATGTGCAAACAGTCTTGAATTGCTTCAGGTCGGGAGGGCTAGTACTAGCGCTCTTTTGATTTCCCCTATTTTCGGACAACCCCACATCTTTCATACTGATGCATCCACCATTGGGTTAGGTGCATGTCTCCTACAGACTAATGTACAAACCCAAGGGAAGCAACCCATTGCGTACGCTGGTCGATCTCTGAATAAACACGAGAAAACTACGTAGTTATTGACTTAGAGGCCTTAGCAATAGTGTTCGCGCTGAAACAATTTTACCCATATACAGCGAATGCGCGAAGCACCCTCATCACGGATCATGCGCCCCTTAAATCGTTAATGCACAGATCGGTTTTGGTAGGACGCTTGGCGAAATATCAAATAACAATCCAATCTTCCGATTTATAAATCGAGTACGGGTGTATACCGCTTGGCGCGGCCCCTCGAACCCAACCTGTCATTGGGGCAAATAGGCTCATAATTACCTTCTTGGCACCGCCCCTTCGACTCGGCTTGTGGATTGGGCAACCCGTCTAGCTGATTCAACCTCCAGATAATATTCGTCAGCTTACTCACTTCCCATCCAGCTGATAGACGATCGATCGACCGCTATAATCAGACGCCGAATCGACCTAGTACCTGTATCCTGCCTATTCCTACCGCAGATTTGGCTATTTTTTCGCCCTTTTTTTTCTTCTCGAGGTTTTTGAACCCCTTTACAAATAAATTCTGCTAAGTCACAATGGAGTGGAAGTATCATGGTCGTTTTGGAGCCGGATACTCACCACTTCAGAATAATGTGCGGCACATATGTTTGCTGGACTGACAGTGTGGTGAGTGTTTTATTGTTTTTTCTTTGAAAACCATTTGCTTGGCCTGATACTTATCTCTGTCGTTAACTTCATTGAAATGCAGATTATCGTGTGGTAAGTGTTTCAAAACTTCAGACATGATTTAACTACATATTTAGCTAAATATGATAATGGATAATCACTTGTGTTATCTATGGAAGTTTCACGTTCATCCTATGGAAAAATCTTAGAACCACCTCCATCGTGAACTATGCTTTTAAACGTTCTGCTAGTATGGAATTGGCATTCTCATACTTCTGTATTCGGTGTTGGCACGATTCTCAAAAGGTAACATCTACCTCTAAATACTTTTTCATGTCATCTTTCATACTTTTATTTCATGTGCATGTGCCTTACGCTTGGAGCGCTCGTTTATTCTCATACTTCGATATTGGGTGTTGGCACGATTCTCTAAAAATTTAATGCAACCAAAGTATGTACGCTATAGATCGGATTTCGTTACCTCTGATGTTCACCTTATCTGCCAAATCTTGTTGGGTACTTTCTTGAAGGGTTTTACACAAACCACAACGTGATCACGTTCTGTCACGTAGTCTTCTTCGAGGCATTGCCCTCTCATGCTCCTCTTCGTTCAGCTTGATGTATTATACATTGGGCTCAGACATGTCCCAGTCACATTTTATTCCTATACTTGACAACCCTGAGAGCAAGTCCGGATTTAATGCAGAATGTTCTAGGCTATAGATCGAATCTTGTTACCTCTGATTTTCACCTTATCTGCCAAATCTTGTTGGATACTTTTTTTTCATGACTGCAGTGTGATCCCTGTGCCGGCAAGGTTGTTAAGTGGGAACAACTTTATCAGTGATCTGACGTTTTTACGCGATCTACTCTTGAATACTTTTTTCATGTGCATGTGCTTTACACTTGTTTCGTGTTTCCTGCTGAGTATGTTCGAATCCAATGCAACGGTAGCAGCCTGACTTCTCTTTACTTTCCACCAATCAGTGTAGCATTGTTACCGGTTGTAGCATCACCGATGCAATAAATGTCGCTCGTTTGTTTCTAGAAAAACATCGTGAGGAATGGAAACAACGCATCTCGTTTTTGTCGACTCAGAAAATGCCTTCGAACACACCCGCGTGAGGTTGCATGGTATTCCATGCGACAGTATGGGCTTCTTGAATACCACATCGGGTGCGCCTACTCTACTCGAATCCAACAGCGGGTACATCTTTCAAATTCCCCATTATTGTCGCGGTACACCGAGGCTATGCGCTTTCCACTACTATTGTTGTCCTCAGGGGTGCCTTTATACAAAGCCTTCAGAAGCCAACGCCTTGAACAATTGTTCACTGCACTTTACGTGACAATGTATTCGGTTGAGCCATGATTCCTAGGACAAATTGACAATGGTTATATTCATCTAACAAATTTCAAATAGCAATTGCAATCCATCTAAAAGATGCCCCATTGGCATCGATGGCATTCTGTCAACGCTTGGGCAGATCGTAGATGCCTTTGCCCCAGAACGCTAGGAGCTGGCCCTTGAAGAACTACTCGAGTGCCGTTTTGATGTCGTCGCAGGTTTGAAAGTTTCGATCATTCAAATGACGTTGGAGGTGGAAAAAAGGTGGTAATCCGACGAAGCCAAGTCTGGAGAATATGGTGAATGAGGTGAAATTGTCTGGCCGAAATTCAATAATTCAGTTTTGATCACTCTTGCAATATGCGGCCGAGTGTTGTCGTGTTGTAAGTAAACTTTGTGCTGCTGGGGGCGTGTAACACCGAGATTCGCCTCCAAATTCTCTAGGCGCTTAATGTAGGATCTGCGATCACTGCAAATCCTTCGTTCATCAGCCCCAGTATTCGACACCGTGGACGCTCCTTCACATCAGAGCATAACCTTGGCGTGTACGTTAAGTTTAGGGAAGTCTTCTGCATCCGTATCATTGTCAACCCATTGAGCACGAAGGTGGGCGTTAAAGTAGAGAATCCTTTTTTCATCCCCGGTGACTAGGTACTCGAGCCACGAATGGGAGCTTGAGCGTGAAGGGAGAAAGTGCCATGTCGGCCTTGCAGTTTATGTCATACTGTTTCATAGCATGAGGCACCCATCTACCGAGCTTCCGCACCTTGCCGATTGACTTCAAACCACGAGCAACTGTGGACTGGCGCACCCAATAGTGGCTGCCAGTTTACTGCCAGTTCTATACGAATCGGCTTCCAGCTAGCTCCGCAGCACGTCCAAATGCAATTCCATTGGGCGTCCCGGAGGGTCTTTAACTTCTGATGGAATAGTCGCTCGACGCTGACTTCGAGTGCCACTTGAAAATTGTGCTTCTAACGAGGACGTCTTCCTTGTAAACTTCCTTCACGCGTCTATCGATTGCCGCGGGTTCTTGGCCAGATTGAAAGAAAAAGGATGGTGTTTCGGGGGTGTAGTTGTGGCGGCTTGAAAGCATGGGGCATGCTTGCTAGAAAGGGAACAGTTAGGTGTGTTCGTCAATATACGCTCGAAAGGGCTTTTTAGTTCTATCTGACAATGCCTCGCGCGTCCATTTTCGTCACCTCCTTCCCGAGTTATGATTTCTAGAATTCACCACTATCACAGTGTCCGAGGACTTGTGACTCAACCTGACACATGAGCAACAGGTGCAAGCTTGACCCGTTACCAGCCGTCTGGTAATATTAAGACTTCGCTTGAATGTCAACAAGTCCGAGTACATGACCACGGAGCCGGGTGAGCTGGACAACGTCACCATTGGCAATATGAGCTTCCGTGAAAATTTCTCTGATTTCCATTCGAATATTTAGGGGCAGCAATCGCGTTTAACAGCAGCCTGTCTTCTGAAGTAAATACTCGTGTGGATGCAATTCGGTTAAAATGACGCTCGACGACTGGCTTCCTCTGCAACGAAAAGGTAACAATTCACCTTGAGTCAAAGATCTTCAGAAGCGCCGTAGAATCAGACGCAGCCTACGGTGTGGAATACTGGCCTGTGAGTAATGGAAACGAAAATTTCATTCTGAACTGCTAGGATTACCTGCTTGACAATATTTGCAACGATGTCGGAGATGAGAGTATGGAGCATATCGGAAAAGTACACCAAAAAAATGGACTACGCCTCGCAGTGGGACAAGGGCTAGAGAATAAAAAGAAGCATGTGAATAAGGGAATCGTAAGTTTTGAACCCCGTCAACGAACCAAAGTATGGAACGCGTTCCTTCCACCAAGGAATCGAAGATTACGTGGGTTGGACGTTTCAAGCGATAGCATGCAGTTACTGTCTGGATTGATCGGGAGATTAAAGGAAGGAACGGCAGCCAGCGCCATGATCAGACTCTTGATGAGAGCCCTAAACGAAAGAAATACTGTGACTCATGTTACCTTGCGAGGACGATTCACTGAGCTGAGTTGGCTCCCAACAGAGACGAGTGAGACATCGCTGACGTCCACTCGAGGAACTCGATGACTAACATGATGACAAATTCAAAGCAATTTCTCTTACTTGAAATGCACGTTTAAGTAGCGTAGCGATGAGAATGCTGTGTTAGTCGATGAGTTAGAAGCATGGCTGCGCAAGTTCAAGAGGGCGCTCGTGCTCGACTATGCCTATACTGCAGGTGTGAGCCGTCTTGAATTTACAAGTCGGAATATTTTTCTCAATCGCTGAAACGACCTCAAATTTTATTACGATGAAAGAGCGTGCATGCAAAATTTTACCGCTTGAGTTTTCAAGACAAAAACTTTGCTCGTCATCCCAATAGTCGTTCATTTGTTCTTTGATCTCAAATGGTATCCCATAAGTTTTTTCCTTTGCTACGAGAATCTTTTGGCTCGTCGATCTAGGCGCCAATTGTAGAGTACCCGTTATGCAGATATGACTTGAGTAAAATGGCCAGTATCATAAATAAGCCGTGAAATTTGGCTAGTCACTCAAACAGAAAAAAGCTGCTACCGTAATGACCTTGGTGTGTCTTCTTCTCTCTTCAATATTTTTATGACAGCATTATGAAGCCTAGTGAATTTGATTTCAAGATCCGTTTGACGGTAATGCACTTTATCGTGCTCTCTGGTCAAAGTATTGTGCAAAGCGCAACAAATTACAAATTGACACAAAATGCTCCACTTCCTTGTTCTTTCTACTGTTCCATAAGTGCATTTGACAAGTGTAGCAATAAGCTTGCTATTACTTATAGACGATTGTAGATGGATCGGTATCTCCCATTCATATGGTTGAAGCAATAACCGCTGTTTGTGTCAGCCAGAAAGTCCCTTCTAAGTTTGCTCAAGCTTGTTCCTATACAGTTCTCTCTCACTGTGATCAGAATACTCTAGCTATACAACCTCCGTCAGAAGTCAAATCTATAAAGCATCTCCATCTCATTGGACTTCATATATGCTCATATTATTGCAGTTGCTACGGCAGGACTTGTGAACTCCAACCTGTTACCCCTTCGTTTATTTTACGCTTCCCACCCTTCTTCGCTAGTCGTTATGTAGGATTCTCCGATCCTGGTCCATTTTTACCACTATCTATTTTACTCTAATACTTGTCCCATAACCTCCGAGCGCCGATATATATTTTTCTGCGTGAAGTGAGGAACACTTCACGGAGATGTTCTAGGATATTCACTACCGGCTCGTTTCCTGTTTTTTTTTCGGACGATCACTTTCGCCACTCCCTTGTATTGAGAATCTACGAGAGTTGTCCTTTATTCAGTGCGCTGGATTACGCTGACTGCACGCGATTCGTGTCTGCATAAAGCCTCATTCTCTGAAGCGTAAGCAATGCACTAGGCACAGCAATGCATGTAGTTGAACGCAAAGCCAGACGGCCTTTAAATTTTTCACTACTCTCTCGATGTTCCACGTCCGACATGAACATGACTTCGCTAGTTTTAGTCGCATATTAGCCTTTCTACGAGCGAGGGCGGACTTGGGTTCAGTTGTAGGTCGATCTTTCCACAAGCACTACCAAACTTCATTCGTTCCTCCTTTTCAGATCATCTTCATAAGCATAATGTCGCCTTTAAAGCGGATGTAATTGTCTGCCCATTCCTATGACGAGTGATGTTTTTGAAAGCAGCACTGAGAAGTTTGAGCTAGATGGAATCGTCCTGCCAAACCTCGACCTTACCGTTGAGCATGACTCCCTTGTAGAATGGCGAACTCGTGATCGTGGAATAGTTGTAGATCTCATGTAGCAACCTTATGTGCTTACTAGGAATACCCTGATTGCCATCGTTTTTACCTCACCGGTATACTAGGCTAACTTGAGGTTGATGAAACAAGGCATGCCGGCATTCTGCACTTTTGCCTATAAAAACCTTTATCGACATCGATAAACAAAAGACACAATGGCGTTTTGTACTCTGTCGATACCTCAATGAACCTTGTGAGAGTGCGGACGTAATCGAATTAGCTAACCCTCTTTTGAACCCTGTTTGCTCGCACGGCTGTCCTTCATCTAATATTCTGCCAATGCTGTTTAGGATCATGCGTGTGAAAAGCTTTTGGATTTTAGACAGCGAGCAGATTGAGAAACAGTTGCCAGTATCATTTGGACCTTCCCTCCTACACAGCAACACAGCCTTGCTGGCTCGCAAGAAATGAGCCTTTAGTACTTCGGCAGGTACTACTTGAAGAGCCTAGAAATTCATTTGGGGACAATTGGTAAAGTCATCTCAAAATATTCCAGTTTAGTTCTAGCTGGACCGGGCACTTTACAATTCTTCATTGATGTGATGGCATGTGGAACTCTGGAAGGGAGAGCTGGAAGTGCGGCAACTGATATAGAACTCTAGTTCGCCACGAGACAAAAAAAGATGTTGGTGGACCTTACTCGATGAAGTCGGTGATCGATGATTGACGACAGGTGATACAGATGAAGATGGCAACTCTATTTTTGTTCGGTGTGGATGGTTTGAGAGCTGTTCCGATTTTCAGAGCAATATCAACTGCGTGCTCAAAGCACCATTTGAGGAAGCACTGTGATTCTGTAACGTAGAGATGGCAGCAAATAATACACCTCTGGGGTTTACTCGACCGTTTACTCGACTGGTGCCATATTGTGCCAGGACCGAACGTCGAAAGAAGGGTTAGATAACAGAATCGAAAAAATCTCGACCAAACTTCGTTCGCTTTCTGCATTACTCTGACCACTGAAGAAAAGGACAATAACTTGATTTTTACAAACGAAATCCTGCTTCAAAGTCTTCTGAAAGACTATTGGAGTTGTCATGAAAGCAAGGCCGTTACGTTTGAACGAGGAAGCGAAGCCACGTTTTTAGATATCATGCACAGTGGAAAGGTAGTCAGAATTCCTTTTTGAAAGCATTCGGCCCTACAATCATCTTGGCACGGCTCAGATAAAATCTGTCTTCATGGTATACCCGCCGAGACAATTCGGTCGCCGAGACAAATTGCCTGTAATGACGCTGGAAAAAGTCATTTCAAATAAGATAAGCC
Source organism: Haemonchus contortus (assembly GCA_000469685.2). Taxonomy (NCBI): domain Eukaryota; kingdom Metazoa; phylum Nematoda; class Chromadorea; order Rhabditida; family Trichostrongylidae; genus Haemonchus; species Haemonchus contortus. Next base: position 19,991,708 of record LS997567.1, on the reverse strand, counting down.
TTCTGAGATAGAATTCGACCACCGCATTCTTCGAATTGATGGGTTTAAAATATGAAATTCAAAGCATATAACACACTTCTCAAATCTCCTCACAATTTCATGCAGCACCAGCTACCGAGTAATTCATGGCGATGAATAGGGAAGGGGATTTCCATAAGTTTTTTTGATAAAAAGAAGGTGCTCGACGTCAAACACGACTCAAAAAAAAGCATCGAGTCCCTGTAGTACGTTCTGTAGCTTCAGGAATTTTCTCGACTCAGAAGTTTCCTCCGTCAAAGAATTTCTGACCAACTGGTGGCGAACCTACATGATGATAAGCATGTGCCAGCAGAGGCGCCGGTGGTGTAGGTGTCTTCTTCATCACTCACTAGACCGTGAACGCAGGTTTGCACAAAAATCTTGACAAACAGAATCGGAGTGTTTAATGAAATGGATATCATTCAAGAAAAGAAGAAAACCAGAAGAACTTCTATGAATAACACCCTTACCTTTTTCAAGACTATCGTTGTGGAACGGAATGTAATATAGAGAATTAACGATTGGCCAAGTGTATCATGCTCTCAAAGAGGAGTGCTTCGGGGGTTACCTGGTGGAAAGTGATGAAATAGATCACATCACTCATTGAAGATTCTCTATCGAAAACATCGCTAAACAGCCAATATGCCCATCGAATAACTTCACGATAGTGCTGATAAAGCAAAGAGAAAAATCACCAGGAGATTTCTTCTTTCGATAACCCTTGAGATAGAACGCCTGCGTGCACCCGCAAGCAACTACGAGAACTTTCAAACTTGAGAACTATGTGAATAAGCAATGAGGGAGGAACAAGAACTTCACTGGGGTACATTGGCTTGCGACAGGGAGAATGGAGATGCTACAGCAAACGGATACGCCCGCTCGAGCTAACCGATAATCGACCGGGCATCAGGTAATGATTTTAGGGTCACGACTCTTTGGTTAAGGAGTGCTCCTGGAAATTTCTAGAGATATAAGAGTGAAATTGTTCAGTATCAGAATCCGCACTCGTTTTTCGAGGCAGACCTCAGCTGCAAGCAAAAAAGTGCAGCCCATACCGATTTCGTACGCTCTGTAGCTGGCCATGCTTAACCTGTACCCTTAGGGCATAATGACAGACGTAATGAAGGTATCGATGAGAATGTTGAGTAGTGTATGGTTGACGCCGATGGAGTCTCTTCAATAGTATAATAATTCTAAATAACCGGAGCACGATGATGAAACGGCCATTCACAACCGCACTCTCAAAACCAAGTCTAATCGACCTCAATGGAACACCTCTCACGCCCAAAAGTAGGAAATCTTATTCACACGCCGGCCTATATATATATATATATATATATACATATATATATATATACATATATATATACATATATATATATATCTGAAACACTCCTTCATACTAAACCTACTCATAAGGTTTCAATATCTCAGAGTCTCAGAGCAGGATGGTGACTCGAAGAAAACGGTGACGTACCAGCCAGTTTATCTCCCCATATCTTTGCCCACTTCGGCACTAATGTAGAAGAGCGGTCGCCATCGTTCAGTGGATACAAATCTCGTATCTGAAATGCAGCAGTTTGATACAAGAAAATAAATAGGTTACCGATTAAAAGGTACAGTGGGCCTAAGCCTAAGCCTACCACGGCTTCCGTCTTTTACCAGGTTCCGATAAATAAGAGTCTTTTGCAGCATAAAGGTGTCTCAAAACATTATTTTCATGCCTTTCGACTCCTGCATATTTCAAGGGAAAAGCATGCGCTGCGTTGAGTTTATGTTACACCGTTAACTTTTCTGCAGCTTTCAGAGAGTGTTAGGAAATATACCTTCGTTGCGACTTCCTAGCCTTACGAATTTTTGACAGTCTGCTGTTATGCATATACGCATTCCCGTTTCGAAGCGATGTTTGTTATAGTTGTTTTCAAAAAAAATCGATAAACCCGAATTTTCAGTTCTTTCTGGAAGCGTAATCGATAAACTGCATCCAGCGTCTCATCTTAATGTGTGAGGGAAGTGTCTTAACTACCGTGAAAGCACGTGGATTATTTAAGCTGCACATTAGCCTGAGCTGACTGACTATTCTCAAAGGAACTCTTCTCAACATGAATACTACACGTCCAAAACTATCATATGCAATGGTTGTCAGTGGAATTTGAAATTTGAATTTAGAGAGTAATGGAGAATTACTGAGATAGGTGCAGCTATTGCTACCTTACCATTTTTGATCGTAGAAAAGAGTTTTGACCGTTTTTCTCGACAGGCGAAGGCTTCAGGAAGGGCTCAAAATTTTTCTTGAGGGACCTGCACGATGAAGAGGGAGTGCTCCACTCGAATTAGAAACGAGATATGATGGGGATTTTGACACGGGCTTGCCGATCGACCGCTAGATCGAGTCAGAAATAACAATGTCGCATGACCGTTAAATAAAATGGCTGTCATTTGAACAGCTCCAGTCTCAGCACAGGATGCGGAAGTAAGCCTGACATCGACATGTGTTGAAAAAAAAAGAACGAACACATATAAGAGGAGCTTTGCGACGAGAATTCAAATATATATCGTCGAGGAAATCTCAATAGAGGAGAGGTGAAAAGACAGTAAAACTGTAAGTGAGAAAGGAGATGGGAAAAGTTGTAGAGAGACGTAGGCTCATGACTGAGTCCCAGCCACAGCAGCGAACAGAATCATGCCTTCATAGGATGCAGCAATTCGATAATGGTATAGAGAGGTAAAGGACCTTTTCGTACTAATAAGGAAAATTTTAGGTCGCGTGGGCCATTAAAGATAAAGTAAAGGATAAAGTTTTTGGCGTTAATCAACCCCGTCTGAAGGATGCGCCCCCGCAGTCGACTTCCATTCAGAATCGTAGTGGCGTAATGAGTGCGTATGTGGCCTATACAATGACTTGCGGTGGCCAGCCGATGTATAAGTCAGTGCTTTTATCCTCCCAGACGGGTCTGGTACCAATTCACCGACCCCGGGGGGATGGAAGGCTTGGTTGGCCTAGGCGGGCGTCGATCCGGGATTCGAGCCCCTGACCGTGCGTGTGATATAGTGCGCCACTTGCCACTACACCACCTCCGCCTGGCCATTAAAGATGTGACATAAAAAGCCGTTCCCGAGCGCTGATCAATCAGCGTAACAGGCCTGCGAAATGATTTCAGGTACAAAGATAAATAGAACAAGGAGAAACGCCTCATCTCTGTGTTTCTTCACTGTCATGCCTGTTTCCACCGTGGTGGAATAGCAGTTACGCCACCGCTGCGCATCGGCAGCGCAACTGCTACGACGACGGGCTCACAGGCATGACATCAAGGTTCGAGCCCTTTGTGCATGCACTTAATCTGCTTTTTCATAAGACTCCTCTTGAAAGCCGCGTAACGCACCTATGCTTCATATTGACTACCTACGGTTCTCTTTTACATTGGAAGAATACTGGAAATGCATTCAAAGTAGACATTTCTTGCTCTTTGACGACAGAGTAAAAGTGCACCTGAGTTCAAAAAATTATGGTAGACGAAACCTCCGGTCAAATGAATTCGCAGAATCCTGAGCAATCGCCAAGATTCGGAAATGGAAGTGCCATATCATGCATAGGATCAAAGAGTTATTCAACATATTACAAGCGATATGTTCTGCCCAATGTTGGTGTTACTGAACACTAGTGTACGAAAATTAGAGCGAAACCAACTTTCGATTCTTGTACCTCTGCCAGAAAGCAAGCTCCATAAGATCGGTACCACACCAACAGAGGACCATTACGGTATTGCACAGGGAATAACGGACAGAAATTCGGAATAAGACGAGCAGATAAGACATTTATATTCAAAGGTACTGATTACATGTAGGTCTTCACAATCTATCGGGGTACTTCAAAAAAAAAAGCGAAGCTGACAGGATGTATGATCATCACGGGCAGCAATACCGTGTTAGGGCGATGGGTTTCTGTGGTAGCGGTTGCCTGACGTGATGACCGCCACTGTATAGTCGTCATGCCACTGTAGCGCGTGAGATGGCTTGCCTCGAAGTCCTTTCAGTCGTCATTGCAATCAGAGAAGCTGATTGAGGTGGATCTTCTCCCGCCTGCTGCACAATATGGCAGTAACCTCTTGGTGTATTTGATGAAGGTCGACCGCCTCCTCTCCTCCGGACAGCTGTACTAGAAGTTCGGGACGCGTTCCAGTACGTGAACGAACCTTCCAGTACGATGAACGATACCGAGCTTCTGAGCTACACTCATTTTGGTTCGACTTTATTCGAGTTTCCCGACGACCCTTCCTCGGGTGGAGTCATCCAGATGACGTCTCCGTACTGTGTGTATTAAATAATACCTTCACAGTGCTCTAAAGCTACTCGCTATTTTACGCAAACCTTTTCTCTTACCCATCAACCGCTTCGATTTGCGCGGGCGGCCATATGTCGCTTTTATTCCATATGTCAATTTAACTATTCTTCCATAAGCATCCAAACTATTCTTCCATGGAGGTGAGTCGAGCCTGCTGTGCATAACCGATATAGGCCTAGTAATATACTCCCACACTTTCATTAATTTCAACTAGTTCCTGATGCTTTAAATTACACCAGAAGGGCCGCCCGGCTTACACCAGGCCTCATTTCTCCATTCAACAAAGTAGTTGAAAAATGTAGTTCGAGGGAGGGGTGGGGCTTCGCTTTTATTCAATACTGAGGACTTTAGTGCAGAGAAGGATGGGTAGCCGACCGTGAAACAAGGATGGAGTATGAGTTGGATATTTAACTGACTCGAAAACCCCGGTGTTCCTTTCCTCTCAAGCTCAGGTCAGAAAATTGTATGTCTTCGGCTAAGAAACGTTGCTGAGCACAACAACGGGCTAACCTTCTTATCTGCGGTCTACAATGTGAAAACAAAACGGTGATTTTTTGACTACATGGTTACCTCCGATTTTCATATAGACAATGACAGTACTGACCGATAGATAACAGTTTTAAAGTAACCACTTCACTGCACTTTACTCACTTCTCTGCACAGTACTCACTCTACTCCATTAAATTTCCCACCAAGTTACTGTTTTATATACTAGAAGGAAATATACGATAGAACTGGGGTTTCCCTATCATCTCCTTTATTTATCGTTATCATGTAGTTTTGCGGACGAACGGACACACAAACCGACAAACACACAAATCTACAAACCTTCAAACCGCACACCAAGTTACTGCCTAATGGATAAGAGAGATTATTCGTTTCGTCCTTAAGTTTCGCTTAGCAGTGTATTTTTTGAAGACTTTCGTTAGTGCTGCATAACGTGAGCACCAGTCAGGAAGGAATGGAAAGCATAGAGAGCATTTGTCAACTCCACGCGATGCTGAGAACGACAAATCCGTCATTGAGTTGCTAACAAGACAAGTATGTGGATACTGGAATCTTGTTACAATCGGCAGCGAAAGTATCCACACATTTTCCCCCGTAAAGGTTGCCTAGGACCAGCAGAAATCGCTACCCGTCATACAGGAAACGCCTAGTTTCTAAAACTAACTGCTGACTACGTGATCATCGACCACAAAAGTTTCATAGACTGGTCGTCGACAGAAACAATGACGACGTGTGACACCCATTTATGTATTGACAGTCTGCAAATTATAGCATTGCACAAACCTCTAGAGGCTTTTTAACTCCTTTTTTGCACATATCGTTGAACCACCACATTGTTAAGCGGCTAACAAAAGACGATGATACTTCAGGCGAAGAATTCTACGAAAAACTTTCAGTATTCACAGCCGTTTGGAGTAAAAAACATTTCACTGAAACTTGCTGCACAATTATTTGCAATTGTGTATGCGGAGGAAGGCTGATCTGCCGAACAATGAAGTACAAGCTGAATCAAGCATAAAGGCCACCAAATCAAATGCGCTATTTGTCTATAGCCATCCAATGCGTATTCTTTCTGAATAATATTCGTGAAGATCCGCTCACTAAATAAGCTAAAATAGGAAAAAAAATCACGAAACCCGTTCGTGTGGATCACGACGTAGCCAATAAACCATTTCAGGGAGACCACAGAGTGCAAAAAGTAACCATGAAATGAAGAGTCCACCAGATGTGATTTTACCGTGACGAAAACATGAGTACATGAACACCATTTGTAAAACCTAGAAAAATCGAGTGAACACCACCTGGTCACCAATATTTGTAGTCATCACAATAAGCTCATTTCCTTGCACATTAACTGGATATCGAAACGGAGGGTCCTTTCAGACATTGGAATGCAACTTTTCATGAAGATTTAAAGGCACGGTTGACGATAAAAATGGATGCTGACCCCTTCCTTCAGGAATACCCAGTGGCCTCCAAGGGTAACAGGAAGAACGCCGTCGGGTCCCAAAACTCAACAGCCAGGGCAAGGGGAGCCCTGTTTCCGGATAGCCCCGACTTCCCGCCCCTCAAACGATGTCACGTTAGACGAGTGTCGAGGCGATACAGATTGCAATATTCCTCCTAGGACCCATACTCAATCAGCTGATCGCCGAGTGATGAAGCGATGTTTTCTCCCATTCTTTTTTCCTCTATTATTCTTTTTGCTGCAGCATTCTCTTATTTAATTTTCTATCCCAAGAGCATGAAAAAGGTGGGCCATTTTCGCTGATACCAGGGTTTTTTGTAAACTTATGCTTACGAGTGAATGAATATTTGCTGCACCAAGATCCACAAGCAAGCAATGAAACACGTTGTACAGCTCGGCCAAACGACCCGTTCTTCTCATTTTTTGGTCTCATTCTCGTCGAGCCCCTTTTTTAACATTTTTCGAAGCCTTTTTCATAGTGGAAACACCGATTTACGCAGTTTCTTCGCCTTCGTCGCATTATTTTCTATCTTATCTTCCATTTTTCGTCATAATCTGATTTACCCAAAATTGGCGTAAACTGTGCCTTTGAAGAATCGAAAGCAGCATATTTCATGTGGGATAGCTTCTATTTGTTACAGCCAATTCAGCGTATGGTCAGTGTACAATAATCGTCGATTCGGTAAATACTGCCATACGAGCCGAGAGTTTCCCCGCTATAACATATACGGTTCGGACGGCCCGTTCTTCCTGAGAAAATTCTTGCAACTGGGAAAAAAGTGTCAAAGTCGTATTCATGAACTTCCAAATTGTTTCTCATTCCTGAACGCACTCAGCTTTTTTGTTGCCTAATCTATCTATCTTATGAAGAACTATGCTGATAGCGGAGTTCCTAACTTGGAAGTAACGTGACTTTTTCTGAAGTAATATTATCATCTTTCGACACTACCTCTTCTCTGATATATAAAATTGTTTATCCAGTGAAAATGGCCTTTTGCACCACGACTTTGCCTACAGATAAGCAGCGGTAGGGCCCGCAGGTTGCTAGCCAAACTTTTTGAACTCTTCATAAGGTTTGTAAATATCCTTTATTAGGCTGACTTTCGGCGGAGTCGCCTTCTTCAGAGCCCGAAAAGATCATAACAATCTGTGACTGTCCGATCAAACGTCTCAACACCCACTAAGTTCGAGACCCCCAGGGCCCGCAGGTGATGGAGAATCACTCACCGTAACTTAGTGGATCCTTCGAAACCACCTAGCAAGTGATGGTGCCAACCGTTCAGTGTCGGCTGGGGTACGTCCTCATTAAAGTCTCTCAGGGAAGGCCAATCTTATATAAGGCCGTAGCTCCTGCGTGATTGCGAGACATTCTTCCCTACGATTCATTTTAGGATTGGTGACCTGTATCCAAAATGCCTCGAGGGTTTTACGTGCGCACAATTGTGACTCCTGCGCTACGACATCCACGGTGACCTCAAAAACGCCTCCGTTATGCTTCTGAACTGGGTGACTTTCAAAGGCAGTAGACACTTTCAATCGTCTCATACCATCTATGTGCTCCCCTCACGTGGAGTGGTCTTGCTGTTTCTCCAATGTACTCATCACCACAATCACGGCAAGTAATTTTGTAGACCACCCCAGACAAGTTACAATCACATGTACAATGATGTTCTTATTGCTAGGCTTTCTGTACCACTTCGTAACAATCATATCGTCTCGTAGCCTCACTTGAACGTTTAATGAAGGAAGCCAATAACTGAGAGGAAGGCGTTTGTAGACTATGCTGAAAGCAAGTTCGTGAAGACTGCAGTTATTCGCACCTTATTTGCGTTTTTTCCTCTTCTGTGTTCCGCATTAACGCTCGTACCCTTCGGACATGTCAAAAAGGGAAAAAAATCCTAGAAGCATCAATGTTCCTATTTTCAGTTGGTTTTGATTTCGAATCCTCTGGGATATTTGGAACATGATCTAAATGCAGATTAATAATGGTAAATATTCACACTACACCAATGCTACACATATTAAAATTTCGCTTGATTATATCCAGTAGGAAAGGAGTTATGGCTAAAATCACAACTGAAGAAGCATTTCGCCGATTTTTTTCGAGTGCTACTGTATAACGCACGCGGTAGCGTTCATAGCCCAACTGGTAAATGATAACTACTTTTACAAAAAACTCATTAGCTTGATTCAAAAAAAATATTGCATTTCGACGGTCATCCATGACGCATTTTGAATGTTTTTTTGTTGCCACTGTGCGCCAGCTTGTATTTCATCATGAAAGTAGCAGGAACTGAGCTCCAAATTTCAGATGGTTCGATACAGAGAGTAGTCAGAGAATAATTCTGATTGCAGTGGAGTAGACTAGCAAACTTTCATACGGCGTAGAAGGTCCAGATACACTCTTTCTAACATTAGAGATTTTACAAAAATTACCATGGCTGATAAGAGCATCAATGGATAGACGAATTCGATTGCATGAGGGACATCATCCGATACTGTCTCGATGATAGGCAAAATAATCAGAAAAGAAGAGTCAAGTATGAGCACAGCGGTGCACATCTAAATGTATACCGTGTTTACAGCGTGGAGAGAAGAGAAACACCACATTTTCTATGCCTCCGTCCATAACACCTACTATTTTAATCTTACAATTAGTTGTGTGCAACACATTTCAGACTTTGCTTTTCTGAAAATAATACTCATGCGTACATCATCACCGAGCATTCTCAGACCTTTACAAAAAAATGACAGCTTAAATAATTAAATTCGTTCATCTTTGGAAAAACCGCTCGCAATGAATTGCATGTATCGGTTAAGAACACCGATTTGCTCATGACGAAGTAGAACTAAATCGCAGAATAAATGACAACAAATAGCACAAAAACAGAAATTAATTCGTTGGAATGATGCACTGCCTTGTAGATACGGACATGTAGATATGCGAAATAATTACTCTGCTTTATTCATACTACCTGCGGATTCAGAAACTGGAAATCAACATTAGGAAATACTGAATAAGATGACCGAAAATCTTAGGTTCAAGTAATTTTGAACAAAGGAGCAGGGGTGAGGACTAGACTTCACACAACAGCAGAGAACATTTAAATGAGTTATCTGAGTTTTGACCTATTTAGATTGGTCGAAATTGAGATAAACCTAAAAATTTTCGGCTGGAACAGCCCATCTCGACTGTTCAAAGGCATTTTCCGAGAGAGAGTGAAATATCTTGAAATTCAATAAAACTCCAATATGATTCGTAGTATTCAACTTCCGTCTCGAGCGGTCGTAGTTGGTCGGCTCTCTGTTTTTAATCGATTAGCCCTTCTCCGACTAGTTATTTATCACTCGAAATTTCTCAATTCATAGCCACAAGTACAGGTGAATTTTTCGAGCTTTATTTCTATTTCTGTGCTCGGTTTTTTCCAAATTGTCTGAGCGGATCGTCATTTATCAATGGTAACACCTAGAGCTCTTCCTGTTTCAACGGCTTGCTATTCCTCGGACAAGGATGATCAATTGTTGAAATTAATCAATTCGGATAGGAAACTTCCTGAGTATGTCAAAATAATCCTAGCTGTGCTCAAGGACACTAGAGATCAGTTGTTGGCGGTCAATGAATGGTCTAGTAAATTATCGGAAGAGAACGAAAAGCTTAGGAAAGAGAACGCTGAGCTTAAGAAACTTTTAGAAAGTAGAGACTCCCAATCAAACTCTGAAGAACTTCCTCCAACCTCTCTGCCTCGTATTTCTGACTCGAAACCTGTTGAGAGTGAATTAGAGAGATCTCGTTCCATCGTCGTTTCGGGAATACCTGAGTTTTCTTCCACACCTTCGGCTGATAGGGCTTATCGTGATTTAAACGCAATTAATACGATTCTCAATCATCTTGATGTTCAATGCATTCCCGTAGCTGTATATCGCCTTGGTAAGCATGATAATACTAGATCACGACTTGTAAAGGTAGTTCTATCTACTTCTAAGCTCCAGAATATTGTTCTTCAGCGTGCTCCTCGGTTACGTTCGTTCTTCCATAAAGGAATCTTCATCCGTCGCTCCCTCACTCAGGAAGAAAGAATGCGTATCCGCGAAGCGCGCTTGGCCAACTTGAGCTTGAATAAGTCTGCTCACCTTTCTAAGAATGTTGATGAGTTTACTCAGATCGATTCTCCTAGTTCAGTGTCTAATGGTAATATCTCGGTAAACGCATAAAATTTCCTCGGCCGTTTAGGATTTTCTTGAATTGTTTCTATGCCAATATCCGTTCATTGTTCAAAAACGCAGATGCTTTGACGGCTTACCTTTGTAAGGAAAACTGCGACCTCGCCATTCTTGCTGAGACGTGGTTGAATTCTAAGCATGAGATTGCCTCTCTATTAGGTACTGCTGCTTCACATTATACTTGTTTCAGAACTGATAGAAAGTTCAAAAAGGGAGGTGGAGTCGCCATACTAGTAAAACCTCAGCATTCTACGACTGTTGTTTTAAGTGAATCTATTCAAAACTCTTATGAAATTCTGGCTTGTGACATAGCTTTCTACTTTGAGGAAATAAGATTAATTGCTGTTTACAGAGCACCTAATTGCTCCTCTTTTTACAGCAATCAGCTTCTTAAGGCCCTTAGTGATCTATGTTCCTATTGTCTAGTGTAAGGTTTTTCTTATCACTTTCTAGACATTCCCCTGTACACAGGTGGTGTAGAGACTTTAGTAGGGCTAATTTTCGTGCTATGCGTAATTATTTAAGTAATGTTGATTGGTTTGGTTCCTTTAGAGGTGCGAATGGAGTGGATGCTAAATATGAAATGTTCCTCGCGATCATACACCATGCGATGGATCTATTCATACCTTTTAAAAGGCTCTCTCCATCAATGTCCAAGTTACCCCCCTATCTTGTATCAATTTGGAACAGAAGGGAACAGCTTTGGAATACAGCCGTGAATACGCAACAGCCTTCGGAATGGGAAAGATATAAACTGTCAGATAAGAAGTACACTAAGAAACTGAGTAAATACTATGCTTATGTTGAGGCAAAAATGTTGTCCAAGGGTGGGATAAGAGGCTTTTATTCTATCTTGAATTCGAGGCTTTCAGATAAGCCATGCATTGCTACTTTATGCAAGGATTCAATAAGGGCAGTAACCGATGAAAACAAAGCTGAGATGTTAGCCGATACTTTTGAAAAGGCCTTTGCTTCATCTTGCCCTGTATTGAAACCTCTGTTGTATCCTAGTGTTGATTGCACTGACCCTGCTCCTTGGTTTTATGAAGAGGATATTGCGATGATTCTGCTTGAGTGGGCTTCATCAGCCTCGGATAACCCTGATGGACTACCATACTTAGTTATCAAACAATGCATTCATGAAATCACTGGCCCTCTTGAGTTCCTATTTAATCTTAGTTTCATGAACAGTGAAGTACCTCGCAGATGGAAACATGCCATTGTCATTCCGCTGCCCAAAAAAGAACCACTGTCTGATCCTGGAAACTATAGGCCTATAAGCTTGACCTCTATTTTTGCCAGAGTTTTTGAAAAAATTCTCAGGAAATACATGGTTTCTCATCTTGATAAGTTTGGCATAATTCCGAATTCCCTTCATGGTTTTTGTAAAGGTAGATCTATTGAGACTTCATTACTGGATTGTCTCAGTGACTGGACAACCTCTTTGGATCGGGGGAAAAGCGTGGATGTGATTTATTTTGACTTCCAAAAAGCATTTGATAAGGTTTCCCATGAGTTATTGATACAAAAGCTGGAACATCTTGGTTTCCATCCTCTGGTGAGGAATTGGATAAAAGAGTTTCTGTATAATAGAACATTTCAAGTTTTAGTGAAGGGCTCTTTCTCATCAGTTCGTACTGTAAAATCAGGAGTGCCCCAAGGTGGGGTACTTTCACCGGTTTTGTTTAACATATTTACTTCAGACTTTCCTTGGTTTCTTAAGGATCTTGACGTTGTTTGCAACCTTTATGCAGATGACATAAAAATCTATAAAGAGGTCTCCGGAGTTGGGTCTGACATAAATCTCCAAAAAGCAATTGATAAAGTAGCTGAGTGGTCTGAAATGAATCATATTCCACTTTCCATTGAGAAAACACAAATGCTGTGCCTGGGCAAACATGCCCGAAATCCTTCATATCGTTTGGGCGGCTCGACACTTAGAGTTGTATCAGAAGTCCGTGACCTGGGATTTCATTATGATAGAACTCTTAACTTTTCTAATCATTATAAAGTATTAGTTTCAAAAGCCCTCCGTCGGAGTTTCAATGTTTTCAAGGTGCTTCGCACTAATGATTCGAAAACTCTGCTAAGAGCTTTCAAGGTTTACGTCCGTCCCATTTTGGAATGTGGATCTACTGTCTTCACACCCTATAAGAAAAAAGATGTTTATGCTTTGGAAGGAGTTCAAAACAGCTTCACTCGTAAACTTATGATGCGAAGTCATCATTTAAATTATAATGAAATGCCTAATGGAAGTGAGCGTAATAAGATACTCGGTCTAAAGTCTCTCGAATGGAGAAGAAAGAAATTTGATATTCTTATGACATATAAAATTCTAAATGGCATAACCACCGTGAATATTTTGAAGTTCTTTACAATCGTGTCTTCCAACACGCGAGGCTCCTCCGCTAAGATTTCAACCATGCCGGCAAGAACTCAAATTAAAGCGCAGTTTTTCAGTAACAGAGTTAGATCTAGCTTCAATTCGCTTTTGCGTCGTAATCTCGTCCCTCGAAGCTATTGTACTTTCAAAAAGTCCATCGACAGGTTGATTTCACTTAGTTGAGTTCATTATAAGATCTAATTTTTTGTTTTACTTCCTTTTTTCATAGTCGTGTTATTTTCCTCATTTCACATGTTTACAACATGTCCGTTAAATAAATAGATTCGAATATCAGTGACGCAGTAGGAGTCTGAATCCTTATATAGAGTCAAATCCACACAGTTTTAATCATAAGCAATACCTCGTCTACGCTATCACTCTCATGAGTCGACTTCGCAGATCATAGAATACGGGAACAAAGGATGTTAAATTTTAACCTTATGGCCAAGTACCACGTCCTCAAATTATTGTTTGCATCTCAGGGGAGAAAAGTATCGTCCCAAGAAGCACATCGGCACATTTGGGCAGATTGAGAACATCTGTGGAAAAGTCAGAAGATCAAACATAAATCTAAGTCGAAAGCGAAAAAATAGAAAAGTGATTAGCATAATTTTACATATTGTCTGCAACTCAAAGCGAGAGCTGCTCCCTGCTCAGAGATTGCCTGCTTTTTACATGAATCAATTTCCGTGATGCAACGTACTAGCAGCCTCGAAAACGCTTCGAGAGAGACGGCAATCCTCGCCTATAAATCGATATAAGCGGCAGTCTCCTTAACCCATCAATCGATTCGTACATCATGACCACTTTAATTTTAAAAATGAAATTGTAGAAAACAGTAGTGGAAGTCGAAACGGTGGGAGGACAAAGGCAATGAAGAATTCTCACAGGAAGACCAGCTTAATAAGCGACGGTCTCAGGTGAGAGGAGTACTGCCCCAAGAAGCACATCGGCACATTTGGGCAGGTTGAGAATATCCTATAGCTAGGCAAACCACAGGGTAATGCTAGTATTACAATCTAAGTGATTCATGCTGCAGCTTTCTGAAAGGATATCTTCATAGGCCAAAAGCCAACAATGCATTTACTCATATTTCGTGCCCAATGTGACCGTGTCATCTGTGCTCCCGTTGCTCACTGATTTGTTGGTGTATGCCAATAACTTCTCCATCAATGCAATAAGCCCCTGAATTTCAGTGTTCCTTCTTCCCTGAAGGCGTGACTCACGATGATCTTACTTGTTTTGAATGAGAGAACGAAAATAATGATGCGGAATAGTGCATTAGGGGCGAAAAAAGCGCGAAACTTCCCCAGGTTTCGGAAATGCAAATGTTTCAAAAAGTGGCAAAAATTGTTCTTGAGCAAAGTTATGGTGAAAGAAGTGGCATGAAAGGGGTATTCACCGGGGGGCCAAAATTATGATCACAGCGCGCGCTGACGCTCATAGCAAATCTTTTCTAAGTCCATAACATTTCCTTCGATTTCTTCCATCTCTCTGTTTCTAAGTTGTAGATTACATAATTACCCTCCTAATGATACTAAACTTCGTGTGAATTTTGAAAATAATGTAAGCTAAATACATTACCCCGTGAATTAATCGTCGCTCTGCATTTATAATACAAGCACTTTTGGCACGGTGCATCTTCTGACGACTTAGCGTAACAAGGCAGGTGGTACATTCAACCATAAGACGCTTTAAAGGGTTGGAAACAATTGCAGATAGGAGTGGTAACCTAAGAGGCCTGCGGTTGTATTCGGGGGGAGTGTTAAGGAAGCAGGGCGAAGGTCTACATAGCAGAGGAGATCACTCTGAGCCCAGAATGGCTAAATGAATGGATATCCCATAAAGTTTTCTGCGCGGAATGCACAACAAAGTTTTCACACGACCACAAAGTAACTTCTCCAGTGAGCAGGCTGAAGAGAAGAAAATGTTTGGCTCACAAAAGCTGCCCCGCCGCATGTGGAAAAACTTCGTAATTAACTCCTGTTGACCGACGAGAAGATGTTTACGGAGAAAAAGATGCTCAACAGGCAGAATAACAAGATTTATATGAAGCTGAGAGGAATGGAAGGGATGCAGCGCTAGGCTTACTGACTTCCTGTAATGGCCTTTGCGAGCATCAGCGTTAAGGAAAAACTACCGATTTTTTTCGTAAATCGAGGAGAGAAACCGGACATACTGTCAAGATAAATCTCCTGACCGCAGATCAGAAATTGTTTAGAAAATTTGTAAAATGGGTTCAGTGACATCATCACCTTCGATCAGTGACCACTCAGGAGCCCTGACCTAAGTCTCATAGATGTCGCAGCGTGGTCAGCCTTTAAGATGGAAGCATCCGTCAGCCTAACAAGAAATGAAATAATCTCAAAAATGCCTTGCAAAAAGCCGGGATCAACTCGATCACCTTAGTCGCCTTCGATGTCGCCTTAAATTTCGTCTATGGATGAATGCAAACGTGGTTGGATGAAAGCAAAAAGCAACAGATCCCTGTTCCAAAGTACTGTTTTGATAAGAGATTAGTGATTAACACTTCTCTGAAATTGCTTTTGCTTTATTAGCTTCCAGTTCGTTTTCGGGGATGTGATGTCTATGTAATCATAATTTTCCCATCCTGCATATTAGACAGAATTGCGTGCAGCCACATTATATGTGAGTACAGTTTGCGAAAATGTGCTCTACTGTCGCTATGGGAGGAGATCGCATGCATTTTAAGTTTTGGGATTTCGTTGTTGATACACTCTGCTACTATTGCGATTCTGTGAGTATTTCATTACTGTTGTTGATATTCTTCCGTACTATGGATGTTTCTAAGTTGCTTGTTTGTTCAACAATGGTGGTCTGGTGCCAATGATGCGGACCATACAAGGTCTTCCGAACACGGCCACCCTCAGGTGTGTCATACAATGAAGACAATTTTCGAGCACTGCGCCCTAACGAGGCCTACCTCTCAACTCGTTAGCGCCATATATGACATACGAGGAGGTCACAGATTCATTCTAGGAACATATTAGAAAGTATTTTTTATCGTGCATTGTGCTCTCAGAAGGAAAGAAGTATATCGAATTTCCCAGATTTCTAGTGAAGAGCTCTGATGGTAAGAGTTCAGGTGTCCTGATGAACGCTGACGCCTTGGGGATTTGAAGCTATGGTCGCTTCGACGTTTCATCACTAAACCCATAAAAGGGCCTGCCAATCTGACCATAAATTCAGTGGCATGTGCGGCAGCATCTCTTACCTACTCACAGTCGTTGGACAAGCTTCACGCCATATGTGAGCGTTGCGAATAGGTCAATGCTGGCGTTGAATAGGTCAAAGATGCTAGTCGAGGAAAGTACGCGATTAGGAACAAAAAATGGGCACGGAATTGAATGGTTTCTGTCCTAGTCACTACACCTCTAATGCTCTGGTGCTCCACTCGCTTCCTCTCACTCAGTTCTGCACTGCGACATTTTCCATGTTGAGTGACTTCAGCCAAAGGAGTAGGTTCGAACTGGGACCGCGAGTGTTGGACCTCTTAAGGAGAAGTCCTGAAAGGTCGCTGATCTTGTAGAGCGTTGCGACAGCCAGAGAAACTGGAGAGGGGGTCAAGCTGGGTCACAATAGGGAAGTCATCAAACGAAATGCTGTGGAAGAAGCAGTATCCAGATATAAGAAAGAAGCTATCGAATAATATTACAGTATGCAGGCACAACAAGCCGGCTGCCCCGACTGCGAAAGGAGAAGTTCTCTCTGAGTCTGAACGATGCCATCAGATCATTTCCAGGAGGGGACTACGTCACCATAGCATATGGCTTGAATGGGCACGTCAGGAGTGAGCAGAGGGGCCTAGGAAGGGTACATAGAAATAGACGAATTGGAGCCGGAAACTAAGGAGAGAGGTTCTTTGGCCTGCCTGCACCCCATAAGTCGGCAGGCTACAGCATCTTCATCGCGAAAAGGAAGACTCAGAAGGCCACCTACAGCAGTGGAGGGAAAGAAATGGATATAGCACGTGCGCCCGTAAGAAGATCGTCCCTGAAGTACAAGAAGAGCCGGTAAAAGAAGAAGTAGTAGAAGAAGAAGCATAGAAGAAGAAGCAGTAGAAGAGAAAGCAGTAGAAGAAGAAAATAGTAGAAGTAGTAGAAGTAATAGAAAAAGGAGTCTGGAACAAGTAGTAAAGAAGAAGTAGTAGAAGTAGTAGAAGAAGAAGTAGTAGTATAGAAGAAGAACTAGAAGAAGAAGAAATAGTATAGAAGGAAAAGTAGTGGAAGAGGTAGAAGAAAAAGCAGTACAATAAGTAGAAGAAGAAGTACTAGAATAAGAAATAGTACAGAAGAAGAAGAAGTAGTAGTAGTAGTAGTAGTAGTAGAGGAAGGAGCAGTAGAAGATGAAGTAGTATAGAAAACGAAGTAGTGTAGAAAAGTAGTGGTAGAGGAAGGAACAGTAGAAGATGATGTAGTAGCAGAAGAAATAGTATAGAAGAAGAACTACTAGAAGAAGTAGAAGAAGTAGTAGAAGAAGTAGTAGAAGAAGTAGTAGTAGAGGAAGGAGCAGTAGAAGAAGAAGTGGTAGAAGAAGTGGTAGAAGAAGTAGAAGAAGAAGTAGTAATACAGGAAGTAGCAGTAGAAGAAGAAGTGGTAGAAGAAGTAGTAGCAGAGGAAGGAGCAGTAGAAGAAGAAGTGGTAGAAGAAGTAGTAGAAGAAGTAGTAGTAGAGGAAGAAATAGTATAGAAGAAGTAGTAGAAGAAGAAGTTATAGTATATAAGAAGAACTTCTAGAAGAAGTAGAAGAAGAAGCAGTAGAATAAGTAGTAGAAGAGGTAGTAGAAGAAGTAGTAGAAGTAGTAGTAGTAGAGGAAAGAGCAGTACAAGAAGTAGAAGAACAAAGTAGTAGATGAAGAAATAGTATAGAAGGAGTAGTAGTAGAAAAAGTAGTAGTAGAGGAAGGAGCAGTAGAAGAAGAAGTGGCAGAAGAATTAGTAGAAGAAGTAGCAGTAGAAGAGGAATCAGTATAGAAGAAGTGGCAGTATAGGAAGTAGTAGTAGAGGAAGGAGCATTAGAAGAAGTAGTAGAAGAAGTAGTAGTAGAAGAAGTTATAGTATATAAGAAGAACTTCTAGAAGAAGTAGAAGAAGAAGCAGTAGAATAAGTAGTAGAAGAGGTATTAGAAGAAGAAGTAGAAGAAGTAGTAGTAGAGGAAAGAGCAGTACAAGAAGTAGAAGAACAAAGTAGTAGATGAAGAAATAGTATAGAAGGAGTAGTAGTAGAAAAAGTAGTAGTAGAGGAAGGAGCAGTAGAAGAAGAAGTGGCAGAAGAATTAGTAGAAGAAGTAGCAGTAGAAGAGGAAATAGTATAGAAGAAGTGGCAGTTTAGGAAGTAGTAGTAGAGGAAGGAGCAGTAGAAGAAGAAGTAGCAGAAGAAGAAATAGTATAGAAGAAGTAGTAGTAGAGGAAGAAGTAGAAGAAGTAGTAGTAGAGGAAGAAATAGTATAGAAGAAGTAGTAGAAGAAGAAGTTATAGTATATAAGAAGAACTTCTAGAAGAAGTAGGAGAAGAAGCAGTAGAATAAGTAGTAGAAGTAGTAGTAGATGAAAGAGCAGTACAGGAAGTAGAAGAAGAAAGCAGTAGATGAAGAAATAGTATAGAAGGAGTAGTAGTAGAAAAAGTAGTAGTAGAGGAAGGAGCAGTAGAAGAAGAAGTGGCAGAAGAATTAGTAGAAGAAGTAGAAGTAGAAGAGGAAATAGTATAGAAGAAGAAGTAGTAGAAGAAGAAATAGTATAGAAGTAGTAGAAGAGGAAGGAGCAGTAGAAGAAGAAGTAGCAGAAGAAGAAATAGTATAGAAGAAGTAGCAGTAGAGGAAGGAGCAGTAGAAGAACTAGTAGAAGTAGTAGTAGAAGAGGAAATAGTATATAAGAAGAACTTCTAGAAGAAGTAGAAGAAGAAGCAGTAGAGTAAGTAGTAGAAGAGGTATCAGAAGAAGTAGTAGAAGAAGTAGTAGTAGAGGAAAGAGCAGTACAGGAGGTAGAAGAAGAATGTAGTAGATGAAAAAATAGTATAGAAGGAGTAGTAGTAGAAAAAGTAGTAATAGAGGAAGGAGCAGTAGAAGAAGAAGTGGTAGAAGAAGTAGTAGTAGAGGAAGAAATAGTATAGAAGAAGTAGTAGTGGAGGAAGAAGTAGAAGAAGTAGTAGTAGAGGAAGGAGCAGTATAGAAGAAGTAGTAGAAGAAGAAGTTATAGTATATAAGAAGAACTTCTAGAAGAAGTAGAAGAAGAAGCAGTAGAATAAGTAGTAGAATAGGTAGTAGAAGAGGAAGTAGTATAGAAGAAGAAGTGGTAGAAGAAGAAGCAGTAGAGTAAGTAGTAGAAGAGGTAGTAGAAGAAGTAGTAGAAGAAGTAGTAGTAGAGGAAAGAGCAGTACAGTAAGTAGAAGAAGAATGTAGTAGATGAAGAAATAGTATAGAAGGAGTAAGAGTAGAAAAAGTAGTAGTAGACGAGGGAGCAGTAGAAGAAGAAGCAGTACAATAAGTAGTAGAATAGGTAGTAGAAGAAGTAGTAGAAGAAGTAGTAGATGAAAGAGCAGTACAGGAAGTAGAAGAAGAAAGCAGTAGATGAAGAAATAGTATAGAAGGAGTAGTAGTAGAAAAAGTAGTAGTAGAGGAAGGAGCAGTAGAAGAAGAAGTGGCAGAAGAATTAGTAGAAGAAGTAGCAGTAGAAGAGGAAATAGTATAGAAGAAGAAGTAGTAGAAGAAGAAATAGTATAGAAGTAGTAGTAGAGGAAGGAGCAGTAGAAGAAGAAGTAGCAGAAGAAGAAATAGTATAGAAGAAGTAGCATTAGAGGAAGGAGCAGTAGAAGAACTAGTGGAAGTAGTAGTAGAAGAGGAAATAGTATATAAGAAGAACTTCTAGAAGAAGTAGAAGAAGAAGCAGTAGAGTAAGTAGTAGAAGAGGTATTAGAAGAAGTAGTAGAAGAAGTAGTAGTAGAGGAAGAAATAGTATAGAAGAAGTAGTAGTAGAAGAAGAAGTAGAAGAAGTAGTAGTAGAGGAAGAAATAGTATAGAAGAAGTAGTAGAAGAAGAAGTTATAGTATATAAGAAGAACTTCTAGAAGAAGTAGAAGAAGAAGCAGTAGAATAAGTAGTAGAATAGGTAGTAGAAGAGGAAGTAGTATAGAAGAAGAAGTGGTAGAAGAAGAAGCAGTAGAGTAAGTAGTAGAAGAGGTAGTGGAAGAAGTAGTAGAAGAAGTAGTAGTAGAGGAAAGAGCAGTACAGTAAGTAGAAGAAGAATGTAGTAGATGAAGAAATAGTATAGAAGGAGTAGTAGTAGAAAAATTAGTAGTAGAGGAGGGAGCAGTAGAAGAAGATGAAGTAGAATAAGTAGTAGAATAGGTAGTAGAAGAGGAAGTAGTATAGAAGAAGAAGTAGTAGAAGAAGAAATAGTATAGAAGTAGTAGTAGAGGAAGGAGCAGTACAAGAAGTAGAAGAAGAAAGTAGTAGATGAAGAAATAGTATAGAAGGAGTAGTAGTAGAAAAAGTAGTAGTAGAGGAAGGAGCAGTAGAAGAAGAAGTGGTAGAAGAAGTAGTAGAAGAAGTAGTAGTAGTAGAAGAAATAGTATATAAGAAGAACTACTAGAAGAAGTAGAAGAAGAAGCAGTAGAATAAGTAGTAGAAGAGGTAGTAGAAGAAGTAGTAGAAGTAGTAGTAGATGAAAGAGCAGTACAGGAAGTAGAAGAAGAAAGCAGTAGATGAAGAAATAGTATAGAAGGAGTAGTAGTAGAAAAAGTAGTAGTAGAGGAAGGAGCAGTAGAAGAAGAAGTGGCAGAAGAATTAGTAGAAGAAGTAGCAGTAGAAGAGGAAATAGTATAGAAGAAGAAGTAGTAGAAGAAGAAATAGTATAGAAGTAGTAGTAGAGGAAGGAGCAGTAGAAGAAGAAGTAGCAGAAGAAGAAATAGTATAGAAGAAGTAGCTTTAGAGGAAGGAGCAGTAGAAGAACTAGTGGAAGTAGTAGTAGAAGAGGAAATAGTATATAAGAAGAACTTCTAGAAGAAGTAGAAGAAGAAGCAGTAGAGTAAGTAGTAGAAGAGGTATTAGAAGAAGTAGTAGAAGAAGTAGTAGTAGAGGAAAGAGCAGTACAGGAGGTAGAAGAAGAATGTAGTAGATGAAAAAATAGTATAGAAGGAGTAGTAGTAGAAAAAGTAGTAGTAGAGGAGGGAGCAGTAGAAGAAGAAGCAGTAGAATAAGTAGTAGAATAGGTAGTAGAAGAGGAAGTAGTATAGAAGAAGAAGTAGTAGAAGAAGAAATAGTATAGAAGAAGTAGTAGTAGAGGAAGGAGCAGTAGAAGAAGATGTGGTAGAAGAAGTAGTAGAAGAAGTAGTAGTAGTAGAAGAAATAGTATATAAGAAGAACTACTAGAAGAAGTGGAAGAAGAAGCAGTAGAATAAGTAGTAGAAGAAGTAGTAAAGGAGGAAGTAGTATAGAAGAAGAAGTAGTAGAAGAAGAAGTAGAAGAAGTAGTAGTAGAGGAAAGAGCAGTACAAGAAGTAGAAGAAGAAAGTAGTAGATGAAGAAATAGTATAGAAGGAGTAGTAGTAGAAAAAGTAGTAGTAGAGGAAGGAGCAGTAGAAGAAGAAGTGCCAGAAGAAGTAGTAGAAGAAGAAGTAGAAGAAGAAGCAGTAGAATAAGTAGTAAAAGTAGAAGAAGAGGATGTAGTATAGGAGAACTAGTAGAAGAAGTAGTAGAAGAGGAAGTAGTATAGAAGAAGAATTAGTAGGAGAAGAAATAGTATAAAAGAAGTAGTAGTAGAGGAAGGAGCAGTAGAAGAAGAAGTGGTAGAAGAAGTAGTAGTAGAAGAAGAAATAGTATATAAGAAGAACTTCTAGAAGAAGTAGAAGAAGAAGCAGTAGAATAAGTAGTAGAATAGGTAGTAGAAGAGGAAGTAGTATAGAAGAAGAAGTGGTAGAAGAAGAAGCAGTAGAGTAAGTAGTAGAAGAGGTAGTAGAAGAAGTAGTAGAAGAAGTAGTAGTAGAAGAAGTTATAGTATATAAGAACTTCTAGAAGAAGTAGAAGAAGAAGCAGTAGAATAAGTAGTAGAAGAGGTAGTAGAAGAAGAAGTAGAAGAAGTAGTAGTAGAGGAAAGAGCAGTACAAGAAGTAGAAGAACAAAGTAGTAGATGAAGAAATAGTATAGAAGGAGTAGTAGTAGAAAAAGTAGTAGTAGAGGAAGGAGCAGTAGAAGAAGAAGTAGTAGAAGAAGTAGTAGTAGAGGAAGAAATAGTATAGAAGAAGTAGTAGTAGAGGAAGAAGTAGAAGAAGTAGTAGTAGAGGAAGAAATAGTATAGAAGAAGTAGTAGAAGAAGAAGTTATAGTATATAAGAAGAATTTCTAGAAGAAGTAGAAGAAGAAGCAGTAGAATAAGTAGTAGAATAGGTAGTAGAAGAGGAAGTAGTATAGAAGAAGAAGTGGTAGAAGAAGAAGCAGTAGAGTAAGTAGTAGAAGAGGTAGTAGAAGAAGTAGTAGAAGAAGTAGTAGTAGAGGAAAGAGCAGTACAGTAAGTAGAAGAAGAATGTAGTAGATGAAGAAATAGTATAGAAGGAGTAGTAGTAGAAAAATTAGTAGTAGAGGAGGGAGCAGTAGAAGAAGAAGTAGTAGAATAAGTAGTAGAATAGGTAGTAGAAGAGGAAGTAGTATAGAAGAAGAAGTAGTAGAAGAAGAAATAGTATAGAAGTAGTAGTAGAGGAAGGAGCAGTAGAAGAAGAAGTGGTAGAAGAACTAGTCGAAGAAAAAGTAGTAGAAAAAGAAATAGTATAGAAGAAGTGGCAGTATAGGAAGTAGTAGTAGAGGAAGGAGCAGTAGAAGAAGAAGTAGCAGAAGAAGAAATAGTATAGAAGAAGTAGTAGTAGAGGAAGGAGCAGTAGAAGAAGAAGTGGTAGAAGAAGTAGTAGAAGAAGTAGTAGAAGAAGTAGTAGTAGAGGAAAGAGCAGTACAGTAAGTAGAAGAAGAATGTAGTAGATGAAGAAATAGTATAGAAGGAGTAAGAGTAGAAAAAGTAGTAGTAGAGGAGGGAGCAGTAGAAGAAGAAGCAGTACAATAAGTAGTAGAATAGGTAGTAGAAGAGGAAGTAGTATAGAAGAAGAAGTAGTAGAAGAAGAAATAGTATAGAAGTAGTAGTAGAGGAAGGAGCAGTAGAAGAAGAAGTGGTAGAAGAACTAGTCGAAGAAAAAGTAGTAGAAAAAGAAATAGTATAGAAGAAGTGGCAGTATAGGAAGTAGTAGTAGAGGAAGAAGCAGTAGAAGAAGAAGTAGCAGAAGAAGAAATAGTATAGAAGAAGTAGTAGTAGAGGAAGGAGCAGTAGAAGAAGAAGTGGTAGAAGAAGTAGTAGAAGAAGTAGTAGTAGAGGAAGAAATAGTATAGAAGAAGTAGTAGTAGAGGAAGAAGTAGAAGAAGTAGTAGTAGAGGAAAGAGCAGTACAAGAAGTAGAAGAACAAAGTAGTAGATGAAGAAATAGTATAGAAGGAGTAGTAGTAGAAAAAGTAGTAGTAGAGGAAGGAGCAGTAGAAGAAGTAGTAGAAGAAGTAGTAGTAGAAGAAGTTATAGTATATAAGAAGAACTTCTAGAAGAAGTAGAAGAAGAAGCAGTAGAATAAGAAGTAGAAGAGGTAGTAGAAGAAGTAGTAGAAGTAGTAGTAGATGAAAGAGCAGTACAGGAAGTAGAAGAAGAAAGCAGTAGATGAAGAAATAGTATAGAAGGAGTAGTAGTAGAAAAAGTAGTAATAGAGGAAGGAGCAGTAGAAGAAGAAGTGGTAGAAGAAGTAGTAGAAGAAGTAGTAGTAGAGGAAGAAATAGTATAGAAGAAGTAGTAGTAGAGGAAGAAGTAGAAGAAGTAGTAGTAGAGGAAGAAATAGTATAGAAGAAGTAGTAGAAGAAGAAGTTATAGTATATAAGAAGAACTTCTAGAAGAAGTAGAAGAAGAAGCAGTAGAATAAGTAGTAGAATAGGTAGTAGAAGAGGAAGTAGTATAGAAGAAGAAGTGGTAGAAGAAGAAGCAGTAGAGTAAGTAGTAGAAGAGGTAGTAGAAGAAGTAGTAGAAGAAGTAGTAGTAGAGGAAAGAGCAGTACAGTAAGTAGAAGAAGAATGTAGTAGATGAAGAAATAGTATAGAAGGAGTAGTAGTAGAAAAAGTAGTAGTAGAGGAGGGAGCAGTAGAAGAAGAAGCAGTAGAATAAGTAGTAGAATAGGTAGTAGAAGAGGAAGTAGTATAGAAGAAGAAGTAGTAGAAGAAGAAATAGTATAGAAGTAGTAGTAGAGGAAGGAGCAGTAGAAGAAGAAGTGGTAGAAGAAGTAGTAGAAGAAGTAGTAGAAGAAGAATCAGTAGAAGAAGTAGTAGTAGAAGACGAAATAGTACAGAAGTAGTAGTATAGGAAGTAGTAGTAGAGGAAAGAGCAGTAGAAGGAAAAGTAGCAGAAGAAGAAATTGTATAGAAGAAGTAGTAGAAAAAGTAGTAGTAGAGGAAGGAGCAGTAGAAGAAGTAGTAGAAGAAGTAGTAGTAGAAGAAGTTATAGTATATAAGAAGAACTTCTAGAAGAAGTAGAAGAAGAAGCAGTAGAATAAGTAGTAGAAGAGGTAGTAGAAGAAGTAGTAGAAGTAGTAGTAGATGAAAGAGCAGTACAGGAAGTAGAAGAAGAAAGCAGCAGATGAAGAAATAGTATAGAAGGAGTAGTAGTAGAAAAAGTAGTAGTAGAGGAAGGAGCAGTAGAAGAAGAAGTGGTAGAAGAAGTAGTAGAAGAAGTAGTAGTAGAGGAAGAAATAGTATAGAAGAAGTAGTAGTAGAGGAAGAAGTAGAAGAAGTAGTAGTAGAGGAAGAAATAGTATAGAAGAAGTAGTAGAAGAAGAAGTTATAGTATATAAGAAGAACTTCTAGAAGAAGTAGAAGAAGAAGCAGTAGAATAAGTAGTAGAATAGGTAGTAGAAGAGGAAAGTAGTATAGAAGAAGAAGTGGTAGAAGAAGAAGCAGTAGAGTAAGTAGTAGAAGAGGTAGTAGAAGAAGTAATAGAAGAAGTAGTAGTAGAGGAAAGAGCAGTACAGTAAGTAGAAGAAGAATGTAGTAGAAGAAGAAAAAGTATAGAAGGAGTAGTAATAGAAAAAGTAGTAGTAGAGGAGGGAGCAGTAGAAGAAGAAGCAGTAGAATAAGTAGTAGAATAGGTAGTAGAAGAGGAAGTAGTATAGAAGAAGAAGTAGTAGAAGAAGAAATAGTATAGAAGTAGTAGTAGAGGAAGGAGCAGTAGAAGAAGAAGTGGTAGAAGAACTAGTCGAAGAAAAAGTACTAGAAAAAGAAATAGTATAGAAGAAGTGGCAGTATAGGAAGTAGTAGTAGAGGAAGGAGCAGTAGAAGAAGAAGTAGCAGAAGAAGAAATAGTATAGAAGAAGTAGTAGTAGAGTAAGGAGCAGTAGAGGAAGAAGTGGTAGAAGAAGCAGTAGAAGAAGTAGTAGTAGAAGAATCAGTAGAAGAAGTAGTAGTAGAAGAAGAAATAGTACAGAAGTAGTAGTATAGGAAGTAGTAGTAGAGGAAAGAGCAGTAGAAGGAAAAGTAGCAGAAGAAGAAATTATATAGAAGAAGTAGCAGAAGAAGTAGTAGTAGAGGAAAGAGCAGTAGAAGAAGTAGTAGAAGAAGTAGTAGTAGAAGAAGTTATAGTATATAAGAAGAACTTCTAGAAGAAGTAGAAGAAGAAGGAGTAGAATAAGTAGTAGAAGAGGTAGTAGAAGAAGAAGTAGAAGAAGTAGTAGTAGAGGAAAGAGCAGTACAAGAAGTAGAAGAAGAAAGTAGTAGATGAAGAAATAGTATAGAAGGAGTAGTAGTAGAAAAAGTAGTAGTAGAGGAAGGAGCAGTAGAAGAAGAAGTGGCAGAAGAAGTAGTAGAAGAAGAAGTAGAAGAAGAAGCAGTAGAATAAGTAGTAGAAGTAGAAGAAGAGGATGTAGTATAGGAGAACTAATAGAAGAAGTAGTAGAAGAGGAAGTAGTATAGAAGAAGAATTAGTAGGAGAAGAAATAGTATAAAAGAAGTAGTAGTAGAGGAAGGAGCAGTAGAAGAAGAAGTGGTAGAAGAAGTAGTAGAAGAAGTAGTAGTAGAAGAAGAAGTAGTATATAAGAAGAACTTCTAGAAGAAGTAGAAGAAGAAGCAGTAGAATAAGTAGTTGAATAGGTAGTAGTAGAGAATGTAGTATAGAAGAAGAAGTAGTATATAAGAAGAACTTCTAGAAGAAGTAGAAGAAGAAGCAGTAGAATAAGTAGTTGAATAGGTAGTAGTAGAGAATGTAGTATAGAAGAAGTAGCAGTAGAAGAGGAAATAGTATAGAAGAAGTGGCAGTATAGGAAGAAGTAGTAGAGGAAGGAGCAGTAGAAGAAGAAGTAGCAGAAGATGAAATAGTATAGAAGAAGTAGTAGTAGAGGAAGAAGTAGAAGAAGCAGTAGTAGAGGAAGAAATAGTATAGAAGAAGTAGTAGAAGAAGAAGTTATAGTAAATAAGAAGAACTTCTAGAAGAAGTAGAAGAAGAAGCAGTAGAATAAGTAGTTGAATAGGTAGTAGTAGAGAATGTAGTATAGAAGAAGTAGCAGTAGAAGAGGAAATAGTATAGAAGAAGTGGCAGTATAGGAAGAAGTAGTAGAGGAAGGAGCAGTAGAAGAAGAAGTAGCAGAAGATGAAATAGTATAGAAGAAGTAGTAGTAGAGGAAGAAGTAGAAGAAGCAGTAGTAGAGGAAGAAATAGTATAGAAGAAGTAGTAGAAGAAGAAGTTATAGTAAATAAGAAGAACTTCTAGAAGAAGTAGAAGAAGAAGCAGTAGAATAAGTAGTAGAAGAGGTAGTAGAAGAAGTAGTAGAAGTAGTAGTAGATGAAAGAGCAGTACAGGAAGTAGAAGAAGAAAGCAGTAGATGAAGAAATAGTATAGAAGGAGTAGTAGTAGAAAAAGTAGTAGTAGAGGAAGGAGCAGTAGAAGAAGAAGTGGTAGAAGAACTAGTCGAAGAAAAAGTAGTAGAAAAAGAAATAGTATAGAAGAAGTGGCAGTATAGGAAGTAGTAGCAGAGGAAGGAGCAGTAGAAGAAGAAGTAGCAGAAGAAGAAATAGTATAGAAGAAGTAGTAGTAGAGGAAGGAGCAGTAGAAGAAGAAGTGGTAGAAGAAGTAGTAGAAGAAGTAGTAGTAGAAGAATCAGTAGAAGAAGTAGTAGTAGAAGAAGAAATAGTACAGAAGTAGTAGTATAGGAAGTAGTAGTAGAGGAAAGAGCAGTAGAAGGAAAAGTAGCAGAAGAAGAAATTGTATAGAAGAAGTAGTAGAAAAAGTAGTAGTAGAGGAAGGAGCAGTAGAAGAAGTAGTAGAAGAAGTAGTAGTAGAAGAAGTTATAGTATATAAGAAGAACTTATAGAAGAAGTAGAAGAAGAAGCAGTAGAATAAGTAGTAGAAGAGGTAGTAGAAGAAGTAGTAGAAGTAGTAGTAGATGAAAGAGCAGTACAGGAAGTAGAAGAAGAAAGCAGCAGATGAAGAAATAGTATAGAAGGAGTAGTAGTAGAAAAAGTAGTAGTAGAGGAAGGAGCAGTAGAAGAAGAAGTGGTAGAAGAAGTAGTAGAAGAAGTAGTAGTAGAGGAAGAAATAGTATAGAAGAAGTAGTAGTAGAGGAAGAAGTAGAAGAAGTAGTAGTAGAGGAAGAAATAGTATAGAAGAAGTAGTAGAAGAAGAAGTTATAGTATATAAGAAGAACTTCTAGAAGAAGTAGAAGAAGAAGCAGTAGAATAAGTAGTAGAATAGGTAGTAGAAGAGGAAGTAGTATAGAAGAAGAAGTGGTAGAAGAAGAAGCAGTAGAGTAAGTAGTAGAAGAGGTAGTAGAAGAAGTAATAGAAGAAGTAGTAGTAGAGGAAAGAGCAGTACAGTAAGTAGAAGAAGAATGTAGTAGATGAAGAAATAGTATAGAAGGAGTAGTAGTAGAAAAAGTAGTAGTAGAGGAGGGAGCAGTAGAAGAAGAAGCAGTAGAATAAGTAGTAGAATAGGTAGTAGAAGAGGAAGTAGTATAGAAGAAGAAGTAGTAGAAGAAGAAATAGTATAGAAGTAGTAGTAGAGGAAGGAGCAGTAGAAGAAGAAGTGGTAGAAGAAGTAGTAGAAGAAGTAGTAGAAGAAGAATCAGTAGAAGAAGTAGTAGTAGAAGACGAAATAGTACAGAAGTAGTAGTATAGGAAGTAGTAGTAGAGGAAAGAGCAGTAGAAGGAAAAGTAGCAGAAGAAGAAATTGTATAGAAGAAGTAGTAGAAAAAGTAGTAGTAGAGGAAGGAGCAGTAGAAGAAGTAGTAGAAGAAGTAGTAGTAGAAGAAGTTATAGTATATAAGAAGAACTTCTAGAAGAAGTAGAAGAAGAAGCAGTAGAATAAGTAGTAGAAGAGGTAGTAGAAGAAGTAGTAGAAGTAGTAGTAGATGAAAGAGCAGTACAGGAAGTAGAAGAAGAAAGCAGCAGATGAAGAAATAGTATAGAAGGAGTAGTAGTAGAAAAAGTAGTAGTAGAGGAAGGAGCAGTAGAAGAAGAAGTGGTAGAAGAAGTAGTAGAAGAAGTAGTAGTAGAGGAAGAAATAGTATAGAAGAAGTAGTAGTAGAGGAAGAAGTAGAAGAAGTAGTAGTAGAGGAAGAAATAGTATAGAAGAAGTAGTAGAAGAAGAAGTTATAGTATATAAGAAGAACTTCTAGAAGAAGTAGAAGAAGAAGCAGTAGAATAAGTAGTAGAATAGGTAGTAGAAGAGGAAGTAGTATAGAAGAAGAAGTGGTAGAAGAAGAAGCAGTAGAGTAAGTAGTAGAAGAGGTAGTAGAAGAAGTAGTAGAAGAAGTAGTAGTAGAGGAAAGAGCAGTACAGGAAGTAGAAGAAGAATGTAGTAGATGAAGAAATAGTATAGAAGGAGTAGTAGTAGAAAAAGTAGTAGTAGAGGAGGGAGCAGTAGAAGAAGAAGCAGTAGAATAAGTAGTAGAATAGGTAGTAGAAGAGGAAGTAGTATAGAAGAAGAAGTAGTAGAAGAAGAAATAGTATAGAAGTAGTAGTAGAGGAAGGAGCAGTAGAAGAAGAAGTGGTAGAAGAACTAGTCGAAGAAAAAGTACTAGAAAAAGAAATAGTATAGAAGAAGTGGCAGTATAGGAAGTAGTAGTAGAGGAAGGAGCAGTAGAAGAAGAAGTAGCAGAAGAAGAAGTAGTATAGAAGAAGTAGTAGTAGAGTAAGGAGCAGTAGAGGAAGAAGTGGTAGAAGAAGCAGTAGAAGAAGTAGTAGTAGAAGAATCAGTAGAAGAAGTAGTAGTAGAAGAAGAAATAGTACAGAAGTAGTAGTATAGGAAGTAGTAGTAGAGGAAAGAGCAGTAGAAGGAAAAGTAGCAGAAGAAGAAATTATATAGAAGAAGTAGCAGAAGAAGTAGTAGTAGAGGAAAGAGCAGTAGAAGAAGTAGTAGAAGAAGTAGTAGTAGAAGAAGTTATAGTATATAAGAAGAACTTCTAGAAGAAGTAGAAGAAGAAGGAGTAGAATAAGTAGAAGAAGAGGTAGTAGAAGAAGAAGTAGAAGTAGTAGTAGATGAAAGAGCAGTACAGGAAGTAGAAGAAGAAAGCAGCAGATGAAGAAATAGTATAGAAGGAGTAGTAGTAGAAAAAGTAGTAGTAGAGGAAGGAGCAGTAGAAGAAGAAGTGGTAGAAGAAGTAGTAGAAGAAGTAGTAGTAGAGGAAGAAATAGTATAGAAGAAGTAGTAGTAGAGGAAGAAGTAGAAGAAGTAGTAGTAGAGGAAGAAATAGTATAGAAGAAGTAGTAGAAGAAGAAGTTATAGTATATAAGAAGAACTTCTAGAAGAAGTAGAAGAAGAAGCAGTAGAATAAGTAGTAGAATAGGTAGTAGAAGAGGAAGTAGTATAGAAGAAGAAGTGGTAGAAGAAGAAGCAGTAGAGTAAGTAGTAGAAGAGGTAGTAGAAGAAGTAATAGAAGAAGTAGTAGTAGAGGAAAGAGCAGTACAGTAAGTAGAAGAAGAATGTAGTAGATGAAGAAATAGTATAGAAGGAGTAGTAGTAGAAAAAGTAGTAGTAGAGGAGGGAGCAGTAGAAGAAGAAGCAGTAGAATAAGTAGTAGAATAGGTAGTAGAAGAGGAAGTAGTATAGAAGAAGAAGTAGTAGAAGAAGAAATAGTATAGAAGTAGTAGTAGAGGAAGGAGCAGTAGAAGAAGAAGTGGTAGAAGAACTAGTCGAAGAAAAAGTAGTAGAAAAAGAAATAGTATAGAAGAAGTGGCAGTATAGGAAGTAGTAGTAGAGGAAGGAGCAGTAGAAGAAGAAGTAGCAGAAGAAGAAATAGTATAGAAGAAGTAGTAGTAGAGGAAGGAGCAGTAGAGGAAGAAGTGGTAGAAGAAGCAGTAGAAGAAGTAGTAGTAGAAGAATCAGTAGAAGAAGTAGTAGTAGAAGAAGAAATAGAACAGAAGTAGTAGTATAGGAAGTAGTAGTAGAGGAAAGAGCAGTAGAAGGAAAAGTAGCAGAAGAAGAAATTATATAGAAGAAGTAGCAGAAGAAGTAGTAGTAGAGGAAAGAGCAGTAGAAGAAGTAGTAGAAGAAGTAGTAGTAGAAGAAGTTATAGTATATAAGAAGAACTTCTAGAAGAAGTAGAAGAAGAAGCAGTAGAATAAGTAGTAGAAGAGGTAGTAGAAGAAGAAGTAGAAGAAGTAGTAGTAGAGGAAAGAGCAGTACAAGAAGTAGAAGAACAAAGTAGTAGATGAAGAGATAGTATAGAAGGAGTAGTAGTAGAAAAAGTAGTAGTAGAGGAAGGAGCAGTAGAAGAAGAAGTGGCAGAAGAAGTAGTAGAAGAAGAAGTAGAAGAAGAAGCAGTAGAATAAGTAGTAGAAGTAGAAGAAGAGGATGTAGTATAGGAGAACTAATAGAAGAAGTAGTAGAAGAGGAAGTAGTATAGAAGAAGAATTAGTAGGAGAAGAAATAGTATAAAAGAAGTAGTAGTAGAGGAAGGAGCAGTAGAAGAAGAAGTGGTAGAAGAAGTAGTAGAAGAAGTAGTAGTAGAAGAAGAAGTAGTATATAAGAAGAACTTCTAGAAGAAGTAGAAGAAGAAGCAGTAGAATAAGTAGTTGAATAGGTAGTAGTAGAGAATGTAGTATAGAAGAAGAAGTAGTATATAAGAAGAACTTCTAGAAGAAGTAGAAGAAGAAGCAGTAGAATAAGTAGTTGAATAGGTAGTAGTAGAGAATGTAGTATAGAAGAAGTAGCAGTAGAAGAGGAAATAGTATAGAAGAAGTGGCAGTATAGGAAGAAGTAGTAGAGGAAGGAGCAGTAGAAGAAGAAGTAGCAGAAGATGAAATAGTATAGAAGAAGTAGTAGTAGAGGAAGAAGTAGAAGAAGCAGTAGTAGAGGAAGAAATAGTATAGAAGAAGTAGTAGAAGAAGAAGTTATAGTAAATAAGAAGAACTTCTAGAAGAAGTAGAAGAAGAAGCAGTAGAATAAGTAGTAGAAGAGGTAGTAGAAGAAGTAGTAGAAGTAGTAGTAGATGAAAGAGCAGTACAGGAAGTAGAAGAAGAAAGCAGTAGATGAAGAAATAGTATAGAAGGAGTAGTAGTAGAAAAAGTAGTAGTAGAGGAAGGAGCAGTAGAAGAAGAAGTGGTAGAAGAACTAGTCGAAGAAAAAGTAGTAGAAAAAGAAATAGTATAGAAGAAGTGGCAGTATAGGAAGTAGTAGCAGAGGAAGGAGCAGTAGAAGAAGAAGTAGCAGAAGAAGAAATAGTATAGAAGAAGTAGTAGTAGAGGAAGGAGCAGTAGAAGAAGAAGTGGTAGAAGAAGTAGTAGAAGAAGTAGTAGAAGAAGAATCAGTAGAAGAAGTAGTAGTAGAAGACGAAATAGTACAGAAGTAGTAGTATAGGAAGAAGTAGTAGAGGAAAGAGCAGTAGAAGGAAAAGTAGCAGAAGAAGAAATTGTATAGAAGAAGTAGTAGAAAAAGTAGTAGTAGAGGAAGGAGCAGTAGAAGAAGTAGTAGAAGAAGTAGTAGTAGAAGAAGTTATAGTATATAAGAAGAACTTCTAGAAGAAGTAGAAGAAGAAGCAGTAGAATAAGTAGTAGAAGAGGTAGTAGAAGAAGTAGTAGAAGTAGTAGTAGATGAAAGAGCAGTACAGGAAGTAGAAGAAGAAAGCAGTAGATGAAGAAATAGTATAGAAGGAGTAGTAGTAGAAAAAGTAGTAGTAGAGGAAGGAGCAGTAGAAGAAGAAGTGGTAGAAGAAGTAGTAGAAGAAGTAGTAGTAGAGGAAGAAATAGTATAGAAGAAGTAGTAGTAGAGGAAGAAGTAGAAGAAGTAGTAGTAGAGGAAGAAATAGTATAGAAGAAGTAGTAGAAGAAGAAGTTATAGTATATAAGAAGAACTTCTAGAAGAAGTAGAAGAAGAAGCAGTAGAATAAGTAGTAGAATAGGTAGTAGAAGAGGAAGTAGTATAGAAGAAGAAGTGGTAGAAGAAGTAGTAGTAGAGTAAGTAGTAGAAGAGGTAGTAGAAGAAGTAATAGAAGAAGTAGTAGTAGAGGAAAGAGCAGTACAGGAAGTAGAAGAAGAATGTAGTAGATGAAGAAATAGTATAGAAGGAGTAGTAGTAGAAAAAGTAGTAGTAGAGGAAGAAGCAGTAGAATAAGTAGTAGAATAGGTAGTAGAAGAGGAAGTAGTATAGAAGAAGAAGTAGTAGAAGAAGAAATAGTATAGAAGTAGTAGTAGAGGAAGGAGCAGTAGAAGAAGAAGTGGTAGAAGAACTAGTCGAAGAAAAAGTACTAGAAAAAGAAATAGTATAGAAGAAGTGGCAGTATAGGAAGTAGTAGTAGAGGAAGGAGCAGTAGAAGAAGAAGTAGCAGAAGAAGAAATAGTATAGAAGAAGTAGTAGTAGAGTAAGGAGCAGTAGAGGAAGAAGTGGTAGAAGAAGCAGTAGAAGAAGTAGTAGTAGAAGAATCAGTAGAAGAAGTAGTAGTAGAAGAAGTTATAGTATATAAGAAGAACTTATAGAAGAAGTAGAAGAAGAAGCAGTAGAATAAGTAGTAGAAGAGGTAGTAGAAGAAGTAGTAGAAGTAGTAGTAGATGAAAGAGCAGTACAGGAAGTAGAAGAAGAAAGCAGTAGATGAAGAAATAGTATAGAAGGAGTAGTAGTAGAAAAAGTAGTAGTAGAGGAAGGAGCAGTAGAAGAAGAAGTGGTAGAAGAAGTAGTAGAAGAAGTAGTAGTAGAGGAAGAAATAGTATAGAAGAAGTAGTAGTAGAGGAAGAAGTAGAAGAAGTAGTAGTAGAGGAAGAAATAGTATAGAAGAAGTAGTAGAAGAAGAAGTTATAGTATATAAGAAGAACTTCTAGAAGAAGTAGAAGAAGAAGCAGTAGAATAAGTAGTAGAATAGGTAGTAGAAGAGGAAGTAGTATAGAAGAAGAAGTGGTAGAAGAAGAAGCAGTAGAGTAAGTAGTAGAAGAGGTAGTAGAAGAAGTAATAGAAGAAGTAGTAGTAGAGGAAAGAGCAGTACAGGAAGTAGAAGAAGAATGTAGTAGATGAAGAAATAGTATAGAAGGAGTAGTAGTAGAAAAAGTAGTAGTAGAGGAGGGAGCAGTAGAAGAAGAAGCAGTAGAATAAGTAGTAGAATAGGTAGTAGAAGAGGAAGTAGTATAGAAGAAGAAGTAGTAGAAGAAGAAATAGTATAGAAGTAGTAGTAGAGGAAGGAGCAGTAGAAGAAGAAGTGGTAGAAGAAGTAGTAGAAGAAGTAGTAGAAGAAGAATCAGTAGAAGAAGTAGTAGTAGAAGACGAAATAGTACAGAAGTAGTAGTATAGGAAGTAGTAGTAGAGGAAAGAGCAGTAGAAGGAAAAGTAGCAGAAGAAGAAATTGTATAGAAGAAGTAGTAGAAAAAGTAGTAGTAGAGGAAGGAGCAGTAGAAGAAGTAGTAGAAGAAGTAGTAGTAGAAGAAGTTATAGTATATAAGAAGAACTTCTAGAAGAAGTAGAAGAAGAAGCAGTAGAATAAGTAGTAGAAGAGGTAGTAGAAGAAGTAGTAGAAGTAGTAGTAGATGAAAGAGCAGTACAGGAAGTAGAAGAAGAAAGCAGCAGATGAAGAAATAGTATAGAAGGAGTAGTAGTAGAAAAAGTAGTAGTAGAGGAAGGAGCAGTAGAAGAAGAAGTGGTAGAAGAAGTAGTAGAAGAAGTAGTAGTAGAGGAAGAAATAGTATAGAAGAAGTAGTAGTAGAGGAAGAAGTAGAAGAAGTAGTAGTAGAGGAAGAAATAGTATAGAAGAAGTAGTAGAAGAAGAAGTTATAGTATATAAGAAGAACTTCTAGAAGAAGTAGAAGAAGAAGCAGTAGAATAAGTAGTAGAATAGGTAGTAGAAGAGGAAGTAGTATAGAAGAAGAAGTGGTAGAAGAAGAAGCAGTAGAGTAAGTAGTAGAAGAGGTAGTAGAAGAAGTAGTAGAAGAAGTAGTAGTAGAGGAAAGAGCAGTACAGTAAGTAGAAGAAGAATGTAGTAGATGAAGAAATAGTATAGAAGGAGTAGTAGTAGAAAAAGTAGTAGTAGAGGAGGGAGCAGTAGAAGAAGAAGCAGTAGAATAAGTAGTAGAATAGGTAGTAGAAGAGGAAGTAGTATAGAAGAAGAAGTAGTAGAAGAAGAAATAGTATAGAAGTAGTAGTAGAGGAAGGAGCAGTAGAAGAAGAAGTGGTAGAAGAACTAGTCGAAGAAAAAGTACTAGAAAAAGAAATAGTATAGAAGAAGTGGCAGTATAGGAAGTAGTAGTAGAGGAAGGAGCAGTAGAAGAAGAAGTAGCAGAAGAAGAAATAGTATAGAAGAAGTAGTAGTAGAGTAAGGAGCAGTAGAGGAAGAAGTGGTAGAAGAAGCAGTAGAAGAAGTAGTAGTAGAAGAATCAGTAGAAGAAGTAGTAGTAGAAGAAGAAATAGTACAGAAGTAGTAGTATAGGAAGTAGTAGTAGAGGAAAGAGCAGTAGAAGGAAAAGTAGCAGAAGAAGAAATTATATAGAAGAAGTAGCAGAAGAAGTAGTAGTAGAGGAAAGAGCAGTAGAAGAAGTAGTAGAAGAAGTAGTAGTAGAAGAAGTTATAGTATATAAGAAGAACTTCTAGAAGAAGTAGAAGAAGAAGCAGTAGAATAAGTAGTAGAAGAGGTAGTAGAAGAAGAAGTAGAAGAAGTAGTAGTAGAGGAAAGAGCAGTACAAGAAGTAGAAGAACAAAGTAGTAGATGAAGAGATAGTATAGAAGGAGTAGTAGTAGAAAAAGTAGTAGTAGAGGAAGGAGCAGTAGAAGAAGAAGTGGCAGAAGAAGTAGTAGAAGAAGAAGTAGAAGAAGAAGCAGTAGAATAAGTAGTAGAAGTAGAAGAAGAGGATGTAGTATAGGAGAACTAATAGAAGAAGTAGTAGAAGAGGAAGTAGTATAGAAGAAGAATTAGTAGGAGAAGAAATAGTATAAAAGAAGTAGTAGTAGAGGAAGGAGCAGTAGAAGAAGAAGTGGTAGAAGAAGTAGTAGAAGAAGTAGTAGTAGAAGAAGAAGTAGTATATAAGAAGAACTTCTAGAAGAAGTAGAAGAAGAAGCAGTAGAATAAGTAGTTGAATAGGTAGTAGTAGAGAATGTAGTATAGAAGAAGAAGTAGTATATAAGAAGAACTTCTAGAAGAAGTAGAAGAAGAAGCAGTAGAATAAGTAGTTGAATAGGTAGTAGTAGAGAATGTAGTATAGAAGAAGTAGCAGTAGAAGAGGAAATAGTATAGAAGAAGTGGCAGTATAGGAAGAAGTAGTAGAGGAAGGAGCAGTAGAAGAAGAAGTAGCAGAAGATGAAATAGTATAGAAGAAGTAGTAGTAGAGGAAGAAGTAGAAGAAGCAGTAGTAGAGGAAGAAATAGTATAGAAGAAGTAGTAGAAGAAGAAGTTATAGTAAATAAGAAGAACTTCTAGAAGAAGTAGAAGAAGAAGCAGTAGAATAAGTAGTAGAAGAGGTAGTAGAAGAAGTAGTAGAAGTAGTAGTAGATGAAAGAGCAGTACAGGAAGTAGAAGAAGAAAGCAGTAGATGAAGAAATAGTATAGAAGGAGTAGTAGTAGAAAAAGTAGTAGTAGAGGAAGGAGCAGTAGAAGAAGAAGTGGTAGAAGAACTAGTCGAAGAAAAAGTAGTAGAAAAAGAAATAGTATAGAAGAAGTGGCAGTATAGGAAGTAGTAGCAGAGGAAGGAGCAGTAGAAGAAGAAGTAGCAGAAGAAGAAATAGTATAGAAGAAGTAGTAGTAGAGGAAGGAGCAGTAGAAGAAGAAGTGGTAGAAGAAGTAGTAGAAGAAGTAGTAGTAGAAGAATCAGTAGAAGAAGTAGTAGTAGAAGACGAAATAGTACAGAAGTAGTAGTATAGGAAGTAGTAGTAGAGGAAAGAGCAGTAGAAGGAAAAGTAGCAGAAGAAGAAATTGTATAGAAGAAGTAGTAGAAAAAGTAGTAGTAGAGAAGTAGTAGAAGAAGTAGTAGAAGAAGTTATAGTATATAAGAAGAACTTCTAGAAGAAGTAGAAGAAGAAGCAGTAGAATAAGTAGTAGAAGAGGTAGTAGAAGAAGTAGTAGAAGTAGTAAGTAGATGAAAGAGCAGTACAGGAAGTAGAAGAAGAAAGCAGTAGATGAAGAAATAGTAATAGAAGGAGTAGTAGTAGAAAAAGTAGTAGTAGAGGAAGGAGCAGTAGAAGAAGAAGTGGTAGAAGAAGTAGTAGAAGAAGTAGTAGTAGAGGAAGAAATAGTTATAGAAGAAGTAGTAGTAGAGGAAGAAGTAGAAGAAGTAGTAGTAGAGGAAGAAATAGTATAGAAGAAGTAGTAGAAGAAGAAGTTATAGTATATAAGAAAGAACTTCTAGAAGAAGTAGAAGAAGAAGCAGTTAGAATAAGTAGTAGAAGACAGTAGAGTAAGTAGTAGAAGAGGTAGTAGAAGAAGTAATAGAAGAAGTAGTAGTAGAGGAAAGAGCAGTACAGTAAGTAGAAGAAGAATGTAGTAGATGAAGAAATAGTATAGAAGGAGTAGTAGTAGAAAAAGTAGTAGTAGAGGAGGGAGCAGTAGAAGAAGAAGCAGTAGAATAAGTAGTAGAATAGGTAGTAGAAGAGGAAGTAGTATAGAAGAAGAAGTAGTAGAAGAAGAAATAGTATAGAAGTAGTAGTAGAGGAAGGAGCAGTAGAAGAAGAAGTGGTAGAAGAACTAGTCGAAGAAAAAGTACTAGAAAAAGAAATAGTATAGAAGAAGTGGCAGTATAGGAAGTAGTAGTAGAGGAAGGAGCAGTAGAAGAAGAAGTAGCAGAAGAAGAAATAGTATAGAAGAAGTAGTAGTAGAGTAAGGAGCAGTAGAGGAAGAAGTGGTAGAAGAAGCAGTAGAAGAAGTAGTAGTAGAAGAATCAGTAGAAGAAGTAGTAGTAGAAGAAGAAATAGTACAGAAGTAGTAGTATAGGAAGTAGTAGTAGAGGAAAGAGCAGTAGAAGGAAAAGTAGCAGAAGAAGAACTTGTATAGAAGAAGTAGTAGAAGAAGTAGTAGTAGAGGAAAGAGCAGTAGAAGAAGTAGTAGAAGAAGTAGTAGTAGAAGAAGTTATAGTATATAAGAAGAACTTCTAGAAGAAGTAGAAGAAGAAGCAGTAGAATAAGTAGTAGAAGAGGTAGTAGAAGAAGAAGTAGAAGAAGTAGTAGTGGAGGAAAGAGCAGTACAAGAAGTAGAAGAACAAAGTAGTAGATGAAGAGATAGTATAGAAGGAGTAGTAGTAGAAAAAGTAGTAGTAGAGGAAGGAGCAGTAGAAGAAGAAGTGGCAGAAGAAGTAGTAGAAGAAGAAGTAGAAGAAGAAGCAGTAGAATAAGTAGTAGAAGTAGAAGAAGAGGATGTAGTATAGGAGAACTAATAGAAGAAGTAGTAGAAGAGGAAGTAGTATAGAAGAAGAATTAGTAGGAGAGAAATAGTATAAAAGAAGTAGTAGTAGAGGAAGGAGCAGTAGAAGAAGAAGTGGTAGAAGAAGTAGTAGAAGAAGTAGTAGTAGAAGAAGAAGTAGTATATAAGAAGAACTTCTAGAAGAAGTAGAAGAAGAAGCAGTAGAATAAGTAGTTGAATAGGTAGTAAGTAGAGAATGTAGTATAGAAGAAGAAGTAGTATATAAGAAGAACTTCTAGAAGAAGTAGAAGAAGAAGCAGTAGAATAAGTAGTTGAATAGGTAGTAGCAGAGGAAGGAGCAGTAGAAGAAGTAGCAGTAGAAGAGGAAATAGTATAGAAGAAGTGGCAGTAATAGGAAGAAGTAGTAGAGGAAGGAGCAGTAGAAGAAGAAGTAGCAGAAGATGAAATAGTAATAGAAGAAGTAGTAGTAGAGGAAGAAGTAGAAGAAGCAGTAGTAGAGGAAGAAATAGTATAGAAGAAGTAGTAGAAGAAGAAGTTATAGTATATAAGAAGAACTTCTAGAAGAAGTAGAAGAAGAAGCAGTAGAATAAGTAGTAGAAGAGGTAGTAGAAGAAGTAGTAGAAGTAGTAGTAGATGAAAGAGCAGTACAGGAAGTAGAAGAAGAAAGCAGTAGATGAAGAAATAGTATAGAAGGAGTAGTAGTAGAAAAAGTAGTAGTAGAGGAAGGAGCAGTAGAAGAAGAAGTGGTAGAAGAACTAGTCGAAGAAAAAGTAGTAGAAAAAGAAATAGTATAGAAGAAGTGGCAGTATAGGAAGTAGTAGTAGAGGAAGGAGCAGTAGAAGAAGAAGGAGCAGTAGAAGAAGAAGTGGTAGAAGAAGTAGTAGAAGAAGTAGTAGAAGAAGAATCAGTAGAAGAAGTAGTAGTAGAAGAAGAAATAGTACAGAAGTAGTAGTATAGGAAGTAGTAGTAGAGGAAAGAGCAGTAGAAGGAAAAGTAGCAGAAGAAGAAATTGTATAGAAGAAGTAGTAGAAGAAGTAGTAGTAGAAGAAGTTATAGTATATAAGAAGAACTTCTAGAAGAAGTAGAAGAAGAAGCAGTAGAATAAGTAGTAGAAGAGGTAGTAGAAGAAGTAGTAGAAGTAGTAGTAGATGAAAGAGCAGTACAGGAAGTAGAAGAAGAAAGCAGTAGATGAAGAAATAGTATAGAAGGAGTAGTAGTAGAAAAAGTAGTAGTAGAGGAAGGAGCAGTAGAAGAAGAAGTGGTAGAAGAAGTAGTAGAAGAAGTAGTAGTAGAGGAAGAAATAGTATAGAAGAAGTAGTAGTAGAGGAAGAAGTAGAAGAAGTAGTAGTAGAGGAAGAAATAGTATAGAAGAAGTAGTAGAAGAAGAAGTTATAGTATATAAGAAGAACTTCTAGAAGAAGTAGAAGAAGAAGCAGTAGAATAAGTAGTAGAAGAGGTAGTAGAAGAAGTAGTAGAAGTAGTAGTAGAGGAAAGAGCAGTACAGTAAGTAGAAGAAGAATGTAGTAGATGAAGAAATAGTATAGAAGGAGTAGTAGTAGAAAAAGTAGTAGTAGAGGAGGGAGCAGTAGAAGAAGAAGCAGTAGAATAAGTAGTAGAATAGGTAGTAGAAGAGGAAGTAGTATAGAAGAAGAAGTAGTAGAAGAAGAAATAGTATAGAAGTAGTAGTAGAGGAAGGAGCAGTAGAAGAAGAAGTGGTAGAAGAACTAGTCGAAGAAAAAGTAGTAGAAAAAGAAATAGTATAGAAGAAGTGGCAGTATAGGAAGTAGTAGTAGAGGAAGGAGCAGTAGAAGAAGAAGTAGCAGAAGAAGAAATAGTATAGAAGAAGTAGTAGTAGAGTAAGGAGCAGTAGAGGAAGAAGTGGTAGAAGAAGCAGTAGAAGAAGTAGTAGTAGAAGAATCAGTAGAAGAAGTAGTAGTAGAAGAAGAAATAGTACAGAAGTAGTAGTATAGGAAGTAGTAGTAGAGGAAAGAGCAGTAGAAGGAAAAGTAGCAGAAGAAGAAATTGTATAGAAGAAGTAGTAGAAGAAGTAGTAGTAGAGGAAAGAGCAGTAGAAGAAGTAGTAGAAGAAGTAGTAGTAGAAGAAGTTATAGTATATAAGAAGAACTTCTAGAAGAAGTAGAAGAAGAAGCAGTAGAATAAGTAGTAGAAGAGGTAGTAGAAGAAGAAGTAGAAGAAGTAGTAGTAGAGGAAAGAGCACTACAAGAAGTAGAAGAACAAAGTAGTAGATGAAGAGATAGTATAGAAGGAGTAGTAGTAGAAAAAGTAGTAGTAGAGGAAGGAGCAGTAGAAGAAGAAGTGGCAGAAGAAGTAGTAGAAGAAGAAGTAGAAGAAGAAGCAGTAGAATAAGTAGTAGAAGTAGAAGAAGAGGATGTAGTATAGGAGAACTAATAGAAGAAGTAGTAGAAGAGGAAGTAGTATAGAAGAAGAATTAGTAGGAGAAGAAATAGTATAAAAGAAGTAGTAGTAGAGGAAGGAGCAGTAGAAGAAGAAGTGGTAGAAGAAGTAGTAGAAGAAGTAGTAGTAGAAGAAGAAGTAGTATATAAGAAGAACTTCTAGAAGAAGTAGAAGAAGAAGCAGTAGAATAAGTAGTTGAATAGGTAGTAGTAGAGAATGTAGTATAGAAGAAGAAGTAGTATATAAGAAGAACTTCTAGAAGAAGTAGAAGAAGAAGCAGTAGAATAAGTAGTTGAATAGGTAGTAGTAGAGAATGTAGTATAGAAGAAGTAGCAGTAGAAGAGGAAATAGTATAGAAGAAGTGGCAGTATAGGAAGAAGTAGTAGAGGAAGGAGCAGTAGAAGAAGAAGTAGCAGAAGATGAAATAGTATAGAAGAAGTAGTAGTAGAGGAAGAAGTAGAAGAAGCAGTAGTAGAGGAAGAAATAGTATAGAAGAAGTAGTAGAAGAAGAAGTTATAGTATATAAGAAGAACTTCTAGAAGAAGTAGAAGAAGAAGCAGTAGAATAAGTAGTAGAAGAGGTAGTAGAAGAAGTAGTAGAAGTAGTAGTAGATGAAAGAGCAGTACAGGAAGTAGAAGAAGAAAGCAGTAGATGAAGAAATAGTATAGAAGGAGTAGTAGTAGAAAAAGTAGTAGTAGAGGAAGGAGCAGTAGAAGAAGAAGTGTTAGAAGAACTAGTCGAAGAAAAAGTAGTAGAAAAAGAAATAGTATAGAAGAAGTGGCAGTATAGGAAGTAGTAGTAGAGGAAGGAGCAGTAGAAGAAGAAGGAGCAGTAGAAGAAGAAGTGGTAGAAGAAGTAGTAGAAGAAGTAGTAGAAGAAGAATCAGTAGAAGAAGTAGTAGTAGAAGAAGAAATAGTACAGAAGTAGTAGTATAGGAAGTAGTAGTAGAGGAAAGAGCAGTAGAAGGAAAAGTAGCAGAAGAAGAAATTGTATAGAAGAAGTAGTAGAAGAAGTAGTAGTAGAGGAAAGAGCAGTAGAAGAAGTAGTAGAAGAAGTAGTAGTAGAAGAAGTTATAGTATATAAGAAGAACTTCTAGAAGAAGTAGAAGAAGAAGCAGTAGAATAAGTAGTAGAAGAGGTAGTAGAAGAAGAAGTAGAAGAAGTAGTAGTAGAGGAAAGAGCAGTACAAGAAGTAGAAGAACAAAGTAGTAGATGAAGAGATAGTATAGAAGGAGTAGCAGTAGAAAAAGTAGTAGTAGAGGAAGGAGCAGTAGAAGAAGAAGTGGCAGAAGAAGTAGTAGAAGAAGAAGTAGAAGAAGAAGCAGTAGAATAAGTAGTAGAAGTAGAAGAAGAGGATGTAGTATAGGAGAACTAATAGAAGAAGTAGTAGAAGAGGAAGTAGTATAGAAGAAGAATTAGTAGGAGAAGAAATAGTATAAAAGAAGTAGTAGTAGAGGAAGGAGCAGTAGAAGAAGAAGTGGTAGAAGAAGTAGTAGAAGAAGTAGTAGTAGAAGAAGAAGTAGTATATAAGAAGAACTTCTAGAAGAAGTAGAAGAAGAAAGCAGTAGAATAAGTAGTTGAATAGGTAGTAGTAGAGAATGTAGTATAGAGAAGAAGTAGTATATAAGAAGAACTTCTAGAAGAAGTAGAAGAAGAAGCAGTAGAATAAGTGGTTGAATAGGTAGTAGTAGAGAATGTAGTATAGAAGAAGTAGCAGTAGAAGAGGAAATAGTATAGAAGAAGTAGTAGTAGAGGAAGAAGTAGAAGAAGCAGTAGTAGAGGAAGAAATAGTATAGAAGAAGTAGTAGAAGAAGAAGTTATAGTATATAAGAAGAACTTCTAGAAGAAGTAGAAGAAGAAGCAGTAGAATAAGTAGTAGAAGAGGTAGTAGAAGAAGTAGTAGAAGTAGTAGTAGATGAAAGAGCAGTACAGGAAGTAGAAGAAGAAAGCAGTAGATGAAGAAATAGTATAGAAGGAGTAGTAGTAGAAAAAGTAGTAGTAGAGGAAGGAGCAGTAGAAGAAGAAGTGGTAGAAGAACTAGTCGAAGAAAAAGTAGTAGAAAAAGAAATAGTATAGAAGAAGTGGCAGTATAGGAAGTAGTAGTAGAGGAAGGAGCAGTAGAAGAAGAAGGAGCAGTAGAAGAAGAAGTGGTAGAAGAAGTAGTAGAAGAAGTAGTAGAAGAAGAATCAGTAGAAGAAGTAGTAGTAGAAGAAGAAATAGTACAGAAGTAGTAGTATAGGAAGTAGTAGTAGAGGAAAGAGCAGTAGAAGGAAAAGTAGCAGAAGAAGAAATTGTATAGAAGAAGTAGTAGAAGAAGTAGTAGTAGAAGAAGAAATAGTACAGAAGTAGTAGTATAGGAAGTAGTAGTAGAAAAAGTAGTAGTAGAGGAAGGAGCAGTAGAAGAAGAAGTGGTAGAAGAAGTAGTAGAAGAAGTAGTAGTAGAGGAAGAAATAGTATAGAAGAAGTAGTAGTAGAGGAAGAAGTAGAAGAAGTAGTAGTAGAGGAAGAAATAGTATAGAAGAAGTAGTAGAAGAAGAAGTTATAGTATATAAGAAGAACTTCTAGAAGAAGTAGAAGAAGAAGCAGTAGAATAAGTAGTAGAATAGGTAGTAGAAGAGGAAGTAGTATAGAAGAAGAAGTGGTAGAAGAAGAAGCAGTAGAGTAAGTAGTAGAAGAGGTAGTAGAAGAAGTAGTAGAAGAAGTAGTAGTAGAGGAAAGAGCAGTACAGGAAGTAGAAGAAGAATGTAGTGGATGAAGAAATAGTATAGAAGGAGTAGTAGTAGAAAAGTAGTAGTAGAGGAGGAGCAGTAGAAGAAGAAGCAGTAGAATAAGTAGTAGAATAGGTAGTAGAAGAGGAAGTAGTATAGAAGAAGAAGTAGTAGAAGAAGAAATAGTATAGAAGTAGTAGTAGAGGAAGGAGCAGTAGAAGAAGAAGTGGTAGAAGAACTAGTCGAAGAAAAAGTAGTAGAAAAAGAAATAGTATAGAAGAAGTGGCAGTATAAGAAGTAGTAGTAGAGGAAGGAGCAGTATAAGAAGAAGTAGCAGAAGAAGAAATAGTATAGAAGAAGTAGTAGTAGAGGAAGGAGCAGTAGAGGAAGAAGTGGTAGAAGAAGCAGTAGAAGAAGTAGTAGTAGAAGAATCAGTAGAAGAAGAAATAGTACAGAAGTAGTAGTATAGGAAGTAGTAGTAGAGGAAAGAGCAGTAGAAGAAGAAGTGGTAGAAGAAGTAGTAGAAGAAGTAGTAGTAGAAGAATCAGTAGAAGAAGTAGTAGTAGAAGAAGAAATAGTACAGAAGTAGTAGTATAGGAAGTAGTAGTAGAGGAAGGAGCAGTAGAAGAAGAATTAGTAGAAGAAGAAATAGTATAGAAGAAGTAATAGTAGAGGAAGGAGCAGTAGAAGAAGAAACAGTAGAATAAGTAGTTGAATAGGTAGTAGTAGAAGAAGTAGTATAGAAGAAGAAGTAGTAGAAGAAGAAATAGTAGAGAAGTAGTAGTATAGGAAGTAGTAGTAGAGGAAGGAGCAGTAGAAGAAGAAGTAGCAGAAGAAGAAATAGTATAGAAGAAGTAGTAGAAGAAGTAGTAGTAGAGGAAAGAGCAGTACAAGAAGTAGAAGAAGAAAGTAGTAGATGAAGAAATAGTATAGAAGGAGTAGTAGTAGAAAAGTAGTAATAGAGGAAGGAGCAGTAGAAGAAGAAGTGGTAGAAGGACTAGAAGAAGAAAAA
Organism: Haemonchus contortus; assembly: GCA_000469685.2. Lineage (NCBI taxonomy): Eukaryota > Metazoa > Nematoda > Chromadorea > Rhabditida > Trichostrongylidae > Haemonchus > Haemonchus contortus. The sequence goes on along the minus strand of LS997567.1, from coordinate 19,947,812 downwards.
GTAGTAGAAGAAGAAGTAGAAGAAGAAGCAGTAGAAGAAGTAGTAGTAGAGGAAAGAGCAGTACAGGAAGAAGAAGAAGAATGAGTAGATGAAGAAATAGTATAGAAGGAGTAGTAGTAGAAAAAGTAGTAGTAGAGGAGGGAGCAGTAGAAGAAGAAGCAGTAGAATAAGTAGTAGAATAGGTAGTAGAAGAAGTAGCAGAAGAAGTAGTAGTAGAGGAAAGAGCAGTACAGGAAGTAGAAGAAGAATGAGTAGATGAAGAAATAGTATAGAAGGAGTAGTAGTAGAAAAAGTAGTAGCAGAGGAAGGAGCAGTAGAAGAAGAATTAGTAGAAGAAGAAATAGTATAGAAGAAGTAATAGTAGAGGAAGGAGCAGAAGAAGGAAAAGGAGCAGACGAAGAAATAGTATAGAAGAAGTAGTAGAAGAAGTAGTAGTAGAGGAAGGAGCAGTAGAAGAAGTAGAAGAAGAAAGTAGTAGATGAAGAAATAGTATAGAAGGAGTAGTAGTAGAAAAAGTAGTAATAGAGGAAGGAGCAGTAGAAGAAGAAGTGGTAGAAGAACTAGTCGAAGAAAAGGTAGTAGAAGAAGAAATAGTATAGAAGAAGTAGTAGTAGAGGAAAGAGCAGTACAAGAAGTAGAAGAAGAAAGTAGTAGATGAAGAAATAGTATAGAAGGAGTAGTAGTAGAAAAGTAGTAATAGAGGAAGGAGCAGTAGAAGAAGAAGTGGTAGAAGGACTAGAAGAAGAAAAAGTAGTAGAAGAAGAAATAGTATAGAAGAAGTAGTAGTAGAGGAAAGAGCAGTACAAGAAGTAGAAGAAGAAAGTAGTAGATGAAGAAATAGTATAGAAGGAGTAGTAGTAGAAAAAGTAGTAGTAGAGGAAGGAGCAGTAGAAGTAGTATAGAAGGATTAGTAGTAGAAAAAGTAGTAATAGAGGAAGGAGCAGTAGAAGAAGAAGTGGCAGAAGAAGTAGTAGAAGAAGAAGTAGAAGAAGAAGCAGTAGAAGAAGTAGTAGTAGAGGAAAGAGCAGTACAGGAAGAAGAAGAAGAATGAGTAGATGAAGAAATAGTATAGAAGGAGTAGTAGTAGAAAAAGTAGTAGTAGAGGAGGGAGCAGTAGAAGAAGAAGCAGTAGAATAAGTAGTAGAATAGGTAGTAGAAGAAGTAGCAGAAGAAGTAGTAGTAGAGGAAAGAGCAGTACAGGAAGTAGAAGAAGAATGAGTAGATGAAGAAATAGTATAGAAGGAGTAGTAGTAGAAAAAGTAGTAGCAGAGGAAGGAGCAGTAGAAGAAGAATTAGTAGAAGAAGAAATAGTATAGAAGAAGTAATAGTAGAGGAAGGAGCAGAAGAAGGAAAAGGAGCAGACGAAGAAATAGTATAGAAGAAGTAGTAGAAGAAGTAGTAGTAGAGGAAAGAGCAGTACAAGAAGTAGAAGAAGAAAGTAGTAGATGAAGAAATAGTATAGAAGGAGTAGTAGTAGAAAAAGTAGTAATAGAGGAAGGAGCAGTAGAAGAAGAAGTGGTAGAAGAACTAGTCGAAGAAAAAGTAGTAGAAGAAGAAATAGTATAGAAGAAGTAGTAGTAGAGGAAAGAGCAGTACAAGAAGTAGAAGAAGAAAGAAGTAGATGAAGAATTAGAAGAAGAAATAGTATAGAAGAAGCAATAGTAGAGGAAGGAGCAGTAGAAGAAGAAACAGTAGAATAAGTAGTTGAATAGGTAGTAGTAGAGGATGTAGTATAGAAGAAGAATTAGTAGAAGAAGAAATAGTATAGAAGAAGTAGTAGTAGAGGAAGTAGTAGTGGAGGAAGGAGCAGCAGAAGAAGAAGCGGCAGAAGAACTAGTAGAAGAAGAAGTAGTAGACGAAGAAGTAGAAGAGGAAGTAGGATAGAAGAAGAATTAGTAGAAGAAGAAATAGTATAGAAGTAGTAGTAGAGGAAGTAGTAGTAGAAGAAGAAGCAGCAGAAGAAAAAGCACTAGAAGGAGAAAATAGTAGTAGTAGAAGAGAAAGTAGCATAGAAGAAGTAGTAGAAAAAGTAGTAGTAGAGGAAAGAGCAGTACAAGAAGTAGAAGAAGAAAGTAGTAGATGAAGAAATAGTATAGAAGTAGTAGTAGTAGAAAAAGTAGTAATAGAGGAAGGAGCAGTAGAAGAAGAAGTGGTAGAAGAACAAGTCGAAGAAAAAGTAGTAGAAGAAGAAATAGTATAGAAGAAATAGTAGTAGAGGAAAGAGCAGTACAGGAAGTAGAAGAAGAAAGTAGTAGATGAAGAAATAGTATAGAAGGAGTAGTAGTAGAAAAAGTAGTAGTAGAGGAAAGAGCAGTACAAGAAGTAGAAGAAGAAAGTAGTAGATGAAGAAATAGTATAGAAGGAGTAGTAGTAGAAAAAGTAGTAATAGAGGAAGGAGCAGTAGAAGAAGAAGTGGCAGAAGAACTAGTAGAAGAAGAAGTAGTAGACGAAGAAGTAGAAGAGGAAGTAGTATAGAAGAAGAATTAGTAGAAGAAGAAATAGTATAGAAGTAGTAGTAGAGGAAGTAGTAGTAGAAGAAGAAGCAGCAGAAGAAAAAGCACTAGAAGGAGAAAATAGTAGTAGTAGAAGAGAAAGTAGCATAGAAGAAGAAGTAGAAGAAGTAGTAGAAGAAGTAGTGGTAGAAGAAGAAGAAGACGAAGAAGTAGAAGAGGAAGTAGTATAGAAGAAGAATTAGTAGAAGAAGAAATAGTATAGAAGAAGTAGTAGTAGAGGAAGTAGTAGTAGAGGAAGGAGTACCAGAAGAAGAAGTGGCAGAAGAAGTAGTAGTAGAAGAAGAAGAAGAAGAAGCAGTAAAAGAAGTAGTAGAAGTAGTAGAAGAGGAAGTAGTATAGTAGAAGTAGTAGAAGGAGAACGAGCACAGAAGAAGAGATAGTAGGAAAATTAGAAGAAGAAGCAGTAAAAGAAGTAGTAGAAGAAGTAGTAGTAGTAGAAGAGGAAGTAGTATACATAGAAGAAATAGTGGAACGAGAACTAGTACAAAAGAAGAAGTAGTAGGAAAAGTAGAAGAAGAAGCAGTAAAACAAGTTGCAGAAGAAGTAGTAGAAGAGGTAGTACAAGAAGAAGAAGTAAAAGTAGTAGAAGAGTAAGTGGTATAGAAGAAGTAGTAGAATGAGAACTAGCACAGAAGAAGAGATAGTAGGAAAATTAGAAGAGGATTCACTAAAAGAAACAGTAGAAGGAGTAATAGAAGTAGTAGAAGAGGAAGTAGTATAGAAGAAGTAGTTGAACGAGAACTAGTACAGAAGAAGAAGTAGTAGGAAAAGTAGAAGAAGAAGATTCAGTAAAAGAAGCAGTAGAAGAAGTAGTAGAAGTAGTAGAAAAGGAAGTAGTATAGCAGAAGTAGTAGAAGGAGAACGAGTACAGAAGAAGAGATAGTAGGAAAATTAGAACAAGAAGCAGTAAAAGAAGTAGTAGAAGAAGTAGTAGAAGTAGTAGAAGAGGAAGTAGTATAGAAGAAGTAGTTGAACGAGAATTAGTACAGAAGAAGAAGTAGTAGGAAAAGTAGTAGTAGAGGAGGGAGCAGTACAAGAAGTAGAAAAAGAAAGTAGTAGATGAAGAAATAGTATAGAAGGAGTAGTAGTAGAAAAAGTAGAAGAAGAAAGTAGTAGATGAAGAAATAGTATAGAAGGAGTAGTAGTAGAAAAAGTAGTAATAGAGGAAGGAGCAGTAGAAGAAGAAGCGGCAGAAGAACTAGTAGAAGAAGAAGTAGTAGACGAAGAAGTAGAAGAGGAAGTAGTATAGAAGAAGAATTAGTAGAAGAAGAAATAGTATAGAAGAAGTAGTAGTAGAGGAAGTAGTAGTGGAGGAAGGAGCAGCAGAAGAAGAAGCGGCAGAAGAACTAGTAGAAGAAGAAGTAGTAGACGAAGAAGTAGAAGAGGAAGTAGGATAGAAGAAGAATTAGTAGAAGAAGAAATAGTATAGAAGTAGTAGTAGAGGAAGTAGTAGTAGAAGAAGAAGCAGCAGAAGAAAAAGCACTAGAAGGAGAAAATAGTAGTAGTAGAAGAGAAAGTAGCATAGAAGAAGAAGAAGTAGAAGAAGTAGTAGAAGAAGTAGTAGTAGAGGAAAGAGCAGTACAAGAAGTAGAAGAAGAAAGTAGTAGATGAAGAAATAGTATAGAAGTAGTAGTAGTAGAAAAAGTAGTAATAGAGGAAGGAGCAGTAGAAGAAGAAGTGGTAGAAGAACAAGTCGAAGAAAAAGTAGTAGAAGAAGAAATAGTATAGAAGAAATAGTAGTAGAGGAAAGAGCAGTACAGGAAGTAGAAGAAGAAAGTAGTAGATGAAGAAATAGTATAGAAGGAGTAGTAGTAGAAAAAGTAGTAATAGAGGAAGGAGCAGTAGAAGAAGAAGTGGCAGAAGAACTAGTAGAAGAAGAAGTAGTAGACGAAGAAGTAGAAGAGGAAGTAGTATAGAAGAAGAATTAGTAGAAGAAGAAATAGTATAGAAGAAGTAGTAGTAGAAAAAGTAGTAGTAGAGGAAAGAGCAGTACAAGAAGTAGAAGAAGAAAGTAGTAGATGAAGAAAAAGTAGTAGAAGAAGAAATAGTATAGAAGTAATAGTAGTAGAGGAAAGAGCAGTACAAGAAGTAGAAGAAGAAAGTAGTAGATGAAGAAATAGTATAGAAGGAGTAGTAGTAGAAAAAGTAGTAGTAGAGGAAAGAGCAGTACAAGAAGTAGAAGAAGAAAGTAGTAGATGAAGAAATAGTATAGAAGGAGTAGTAGTAGAAAAAGTAGTAGTAGAGGAAGGAGCAGTAGAAGAAGTAGAAGAAGAAAGTAGTAGATGAAGAAATAGTATAGAAGGAGTAGTAGTAGAAAAAGTAGTAAGAGAGGAAGGAGCAGTAGAAGAAGAAGTGGCAGAAGAAGTAGTGGTAGAAGAAGAAGAAGACGAAGAAGTAGAAGAGGAAGTAGTATAGAAGAAGAATTAGTAGAAGAAGAAATAGTATGTATAGAAGAAGTAGTAGTAGAGGAAGTAGTAGTAGAGGAAGGCGTACCAGAAGAAGAAGTGGCAGAAGAAGTAGTGGTAGAAGAAGAAGAAGAAGAGGAAGCAGTAAAAGAAGTAGTAAAAGTAGTAGAAGAGTAAGTGGTATAGAAGAAGTAGTAGAATGAGAACTAGCACAGAAGAAGAGATAGTAGGAAAATTAGAAGAAGAGGATTCACTAAAAGAAGCAGTAGAAGGAGTAATAGAAGTAGTAGAAGAGGAAGTAGTATAGAAGAAGTAGTTGAACGAGAACTAGTACAGAAGAAGAAGTAGTAGGAAAAGTAGAAGAAGAAGATTCAGTAAAAGAAGCAGTAGAAGAAGTAGTAGAAGTAGTAGAAAAGGAAGTAGTATAATAGAAGTAGTAGAAGGAGAACGAGTACAGAAGAAGAGATAGTAGGAAAATTAGAACAAGAAGCAGTCAAAGAAGTAGTAGAAGAAGTAGTAGAAGTAGTAGAAGAGGAAGTAGTATAGAAGAAGTAGTTGAACGAGAGTTAATACAGAAGAAGAAGTAGTAGGAAAAGTAGTAGTAGAGGAGGGAGCAGTAGAAGAAGAAGCAGCAGAATAAGTAGTAGAATAGGTAGTAGAAGAAGTAGTAGAAGAAGTAGTAGTAGAGGAAAGAGCAGTACAAGAAGTAGAAGAAGAAAGAAGTAGATGAAGAATTAGTAGAAGAAGAAATAGTATAGAAGAAGCAATAGTAGGGGAAGGAGCAGTAGAAGAAGAAACAGTAGAATAAGTAGTTGAATAGATAGTAGTAGAGGATGTAGTATAGAAGAAGAAGTAGTAGAAGAAGAAATAGTAGAGAAGAAGTAGTAGAAGAAGTAGTAGTAGAGGAAAGAGCAGTACAAGAAGTAGAAGAAGAAAGTAGTAGATGAAGAAATAGTATAGAAGGAGTAGTAGTAGAAAAAGTAGTAATAGAGGAAGGAGCAGTAGAAGAAGAAGTGGTAGAAGAACTAGTCGAAGAAAAAGTAGTAGAAGAAGAAATAGTATAGAAGAAGTAGTAGTAGAGGAAAGAGCTGTACAAGAAGTAGAAGAAGAAAGTAGTAGATGAAGAAATAGTATAGAAGGAGTAGTAGTAGAAAAAGTAGTAGTAGAGGAAAGAGCAGTACAAGAAGTAGAAGAAGAAAGTAGTAGATGAAGAAATAGTATAGAAGGAGTAGTAGTAGAAAAAGTAGTAAGAGAGGAAGGAGCAGTAGAAGAAGAAGTGGCAGAAGAAGTAGTGGTAGAAGAAGAAGAAGACGAAGAAGTAGAAGAGGAAGTAGTATAGAAGAAGAATTAGTAGAAGAAGAAATAGTATAGAAGAAGTAGTAGTAGAGGAAGTAGTAGTAGAGGAAGGCGTACCAGAAGAAGAAGTGGCAGAAGAAGTAGTGGTAGAAGAAGAAGAAGAAGAGGAAGCAGTAAAAGAAGTAGTAAAAGTAGTAGAAGAGTAAGTGGTATAGAAGAAGTAGTAGAATGAGAACTAGCACAGAAGAAGAGATAGTAGGAAAATTAGAAGAAGAGGATTCACTAAAAGAAGCAGTAGAAGGAGTAATAGAAGTAGTAGAAGAGGAAGTAGTATAGAAGAAGTAGTTGAACGAGAACTAGTACAGAAGAAGAAGTAGTAGGAAAAGTAGAAGAAGAAGATTCAGTAAAAGAAGCAGTAGAAGAAGTAGTAGAAGTAGTAGAAAAGGAAGTAGTATAATAGAAGTAGTAGAAGGAGAACGAGTACAGAAGAAGAGATAGTAGGAAAATTAGAACAAGAAGCAGTCAAAGAAGTAGTAGAAGAAGTAGTAGAAGTAGTAGAAGAGGAAGTAGTATAGAAGAAGTAGTTGAACGAGAGTTAATACAGAAGAAGAAGTAGTAGGAAAAGTAGTAGTAGAGGAGGGAGCAGTAGAAGAAGAAGCAGCAGAATAAGTAGTAGAATAGGTAGTAGAAGAAGTAGTAGAAGAAGTAGTAGTAGAGGAAAGAGCAGTACAAGAAGTAGAAGAAGAAAGAAGTAGATGAAGAATTAGTAGAAGAAGAAATAGTATAGAAGAAGCAATAGTAGGGGAAGGAGCAGTAGAAGAAGAAACAGTAGAATAAGTAGTTGAATAGATAGTAGTAGAGGATGTAGTATAGAAGAAGAAGTAGTAGAAGAAGAAATAGTAGAGAAGAAGTAGTAGAAGAAGTAGTAGTAGAGGAAAGAGCAGTACAAGAAGTAGAAGAAGAAAGTAGTAGATGAAGAAATAGTATAGAAGGAGTAGTAGTAGAAAAAGTAGTAATAGAGGAAGGAGCAGTAGAAGAAGAAGTGGTAGAAGAACTAGTCGAAGAAAAAGTAGTAGAAGAAGAAATAGTATAGAAGAAGTAGTAGTAGAGGAAAGAGCAGTACAAGAAGTAGAAGAAGAAAGTAGTAGATGAAGAAATAGTATAGAAGGAGTAGTAGTAGAAAAAGTAGTAGTAGAGGAAAGAGCAGTACAAGAAGTAGAAGAAGAAAGTAGTAGATGAAGAAATAGTATAGAAGGAGTAGTAGTAGAAAAAGTAGTAAGAGAGGAAGGAGCAGTAGAAGAAGAAGTGGCAGAAGAAGTAGTGGTAGAAGAAGAAGAAGACGAAGAAGTAGAAGAGGAAGTAGTATAGAAGAAGAATTAGTAGAAGAAGAAATAGTATAGAAGAAGTAGTAGTAGAGGAAGTAGTAGTAGAGGAAGGCGTACCAGAAGAAGAAGTGGCAGAAGAAGTAGTGGTAGAAGAAGAAGAAGAGGAAGCAGTAAAAGAAGTAGTAAAAGTAGTAGAAGAGTAAGTGGTATAGAAGAAGTAGTAGAATGAGAACTAGCACAGAAGAAGAGATAGTAGGAAAATTAGAAGAAGAGGATTCACTAAAAGAAGCAGTAGAAGGAGTAATAGAAGTAGTAGAAGAGGAAGTAGTATAGAAGAAGTAGTTGAACGAGAACTAGTACAGAAGAAGAAGTAGTAGGAAAAGTAGAAGAAGAAGATTCAGTAAAAGAAGCAGTAGAAGAAGTAGTAGAAGTAGTAGAAAAGGAAGTAGTATAGTAGAAGTAGTAGAAGGAGAACGAGTACAGAAGAAGAGATAGTAGGAAAATTAGAACAAGAAGCAGTAAAAGAAGTAGTAGAAGAAGTAGTAGAAGTAGTAGAAGAGGAAGTATTATAGAAGAAGTAGTTGAACGAGAATTAATACAGAAGAAGAAGTAGTAGGAAAAGTAGTAGTAGAGGAGGGAGCAGTAGAAAAAGAAGTAGTAGAAGTAGTAGAAGTAGTAGAAGAGGAAGTAGTATAGAAGAAGTAGTAGAAGGAGAACTAGTACAGAAAGAGTAGTAGAACAAGAAGTAGTAGAGGAAGGAGCAGTAGAAAAAGAAGTAGTAGTACAAGAAGAAGCATTAGAAGAAAAAGTATCATAAGAAGTAGTAGAAGAAGAACTAGAACAGAAGATGTAGTAGAAGAAGAAATAGTAGAAGTAGTAGAGGAGGAACTAGTATAGAAGAAGTAGTAGAATGAGAACTAGAACAAAAGAAGAAGTGGTAGGAAAAGTAGAAGAAGCAGTAAAAGAAGTAGTAGAAGAAGTAGTAGAAGTAGTAGAAGAGGAACTAGTATAGAAGAAGTAGTAGAATGAGAACATGAGAACTAGAACAAAAGAAGAAGTAGTTGGAAAAGTAGAAGAAGAAGCAGTAAAAAAAAGTAGTAGAAGAAGCAGTAGAAGAAGAAGAAGAAGAAATAGTATAGAAGAAGTAGTAGATGAAGGGGCAGTAGAAGAAGTAGTAGAAGTAGAAGAAGAAGCAGTAAAAAAAGTAATAGAAGTAGTAGAAGTAGTAGAATAGGAAGTGTATAGAAGAAGAAGTAGTAGAAGAAAAAGTAGTATAGAAGAAGTAGTAGAAGTAGTAGTACAGGAAGGAGCAATAGAATACGAAATAGTAGAAGAAGGACTCGTATAGAAGGAGTAGTAGAAGTAGAAAAAGCGGTAAATGAAGTAGAAGAAGAAGCAGTAGAAGAAAAGTAGGGTAGAAGAAGTAGTAGGAGTAGTGGTATAAGTAGTAGAAGTAGTAGAAGAGGAAGCAGAAGTAGTAGAAGAGGAAGTGGTATAGTAGATGTTGTTGAAGGAGAACTAGTACAGAAGAAGAGTAGAAGAGGAAGATGTAGTAGAAGAAGCAGTAGAAGTAGAAGAAGAAGTAGTAGTGGAAGAAATTGTAGAAGTAGAAGAGGAAGCACTAAAAGAAGTAGTAGAAGAAGTAGTAGAAGTAGTAGAAGAGGAAGTAGTATAGGAGAAGTAGTAGAAGGAGAAATAGTACAGAAGAAGAAGTAGTAGAGGAAGGAATAGTAGAGGAAGAAGTAGTAAAAGAAAAAACGGTATAGAAGAAGAAGTAGAGGAAGAAGCATTAGAATAAAAAGTAATATAAGATGTAGTAGAAGAAGAAGTAGTAGAGGAAGGAGTAGTAGAAGAAGATGTAGTAGAAGAGCTAGAAGTAGAGGACGGAGCAGTAGAAGATGAAGTAGAAGAAGAAGGACTCGTATAGAAGAAGAAGGAGTAGAAGTAGTAGAAGAAGTAGAAGAAGAGGAAGTAGTGAAGAAGAAGAAGTGGAAAAAATAGTAGAGGGAGAGGCAGTATAGAAGGAAAAGTATTAGAAGAAGAAGTGGTAGTAGAGGAAGAGGTAGTGGTAGAGGCATTATAAGGGAAAGCAGTATATGTAGTAGTATAGAGGTAGTAGAAGAAGGAGCAGTAGAAGAAGAAATAGTAGAAGAAGTGGTGTAGAAGTATAAAAGGCATTATAAGAAAAAGTAGTATAAGGAGAAGTAGTATAGAATAATTAGTAGAAGAAGTAGTACATATTAGTAGTTGAAGAAGTAGTAGAAGAAATAGTATAGTAGTAGTAGAAGAAGAAGAATTATCGAAGAAGAAGTAGTAGAAGAAGGAGCAGTAGAAGAAGTAGTAGAGGAAATAGTATAGAAGAAGGTATGCAGCTCTGAGCGTGGGAAAAAAGTGGTTGGAGAGGTGGGTGGGGCTGAGACCGACGTTTTACAGCGTCGGAAAAAAGCGGTTGGAGAGGTGGGTGGGGCTGAGACCAAAATTTATAACTCTGTTAAAACGTTCAAGGACGTGGGAAAAATGGTTAGAAGTTACTGAACAAACGCCTTGAAGCCTTAAGAGTGGGCGGAATCTGAATCACGGTGGGCGGTGCTAAAGTCGATCATTTAAGAATGTTCAAGATTGTTCTAGAACCCGTTCAAGGAGAAATAGAATTCATAGGAAAGTCCTTGAACCGTACCCAAAATCGTATTAGAGTTTATAGGAAAGTCCTTGAACCGTAACCAAATCCATCTCTCCTATTTATAAAGCAGTAATTTTGTGTGTCGGTTTGACGGTTTGTAGGTTTGTGTGCTTGTCGGTCTGTCCTTCCGCAAACTTCATGAATGCAACAAGATAGTGGTATATAAAATATATTCTAACCTACATTCCCTTCTTATAACTATCACTTGGTGGGTAGGTCAATGGAATAGAGGTAGTACTGCGGAGTGAAATGGGTAATGTGGAGTGAAGTGGAGACTTCGAAACGGTGATTTCTACCTGTACTGGCATCGTGCTATGTATGTCTGTACAAAAATCGGAAGTAATAATGTGGTTGAAGAATCTTCCCTTTTTCTCAACTTCGCACACTATAGCTTAGCTTTAGAGGCGAGCCTATAGTTGAGCTCAGGAAGGCTTCCTAACCGAGAACATACAGTTTTTTGTCCCGAGCTTCAGGTCCTCACAGATTCTATAGGTGTACAGGCGGCAGGCGGCAGTGCACGGATGCTGATGGCAGGTCGCACGACTGGAGATTAAAGAAGAGAGAAAAACAAAGTTACTCAAACACGTATGAGTTGAGCAGGATTCCGCTCATGGGGGGCAAGCCGCTCACAAAGTGTTCGTGTTTGGCCAAAAATTTGTAATTTCTGTTCTTCTGCACCGAAGCGTCCAAATTTGCAAGAGCGTATAAATTTAAGAAAACTTTTGATGACAGCTTACGCTTAACCATTCCCGAATTGAGCCATATCTTTCCATTATATTCTAGATAGCTAACAGTATCGCAAACAGTCTAAAGGCAAATTAAGTAGATCACAAGAGAGTTAAATGGGAAATCGCTCGAGTTCTCATCAAATACACATCTGGTTGCCTTTATAATATATTGTTCTAAATATATTCAAAGAAACTATTTCAACGTGTTGAAGGGGACCGTTCCCCAGGATATATTCATTACCATTAATTGTTTATTATGTGGATCTCCTCTTGAGGTAGAGCTGAACAAAGTTGTTTGACAGCCTTCTTTGTGAGTGATGTGATGGCAGAACGATTTTGTGCTCGATACGTCTTATCCGCTCGCATTCATTGATCCACTCTGGTTGGGGTACAAAATACTTTGAAATTGCGCTAACAAGTATAATAAATCCACATCGTGCCGCTTCTTCGTTCCGAAAGTTCCAGGTGCTTGTGAAAAAGAAAATCAACGGATACGTTCCTGATAAAAAGTCGCATTCACCATCTTGATAAGGACTTTTCTTGTCCACAGCAATGGCAAACTCCGACCGTAAGATATTTGGACAGTTAAAACAGGAGAAATGCAGAAGAGGAACAGACATGGAATGAAAATCAACACTGTGTGTTGAAAACATCGCGTTATATTTGGGAAGCCTCTTTTCCATAAAGTAGGATCCTGGAAGAAGAATAAATTGAAGGAAATGAAACTAATAGTGCCAGTATATTGACTCCACTTCCACTCATTTTTCCATACTCAGGTGCCCACTGTCATGCACGCAGGCGCGCACTCTACGACCCGAAAATTTGATGCATAGCATTTGGGGGGCATAAATGTCGTGACTCGTGAAGTTCGCTTGACCCGTGCCGATACTTGTTGCGGTTCTCAGCATGTTGCTGATGACTGCACGTTCAGCGGCTTGTATATGAGCCGATGTGGCATGAATCAGGATATTCTTTGAACTAGCCCGGTACTTTTTTACAAGGTAACAGAGAGTTTTGATAGAATAAACAAGAGTTGGGTTCACCGCACCTAAAGATCGCCAGTGAAAGGTCATACACTTCAGCCCATGCAATGATAAGGAATGCAACCATGCCAAAATTAGAATTAGAACGAATTATCCTACTTATATAATCCGCTAAGTGTGTCTGTTCGTGTGATTGTGTTTATGTGTGTGGATATTCACCGCAAATTCATAACTCTCGTCCCACTGTACCTAGAGCACTCAAACTTGGTATGAGCACAGACGGCAGGCTGAGAACAGTTACGTTGGCGGAAGAAAGGATTGCGCTCAAAATGGCTGGGGCTCGCGCGAAATAAATGTTTGAGAGAAGGCTAAAAGGCTCCGCCCGCGGGAATGGAGCGTGCGCGAAATGAGCGTAATTGCGATTAATTTTTCACTCACTGAATATGCGCACTCAAGTTTGAAAAGAAGAGGTGCTTGAATCAGCTGACTCAACACACACGAGTTGAGCAGAACTACTCTCATAATGGGCGAGGCGTTCACGAGCTGCGTCGGGTGTGTGTGAGTGTGTTTGTAGGAGAGTTTTCACTTCCTTCTTTAGTGTACCAGTGCGATTAAATTTGGGGAGGACGTAATCGATTAGTCGCTTTCACATAAAAAGGTCGAGAACCCGGTACAGCTGGTATTAAATTCCCTGCTTGCTTCAGCTGTCACGATGGACTGGGGGGTGTGGTAGACTTGAAATGGTCGCTTCGCGACGAGAGCGACTTCGCGCACGGAGGAATGTAGCAGAATCGAGGAGAAGCAGCGCAGCGAGCAAGAAGTATAGGAAGAAAGGAATCAACAGTAGGATAAAGCCGAAAGTAATAAAAGCATATCGACACTGCAGACATGAGAATGAATTCAAGCGAATATCTCGCATAGACCTCAAAAAGAGCCTATCAGGAGATGCATGGGTGAAGATTGGGTAGCGCAAGGTGTTTGGTAAGAATACAGAGGAATGCGACTAATAACGATCCACTCCGCTTGCAGTTTAGAGCACACAGATAAGGTTTCAAAGCCAAAAGTAGCTGGACAGATAGCTTCGGTTCGGCCGGTTCCTTTGGTTACGCTGGGAGCTCAACCGCTATTCGAACACGCCTTTACACGGTGCTCCGCCATAGAAACGAGGAGGAGGGGGTAGGGAGTTTATTCGGACCTACTCAGAAAATCTACGCAAACAGCTGAGAGCATAGGGTGTTCCACTATCTCTGACCACTTTTTCCCCGCATTCTAGAAGTTTATAAACAGTTACACTCACTTTTGGAAAAAAGCTCTTACCTCAACGGGCGCCCCGCCCACCGTGGGCAGGGTTCGTTAAGCTTACGCATACCCAGCACGCATGACGCATGATTGCGAAAACGCTCCACTCACCGATGGTGAATATAAATTATTTTCAATGTTGAACCATCCCTCACTTTTGCACATTTTCCCCGACGTCTGTACTGTTATGAGACCGGATAAGAAGAATTTGCCCAAAACCTCGCCCAATTCCGGCGCATGACTCGCCCCTTGGTGGCAGAGCTCCGCTAGGCTCACATGTGCTCTGTTGCACTTACCCTATGCTCTCAGCTGTTTGCGAAAATTTTCTGAGTAGATCCCAACTAACTCTACTCCCAATCCTCCCCTCGTTTCCAGAAAGATTTTCCCACGGAACATTGTTTCATGGCTACAAACAGTCCCATCTGCAGGAGTACCCTTCATGGGCACAAGCAGCCCAAACTACACAAAATTTCGTCGGCTACATGGACTGAGAGGCACTCGATTTGGATATATTAGCCTCGGAAATGAAAATCTGACAGAATTCTACAGTAGCCAACTCCACGCAGGTGCATGCCCTGCAGGAACGTTAAATCCCTACAGCTACCCAAAGGCGCTGCCCTCACATAGTTAGTGTTCATGGCTATATACAACCCATTTCAATGAGTACTATTCATGACCATACACACCCCAAACTACACAAAATTTCGACGACTACATGGACTGGAGAGATATTTGATTGGATACATCAGCCTCTGAAATGAAAATCTGAAAGAATACTACAGTAGCCAAGACCATAGAGGTGCATACCCGGGAAAAACGTGTATATGCCTACAACTACCCGAAGGTTCTTTTCTCTCAAAATCAGTGTTCATGGCTATACACAGCACAATTTCAAGGAGTACTCTTCATGACCATATACAGCCCAAAGTACACAAAATTTCGTCGGTAACATGGACTGGAGTGGTATTTGATTGGATACATCAGCCTCTGAAATGAAAATCTGAAAGAACTCTACAGCAGCCATGACCATACAGGTGCATACCCTGTAGAAACGTTAAATCCGCACAATTACCCCAATGCCCTGCCCTCACAAAGTTCGTGTTCATGGCTATATACAGCCCAGTTTCAAAGAGTACTCTTCATGACCATACACAGCCCAGACTACACAAAATTTCGTCGGCTACATGGACTGGAGTGGTAATTGATTGGATACATCAGCCTCTGAAATGAAAATCTGAAAGAATACTACAGTAGCCAAGACCATAGAGGTGCATACCCGGGAAAAACGTGTATATGCCTACAACTACCCGAAGGTTCTTTTCTCTCAAAATCAGTGTTCATGGCTATACACAGCACAATTTCAAGGAGTACTCTTCATGACCATACACACCCCGAATCACACAAAATTTCGTCGGCTACATGGACTGGAGTGGTATTTGATTGGATACATCAGCCTCTTAAGTGAAAATCTGAAAGAAATCTACAGTAGCCATGACCATACAGATGCATACCCTGGAGAAACGTTAAATCCCTACAACTACCCAAAGGCGCTGCCCTCACATAGTTAGTGTTCATGGCTATATACAACCCATTTCAAGGAGTACTCTTCATGACCATACACACCCCAAACTACACAAAATTTCGACGACTACATGGACTGGAGAGATACAGTGCGTCGCAAAATGATAAAGCCACCTTTAATTTTCCCAAACACTCACAGTATATGATATTTCTGAAAAACTGCCAAAGTAAAAAATGTGTCAAATTTAAATTGCAATTCACACATTATCACTAAATTCCAGCTCGAAAACGCAAACATTTCTTTTGGTCAATTTTTCAACAAAGGGTGCTTTTCCAACGTCGCAAAATGATAAAGCCACTGACGAAATTAATTCATTTAACAACAAACATACAACAAAGAGAGAAATTTGCAAAGTCAATAATCAGTTGGTCCACCATTCCTCCAAATTACTTGGGAAATACGGTGGTCTAAGCTCAAATAAAGGCTATCAATCAACTCCTGATCAACTTGGTGCCATGCTTCGATTATCGCTTTTTTCAACTCCTCGACGCCTGCGAACGCTTGTTTTGGGCATAACTTCTCCGCACCATGAAACCCCATACATTTTCCATCGGATTCAAATCGGGGCTGTTCGCCGGCCAGGGCAGAAGTGGAATCCGATGCCGAGAGAACCAAGCTTGGCTGCTCCTGCTGACATGGATTGGGGCGTTGTCTTGCATAAAAACAAGATTTCTGTGGCGATTTTGACGCCAGAAAGGGAGAAGTTCACGCCGCATAACAGTCCGATAAAAGGACGAGTTCATCTTCTTCGGCACAAAACATAAACGGATACGCTTACTCGACGAGATCGCGGCCCAAACCATGACTCCTCCTCTCTTGAAGTTTCGTCTGGAAAAGTGAAGTTTTTCCTTCCTCAGGTCGTGCCAATAAAATCGGTTTCCGTCTGGATCATCACAGTTGAACTTCTTCTCATCGGAAAAAACGACCTGAAGAACAAAAACCATCAAGAAAAGGAAGGTCAAATGTCAGCACATGACGAACACCTTATTCCATTCGGTTCGGCTGCACCTTCTGGCGAAAGCGACCCGATTTTCCCGATGTTTTTTTGTCATGAAGGGTGCCTTACGCATTTTCCTCTTGACGATGAACTGAGACTTTCTGGTGACCCTCCAAACAGTGTCCTTTGAGGCATTGAGGTTCAGTGAAGATCGGATTTCCATGCAGGACTTGGTGGAGTTCGACGCTTCCCTCTAAGTACGGCGCTTGTCCCTGTCGGAAAGGAGCGAAGGACGTCCAGCACTTCTTCTGGTTCCATATTCTTCAGGATTCTTGATGAAGCTATCCACAACTGTGTGAGATCGACCCAAATCTCGCGCGATTCTGCGATTTGACAATCCCTGCTCCTTTTTCGCGAGGATTTGACCTTTCTCGGAATCCGAAAGCAAGCCTCCTATTCCGACTGCCTGAAAATGAAGAACATTTCATAAATAAAGCAATTTCGCTGCGTTGAACTAGAAAACGACACGAAGACACGAAGTGGCTTTATCATTTTGCGACGTTTGGAAAAGCACCCTTTATTGAAAAATTGACCAAAAAAAATGTTTGTGTTTAGCAGGAATTTGGCGATAATGTGCGAACTGCAATTCAAATTTGACACATTTTTTACTTTGGCAGTTTTTCAGAAACATCATATACTGGGAGTTTTTGGGAAAATTAGAGGTGGCTTTATCATTTTGCGACGCAGTGTATTTGATTGGATACATCAGCCTTTGAAATGAAAATCTGAAAGAATACTACAGTAGCCAAGACCATAGAGGTGCACACCCGGGAAAAACGTGTATATGCCTACAACTACCCGAAGGTTCTTTTCTCTCAAAATCAGTGTTGATGGCTATACACAGCACAATTTCAAGGAGTACTCTTCATGACCATACACACCCCAAACTACACAAAACTTCGTCTGAACATGGACTGGAGATATATTTGATTGGATACATCAGCCTCTGAAATTAAAATCTGAAAGAATACTACAGTAGCCAAGACCATAGAGGTGCATACCCGGGAAAAACGTGTATATGATTACAACTACCCAAAAGCCCTGCCCTCATAAAGTTAGTGTTCATGGCTATATACAGCCCAAACTACACAAAATTTCGTCTGAACATGGACTGGAGAGATATTTGATTGGATACATCAGCCTCTGAAATGAAAATCTGAAAGAATACTACAGTAGCCAAGACCATAGAG
>LS997567.1:19752890-19917750 GCA_000469685.2 Haemonchus contortus | reverse complement strand
AAATTTCGACGACTACATGGGCTGGAATGGTATTTGATTGAATACATCAGCCTCGGGAATGAAAGTCTGAAAGAACTCTACAGTAGCCAAGACCATAGTGGTGCATACCCGGGAGAAACGTGTATATGCCTACTCGTACCCAAAGGCGCTGCCCTCACAAAGTTACTGTTCATGACCATACACAGCCCAAACTACACAAAATTTCGTCGGTAACATGGACTGGAGAGGTATTGATTGGATACATCAGCCTCGGGAATGAAAGTCTGAAAGAACTCTACAATAGCCAAGACCAAACAAGTGCATACCCTGCAGAATCGTGTATATGCCTATAATTACCAAAAGGCGCTGCCCTCACAAAGTTACTGTTCATGGATATCCACAGCCCAATTTCAGGGAGTAGTCTTCATGACCATACACTCCCCAAACTACACAAAATTTCGTCAGCTACATGGACTGGAGTGGTATTTGATTGGATACATCAGCCTCTTAAATGAAAATTTGAAAGAACTCTACAATAGCCAAGACCCAACAGGTGCATACCCTGCAGAATCGTGTATATGCCTATAATTACCAAAAGGCGCTGCCCTCACAAAGTTGCTGTTCATGGATATCCACAATCCAATTTCAAGGAGTACTCTCTATGACCACACACAGCCCAGACTACACAAAATTTCGTCGGCTACATGGACTGGAATGGTATTTGATTGAATACATCAGCCTCGGGAATGAAAGTCTGAAAGAACTCTACAATAGCCAAGACCATAGTGGTGCATACCCGGGAGAAACGTGTATATGCCTACTAGTACCCAAAGGCGCTGCCCTCACATAGTTAGTGTTCATGGCCATATACAACCCATTTCAAGGAGTACTCTTCATGACCATACACACCCCAAACTACACAAAATTTCGACGACTACATGGGCTGGAATGGTATTTGATTGAATACATCAGCCTCGGGAATGAAAGTCTTAAAGAACTCTACAATAGCCAAGACCATAGTGGTGCATACCCGGGAGAAACGTGTATATGCCTTCTAGTACCCAAAGGCGCTGCCCTCATAAAGTTACTGTTCATGACCATACACACCCCAAACTACACAAAATTTCGTTGGCTACATGGACTGGAATGGTATTTGATTGAATACATCAGCCTCGGGAATGAAAGTCTGAAAGAACTCTACAATAGCCAAGACCATAGTGGTGCATACCCGGGAGAAACGTGTATATGCCTACTAGTACCCAAAGGCGCTGCCCTCACATAGTTAGTGTTCATGGCCATATACAACCCATTTCAAGGAGTACTCTTCATGACCATACACACCCCAAACTACACAGAATTTCGACGACTAAATGGGCTGGAATGGTATTTGATTGAATACATCAGCCTCGGGAATGAAAGTCTTAAAGAACTCTACAATAGCCAAGACCATAGTGGTGCATACCCGGGAGAAACGTGTATATGCCTACTAGTACCCAAAGGCGCTGCCCTCATAAAGTTACTGTTCATGACCATACACACCCCAAACTACACAAAATTTCGTTGGCTACATGGACTGGAATGGTATTTGATTGAATACATCAGCCTCGGGAATGAAAGTCTGAAAGAACTCTACAATAGCCAAGACCATAGTAGTGCATACCCTGCAGAATCGTGTATATCCCTACAACTACCCAAAAGCCCTGCCCTCACAAAGTTATTATTCATGGATATCCACAGCCCAATTTCAGGGAGTAGTCTTCATGACCATACACTCCCCAAACTACACAAAATTTCGTCAGCTACATGGACTGGAGTGGTATTTGATTGGATACATCAGCCTCGGGAATGAAAGTCTGAAAGAACTCTACAATAGCCAAGACCATAGTAGTGCATACCCTGCAGAATCGTGTATATCCCTACAACTACCCAAAAGCCCTGCCCTCACAAAGTTATTGTTCATGGATATCCACAGCCCAATTTCAGGGAGTAGTCTTCATGACCATACACTCCCCAAACTACACAAAATTTCGTCGGCTACATGGACTGGAATGGTATTTGATTGAATACATCAGCCTCGGGAATGAAAGTCTTAAAGAACTCTACAATAGCCAAGACCATAGTGGTGCATACCCGGGAGAAACGTGTATATGCCTACTAGTACCCAAAGGCGCTGCCCTCACATAGTTAGTGTTCATGGCCATATACAACCCATTTCAAGGAGTACTCTTCATGACCATACACTCCCCAAACTACACAAAATTTCGTCGGCTACATGGACTGGAATGGTATTTGATTGAATACATCAGCCTCGGGAATGAAAGTCTGAAAGAACTCTACAATAGCCAAGACCATAGTGGTGCATACCCGGGAGAAACGTGTATATGCCTACTAGTACCCAAAGGCGCTGCCCTCACATAGTTAGTGTTCATGGCCATATACAACCCATTTCAAGGAGTACTCTTCATGACCATACACACCCCAAACTACACAAAATTTCGTCGGTAACATGGCTGGAGTGGTATTTGATTGGATACATCAGCCTCTGAAATGAAAATCTGAAAGAACTCTACAGTAGCCAAGACCATAGTGGTGCATACCCGGGAGAAACGTTAAATCCCTACAACTACCCAAAGGCGCTGCCCTCACATAGTTAGTGTTCATGGCTATATACAGCCCAGTTTCAAAGAGTACTCTTCATGACCATACACAGCCCAAACTACACAAAATTTCGTCGGTAACATGGACTGGAGAGGTATTGATTGGATACATCAGCCTCGGGAATGAAAGTCTGAAAGAACTCTACAATAGCCAAGACCATAGTGGTGCATACCCGGGAGAAACGTGTATATGCCTACTAGTACCCAAAGGCGCTGCCCTCATAAAGTTACTGTTCATGACCATACACACCCCAAACTACACAAAATTTCGTTGGCTACATGGACTGGAATGGTATTTGATTGAATACATCAGCCTCGGGAATGAAAGTCTGAAAGAACTCTACAATAGCCAAGACCATAGTAGTGCATACCCTGCAGAATCGTGTATATGCCTATAATTACCAAAACGCGCTGCCCTCATAAAGTTACTGTTCATGACCATACACAGCCCAAACTACACAAAATTTCGTCGGTAACATGGCTGGAGTGGTATTTGATTGGATACATCAGCCTCGGAAATGAAAGTCTGAAAGAACTCTACAATAGCCAAGACCACACAGGTGCATACCCTGCAGAATCGTGTATATGCCTATAATTACCAAAAGGCGCTGCCCTCACAAAGTTGCTGTTCATGGATATCCACAATCCAATTTCAAGGAGTACTCTTCATGACCACACACAGCCCAGACTACACAAAATTTCGTCAGCTACATGGACTGGAGTGGTATTTGATTGGATACATCAGCCTCTGAAATGAAAATTTGAAAGAACTCTACAGTAGCCAAGACCATAGTGGTGCATACCCGGGAGAAACGTGCATATGCCTATGACTACCGAAAGGCGCTGCCCTCATAAAGTTACTGTTCATGACCATACACAGCCCAGACTACACAAAATTTCGTCGGTAACATGGACTGGAGAGGTATTGATTGGATACATCAGCCTAGGAAATGAAAGTCTGAAAGAACTCTACAATAGCCAAGACCACACAGGTGCATACCCTGCAGGATCTTGTATATGCCTATAATTACCAAAAGGCGCTGCCCTCACAAAGTTACTGTTCATGGATATCCACAGCCCAATTTCAGGGAGTAGTCTTCATGACCATACACTCCCCAAACTACACAAAATTTCGTCAGCTACATGGACTGGAGTGGTATTTGATTGGATACATCAGCCTCTTAAATGAAAATTTGAAAGAACTCTACAATAGCCAAGACCCAACAGGTGCATACCCTGCAGAATCGTGTATATGCCTATAATTACCAAAAGGCGCTGCCCTCACAAAGTTGCTGTTCATGAATATCCACAGTCCAATTTCAAGGAGTACTCTTCATGACCACACACAGCCTTATGAACACAAAATTTCGTCGGCTACATGGACTGGAGAAGTATTTGATTGGATACATCAGCCTCTGGAACGAAAATCTGAAAGAACTCTACGATAGCCAAGACCACACAGGTGCATACCCTGCAGAATCGTGTGAATCCCTACAAGTACTCAACGATTATATTAGTATAGCGTTGCTAGCATTAGGTTTACTATAAGGTGAATTGATTCTTATTTCTTCGCTGTTCTATGACTTATCTAACTGCGTTATTATTAAGCTAACGATATTCGATGGACGGCCTATTGCATTCGACTGTCTCATTTATTTTGACTTCTATTTTGGCTACTTTATTTTGTATTCAGCTGTTATATTCATTAGACTACCTTTTGTATTGGTCAGATGTATTCATGGGACTACCATATGTGACGCTGTTTTCGGCTACTACCCTTAATGGACTACCATCTGTATTCGGCTATCATCTTTATTCTGTTCTCATATTTTCTGAACTACCTTTTATATCCTGCTATCTACTGTATTCGGCTACTATTTACTGTACTGCCCTTTGAATTCGATTGAGTCCTGTATTCAGCTACTATCTTGATTCCATCGCAGGTAAGTGCTATTAATATGCTGGGAGAATATATAATAGTTTCATGACCAATACGGGATCATATCTCATTTTTCCTTTCTGTTCGCTCACAGCCAGTTGTTTTTTTAAATTATGCTGTACGTAAACTGTATTTACTTCCTATAAGTGACTAAGGCATATATGAAGGTTTAATGATTCATACTATATTCCCTATTCAGTTTTACCTTACTTTATGTCCGAACTATATGTTCACTGCCTTTTATACGTGTGACACAGTGACATTCATGACAAACTTGTACCATAGGGAAGGGATAAAAGGTGCGATGCAGCTATTACTCTTTTCGTATGTTCCTAGAGAACGCAGACTCGTTGAGTATGCCCTGAGAGAACGCGTGGTGTTATCACTCTTTTCACGAAATAGTGTTGAGGTTGAGATGTGGGCATGACCTGCCTTTGGGGTCATATATAAAATATGGTATCAGTATTGCTACTTCCGCACGTTCATTTTTTGTGTTTTGCTTCCAGTATGCTTCCGTACTACTGCGCTTACGGCCCTCAACAGGTCCTTTACAGTAATTTAACTAATAATAGCCCCCAAATTCATAGTAATAACGCTGTAAGAAATTTAAATAATAACGCTCCCCAACATGCTCTTTATAGTATTCGAAATAATAACGCTCCTCAGCAAACGCTGTCTAGTGTTATAAATTATAAGGTTCCTCAGCAAGCCCCTTGTAGTATTCCAAACAATAGCGGCCCTAGTCAAGCCCTTTATAGTATTCTAATAATATGCCGGCCCCATCCGTACAGCGACTTCATAACGTCCTCTGCAACAAGACGCTATAGTGCTGTTAATAGTAATGAGGGAAGTGTTAACTTATGAAATTCCAGTTTCAACTCTTACATTTGTGTTCGCATTGGTTCGAAAGAACCAAAACTACGTCGTCTACCAATGCGGGGCTGCAAAAAAATGAGTGCCTGGAAAACAATAAAAGTTCCACATAGGTTCGCAACTTATTTTTCAAAATGAAGTATAATATAACGTTCTTTTTCTTGAAGTGATTGGTGAGGAGTTCGTAAGCAATCCATGTACCGTTGACCACGTTTGCACCTCCAATGAAGCGGGAGAGGATAAAGCCAAAAGGGTAGGATATGAGCTTCTCATAACAGTTTACATTTATGTTGTATGAGTCTACAAGGATCTGACTTTTCAGAAAGTTTAAGAAGTTAGTTTAAGAAGTCAGAAGATTTAAGAAGTTAAGAAGTAGGGTTACCCACTATATGCAGGACGTGTTCCAAGGCAAGTTTATGAGGAATTATGACGAAGGGTAATTCAGAACACGATGGTAAGTCTCATTTTTGAACATAGAAAAGTGAACAGCACTATAGCGTCTTGTTGCAGAGGACGTTAAGAAGTCGCTGTATGGATGGGGATTTGGAATGAAAAGGCAGGCTATTCCCAGGTAACTTGCAATACACCTATTACTGAAGTACATTCAACGTGTAGGTTTCTTTCAGAGCCATCAGTTCGTTAAAGGACAAGGAAGTGATCCTCGAAAATATAGAAGAACTGGCGCAGCTCTCCGATGGTAGGACGTTAGCGCACGAGCAGGACCAAGAGATGCATGTTGACCATTCAGAAAGAACCATTGAGGTTAGGCGCTTTTGCTAATTCTGTGCAATATTGAAAACAACTACGATGTATCGTTACAGATGGCCTGCATGTACGGCTTGTACGCCATCGTAGCTGATGGCGTGCACACGAAGCAGCCGAAAGAGCTCATGCAGCTCTATTGTGTCCAGGGTCTGTGCAACGGTGGTGTCGAGGTCCCGAACGCAACAAAATCTACGAACGCGTTTATTTGGCGGAAGGTTTTGCAGTTCAAATAATTTTCCCGCGCGCGCATATTTGAATGAATTTACCATTGGAGCGCTTTAACCCTGGAGTAGCCCATCGCTTCATCTTTGTAGTAGGCTTTTACGTTGCCGATTCTACTACTAGCGACTCCTTTCACATAATTATTCCTTTGCCTGCCCCCCACTTCTTGTACGTGTTATGCTACTCCCATCCTGTTAGCGCAGACAAATCTGTGATCATTGTTTCTGCGAGGTACAATGTTGTAGGTAACCAATCACTGTACAGATCATCCTCTCAAGGTTTACACCTGTTGTCGTGAGCATGCGGCGTCACGACGCTCGTGAGAATTCAAGAGAGGGACTGAGTATCTATTTTTCAGAAAATTGAGTTCAGAAATTTATTCAGTCTCATGCATGGTTATGTTCACCGTGCATTCACTTCTGGCACCTACTTTTATTTCTCCATGCAAATGCAATGAAGACCAAGTGAGCTCAATTGTAAGGATGAACCTATTGTCATCTCCTTCATAAAAATTCGTGTGCGTGCATATAAAGAAAATGCCACGGTTCTGGTGGGATCGGGAAGTACGCCGTCAAACCCGTGCTGAGATCGTTGGAGCATGCGTTTGATTTTTCGGGTCCTGTCTTCAGTGATTTTTATGTGAAGTTCCTATTAATCCAAGGCTGCAGAGCGTTATTCCTGCCGCCTCCGGCAATGAATAACGCCATGACGCCCTGCGAGCTTTGAATTAGTTCAATGCCTTTGGTTACAAGTGCAACGCTCTCAAATCACGGGAGCACAGATAGAGTGCATTCGGGGACTATTGAAACCTTGGCGCTGAAGTACCAGCATTTGCGTGTATTCCTTGTCAATTTGGTTTTTCTACTGTGGAATAAAGCTAAAATAAGAATCTGATCAATCACTTCACGAATCGATATTAATGGCTACCAATTGGTGGGAACTAACAAGGCAAGGTTGGTACCCATGAAAGATATTAGGTCGATGCATAATTATGGCGGATTTTTTCGTGGCTTTTTTCTTTCGATCGAATTCGAATATTTAGTTCGGATTTCTTCTAGAAATGATCTACTCGATTTCCTCTACAAGAATATACTAAAAAATCCATCCGCATATTCGCGAAGTTAGGCTTAACTACTTCCAGAAAGATTGGGAAGTGGCACAGTGATTCTGCGATCTCAGTAACTTTTCGGCGATCGAACAATCAGCCAGAGCCAACCAAGAAATGGGATCTGCCCATAAATCTGCCATATTCACCAGCAGAAAGTTTTATGGATTATCTCGTCAACCGCTCATCGAAAAAATGGCTAGAGAATAGAAGTTACGTCGATTTGGACGACTTGATGGCCGATGTCAAGGCGTGGATCGCCCGTAGGGATCAAAACTTCTTCACTTTTGGGATCCGACTAACAAATCTATGGGAAGCAGTGCTTGACGTAGATGGTGAACAAGTTCCGGAGTAATTACTTGATATGTCTTTGCTTAGTATTTCTATAGTTTCTTTAGGTAAAATTTGCTGGAAAAAATCCGCAATAATTATGCATTAACCTAATAATTAGTGCAATCACTGACACTACCAGCCATCCTTTCAGCTTCCTCCTGATTGTTGCCACCCCACTTCGAAAAGAGAGAGGGAGTTTGACGTATTTAATATCTTAATAATAACAATTGGAATTTTCACGGATGGAAAGACAGGCAGGCAAATCTGCAAACTGTCAGGTTGACAAACAAACTGCCTCAAGGCAACTGTTTCATGCTTAGAAAAACAGGAGAATACTGGTAGTATAATTTCAGGGAAGGTTTTGTTTCATTGTTATAATTTGTTAGAATATAATAAAATCACCCATAGTATATTTTAAAATTGCGAAGTATTTAGTTGTGATTTTCGTTTTCCTCTCCAACACCACACCAAGGTCATGACGCTATATGATCATGACAACGGGTGTAAAGCTCAAGAGGAACTACATAAGATTTTGCTTACCCACAGCGGTATCTTTGCAGAGCTACAGATCTGCAGATCCGCAAAGCAGGAAAATTCAAAAAGATGGCAGCAAATGGCGAGAATCAAGATGAACTAGGAGTGATTAGATTATAGTAAGAGTAGAAGAAGAACTAGTGAGAATTGAACGATCAGAAGTGGTAGCGCGATCAGAAGTATCAGTAACTGCTGAGCAGCGCAATACTGGGTGCGCTCCAATGAATTGCATTCATATGCCCACGCGGGGGAAATTCGTTGAAACTGCAAAACTTTCCACTAAATAAACGCGTTCCAAAATCTATTAGGTTGATGCATAATTATTGCGGATTTTTTCGCGGCTTTTTCTCTCGATAGAATTTGAATATTAAGTTCGGGTTTTCTCTAGAAATGATCTACTTGATTTCCTCTACAAGAATATACTCAAAAAACCATCCGCATATTCGCGAAAGTAGGTTTTACTACTTCGAGAAATATTGGAAGGTGGCGCAGTCATTCCGCGATCTCGACACTTTTCAGCGATCGTTCATTAGGTGATCTAGTAAAAGTACGCATGACTTCCTGGCGGTCAAAACACGATTATTTTGATATTTTCTATTTCCTCTGCATTTTACCTGCGTCTATATATTAGGTTCATGCATAATTATTGCGGATTTTTGCCGGCAAATTTTACTTTAAAAAACCATAGAAATACCAAGCAAAGACATGTTTAAATAATTACTCCGGAACTTATTCACCATCTACGTCAAGCACCACTTCCCATTAACTAGTTAGTCGGATCCCAGAAGCGAAGAAGTTTTGATCCTTATGGGCGATCCACGCCTCGACATCGGCCATCAAGTCATCCAAATCGACGTAACTTCTATTCTCTAGCCATTTTTGCGATGAACGGTTGATGAGATAATCCATAAAAGTTCCTGCTGGTGAATATGGCAGATTTAGAGGCAGATCCCATTCCTTGGTTGGCTCTGGCTGACTGTTTGATCGCCGATTTGATCGCCGAAAAGTTACTGAGGTCGCGGAATGACTGTGCCACCTCCCAATCTTTCTCAAAGTAGTAAAGCCTAATTTCGCGAATATACGGATCGTTTTTCGAGTATATTCTTGTAGAGGGAATCAAGTAGATCATTTCTAGAAAAAAACCGAACTCAACATTTAAATTCTATCGAGAGAAAAAAAAGCCGCGAAAAAATCCGCAATAATTATGCATCAACCTAATAGATTTTGGAACGCGTTTATTTAGTGGGAAGTTTTGCAGTTTCAACGAATTTCCCCCGCGTGGGCATATGAATGCAATTCATTGGAGCGCACCCAGTATTGCGCTGCTCAGCAGTTACTGATACTTCTGATCGCGCTACCACTTCTGATCGTTCAATTCTCACTAGTTCGCTACCACGGCTGTGGCCGCGCCCCAAATCGAAACTCACAGTGTTAGATCATAATTTGATTTGGGTAAGGGTGAAAGAGGTTGGAACCAAGTTGGAAGGCTGAAGGTCAATAAAAAACAAAGATGGGATGGATGCATTCGCATAGCTGTGCAGTGTTACCAACTTTGTAAGCAATTTTCGCAATTATGGTTGGGGTTGATATGGTATCAGACTTGTCATCAAAACTGAACTTGTTGACGGAAAGTTCTCACGTGAATAGTCAGAGTGATTAAATTGCCTGGGATGGAACAACGATTGCCTCCAGTCGAAATTGAAGGCTCTTGCAACATTTTCGATCTTGGGACATGAGCAGGTTTGTTTGGCACGATGCCACGCCCGTCGCCGTAATTTCGGCCGACATGTGGCTGGCTTGCGAAGTGGGATTTTGGTTTAATTGTGGTATTGGTAAAGTATGGGGGCTGGTAATTATGGTGACCGAAGAAGTGTGGGCACCTTGTATGAAAACTCTTCGAAACGTGCGACAGTACCAAATCGGTCCTGGACTGCCCTTTAGTCCCTTACCAATTACCTGCATGCAATGCTTACTGGAATGCTCGTTGTCAGAGCAGAGTTTATTGCATTGTCAGTTATCTGTTCTCATATAGACTGCGCCATTCGAGGGATCCTTGGGTGAAGAGCCTGTCGCATATTTTGTGCGCATATGTGACTTCATAGTAGGACTATCCATAGTATTAGGTTGTTCGGAAAGGAATGCGCGTTTGAGCTTGAAAATTTTTTATTATAAAACCGAAACTAAACAAGATCAATTTTAAAGATGTTCTCCATTTCTATGAACTCCATTAATGAATTGCTGCCAACGTTTACGCGAAGAACAGACTCTTCTTCCGAAGAACTCGGCCGGCTGCGACTCAAAGTAGTTGGACACCCAGAGTTGGACGTCTTTGCAGTTTTTGAAGTTTCTCTCGACCAAGGAGTGCTGCATCGAGCGGAGCAGGTGGTAGTCGAATGATGCCAGATCTGAGCTGTAAGGCGAATGAGGCAGGACTTCCCAGCTCCTATTCCTCAATTTTTTCCAAGGTGCTTTTCGCGACATGTGGACGAGCGTTGTCGTGGAGGAATTTTGCCGACGTCGTTTCAACATCGTGACGACGCAGTGCTTGTTCCACGCGGCTCAAGTGTTCCTTGTGAATGTCCGCCGTAACCGTATGATCCGAATCCAGGATTTCACAGTACACTAAACTTTTGCTGTTCCACCAAACACAGAGCATCACCTTTTTGACGAGAACATCCGGTTTCGGAGTGGGTTTTGAAGTGTCACCGGTATTTACCCACTGCCGTTTTCGTGTTGAGTCGTCGAAACAGATCCATTTTTTATCTGATGCAACAATAGAGTTGAAAAACCATTGTTCTTGGAGCGATGAAGAAGAATTCCTGTCGTGGCACCCAGTGTTGCGTCGCTCAGCTGGTGCGGTACCCATTTTCCGCACCTGTTCGTACTGCCAATCGCCAGCAAATGCTCATGGATAGTAGAATTTGAAGAGCCAAAATATACCTCCGGTTCTCGGGTGGTTTGGTGTGGATCCAAATTAATGACGTCCTTCAACCTGGTTATCGACGACTTGAGGCCGACCTCCATGTTCTTCATCCTCCAAGCTTTCATCACCTTTTTGAAACGCTGGAACTATCGTCGACACTGGCTTCCTGACAGGGCTTCATCGCCGATTACGTCAGGGATGGTACGTGAGATTCAGCAGCCGATTTTCCTTGCTTGAAGTCGTACCGCATGCAAGCTCGCAAAAACAATTTTTGGTCAAGCATCTCCTGAACTTTTTTCAATAGAAAAAAACAAAATAGACACAAACAAAAATATAACAAAAGATGCACAATAAAAAAACTCTTACTCAAAGACGCAACCGTTTCGAAAAATCTTCTTTAGTAGGCGAGAAATGAATGGACAAAGTTAGCGCGCATTCCTTTCCGGACAACCTAATAGTTACCAAGAGGAAAGCAGCACCTAAGAGCTAGAGCTTGATCATTTTCAAAGCCCACTTTCAATTTAACTCAGCGCTGTGCTCTTATTGTACGATTTGTAAAGCACTAAGACGAAGCAGAATGAGTCGTCGATGCACTACAAGACTTTCGAAACTCCTGCATCTTTGGCGGAAACTGTAACCTTGTCTCTCACTGTTAACTCGCAAAACGCCATTGGTTTCAAAGTGAGGGAAACTATTTCGACGTAAAAATGAGACAGGGAAACCCATTCCTTCCCTAAAAAGTTCAGGCAGTTTCGGCGAGAAACAAAACTGATCACGTCCCAATAATCGGAAAAGGTGCAAGAGCCTCCCATTTCGGATGCAGCCAATCGTTGTTCCATCCAAGTCAATTTAATCACTCTGACTATTCATGTGACGACTTTCCGTCAACAAGTTCAGTTTTGATGACAAGTCTGATGCTATATCAACCCCAACCATGATTGCGAAAATTGTTTACAAAGTTGGTAACATTACATAGCTAAGCAAATGCATCCCATCTTTGTTTTTTGTTGACATTCAACCTTCCGACTTGGTTCCAACCTCTTTCACCATTACCCTAATCAAACCTTGCAAAGCGGAGGTGATGTAGGAAGCGGCCGTCGACCTTCACTCCCAAGTCTTCCCATTCCAAATGACGCATGATATTCTCGAGGGCGGCACTGAAAAGTTTGGGCGAAATAGTATCGCCTTGCCTAACACCTCTCTTCACGTTGACAATGACTTCCTTATAGAATGGTGGAGTCCTGGTCGTGAAGCTGTCGTAGAGCTCACGAAGCATCCTTATATATTGCGTAGGAACACCCTAGTTGCCCAGGGCTTCAATTACCGCTTCTGTCTCAACGGTGTCAAAGGCTTTCTTCAAGTCGATAAACGTAAGACATAGCGGCATTTTGTACTCTCGCGATACTTCATTGAGCCTTGTTAGGGTGTGGATATGATCGATTCTGCCAAACCCTCTCCGAAGCCCTGCTTGCTCGCATGTCCTTCATCTAATATTCTGCCAATCCTGTTTAGGATGACACGAGTGAAAAGCTTGTAGATTACGGACAGCAGGCGGATTGGGCGATAATTGCCAATATCGTCTGGATCTCCCTTTTTGTACAGCAACACAGTCTTGCTAGTTTTCCACGACGTGGGCACTTTGCATTCCGACAGGTACCGTGTGAAGAGCCTAGCCAGAGTTTTGATGATGACTGGTGGTACACCTTTCAAATGTTCTGGTTTGATCCTATCGGGACCGGGCGCTGTACAGTTCTTCATCGACGTGATGGCATGTCGTATTTCGGAAGGGAGAACCGAAGGAGCGATATATTCGTCTTGCCTAAGATGGTGAGTAGGCAGGTAGACGTGGCTGTCGAAGAGATCCGAGTAGAAGTCGTAGATGACTTTCTCCATTGCCCTCCGGGATGCAGTAACGGTTCCGTCAGGACGACAAAGGAAGGTCATCTTGGTTTTGTAATTGGCGAAGCTCCGTCGGGCTTTGCGAATGCTCTTTCCGGCCTCAGTAACTTCTTCCATGACTGCTGCTCTCCTCTCTTTCAGATCTTCCCTTATCGCTTCTCTGCATAGCTTCGCAAGTTCGGACGTTTGTTGATAATTGCCTGTAGCTCGCGTGATTCCACGCTGGCGTATCAGCTCGAGAGTCTTCGAAGAGAGTCGTCTCTTGGCTACTTGTAGACTCTCTGCTTCCGTAGCACTATCGTGAAGATGCTCGACGAGCCGGTTGTATTCTTCGTCGATGCTGTCGATAACGGAATCCTCCCATTTACTCGCAATGGAAGCGAAGTGGTCTCAGTTGATGGATATCTCGGGGCTTGGTTTCCGAAACTTCATAGCTCTCTCCCCACGCACTGAGAAGCAGAATCTAGCGAGGAGAAGACGATGGTCCGATCCCGTGTAGAACTTCGGAACAATAGCGACTTCGGTCAGGCAAAATCTCCGATTGAAGATGATGTGGTCTATTTCATTATGGAACTGTCCACCAGGTGACTCCCATGTCCATCTTAAATGAGAGGGCTTCTGGAACTGCGAGTTACTATGGATGGTGTGGGTCGTCATGATAAACTCGGACAGCCTTTCACCCTGCTCATTCCATTCCACTCCGTGAGTCCCGATGTGAAGCTCTTCAGCCGTTCTTCTGGGGCCAATCTTGGCGTTAAAATCACCGACGATGACCCTGAAGAAAGTGTGGTCTTCTCTGTAGAGCCTCTCCAGATCCATGTAGAACGCTTCCAACTCCTCTTCTTCGTAGCTCGATGTTGGTGCGTAAGCAACGAAGATGGTCAGAGCTGGGATTGAGCCACATCTTCTCAATCGCAAACGTCCGATTCGGGTTGTTAAGCTTTCGTACGAATCGATGTTCATGGCCAAGTGCGTATTGACGAGGACACCTACGCCGCCGACGCCTCTGCTGTCGCATGTTCCTAGGAACAGTTCTTCTCCAGTCTCAAATACAGCGTGCAGCGGGCGATGCCTTCTCGTCTCGGTCAGTCCGATGACGTTGTACTTGATCTTCCTAGCTTGCATCATCAGGTCTTCTATACACGCTTCCGATGCAAGCGTCCGTGCGTTGAAAGTACAGATCGCCATCTTAGTCCTTCTCCTTTTGGGCACCCTGTTTTGGCCCTGAGATTTTAACAGCCTCTCCCGAGCGGTCCTACCCAACGCTGCCGTATTGGGGGCTCCCTCAGGTTCAGGGGAATGAGGTCCATTTCTATTACTGTTTTTGGCGTGAAGATACCCAACGTGCAGCTTGCCAGGCTCTGACGTGGGGGCTATTGACCCCGGGGGCTTACCAGGCTATCCAAAAGTGAACAAGTGGCTTTGTTTTTGGAGGCGGCCCCGAATCGCCTCCCAGATATTTCCCAGCGTGACTTGTTCGTCACTCGAATGCAAGCTTTTGGCTGAGTCGATGGGCAGGATACCAACTGCACCCACAGACTCTCCACACACGTATGCGTGGATCGCCTGCGAGGAATAGAGGGTATATCGACCCACCACAGCAGAATCAAGCAGTCCAAGCCCTGAATCCACCTGCGTCTCTGGGCAAGTACCGGTGACTTTTGGTCGGTGATTAACTCCCCTATCCGCCACCTGGGGACGCCCTACGTAGCCTCTTCACTAACCGGCTGGGGATCCTTCAGTGAGAGA
Source organism: Haemonchus contortus (assembly GCA_000469685.2). NCBI lineage: Eukaryota > Metazoa > Nematoda > Chromadorea > Rhabditida > Trichostrongylidae > Haemonchus > Haemonchus contortus. The sequence goes on along the minus strand of LS997567.1, from coordinate 19,902,772 downwards.
GAACCCTCAGTGAAGGAGATCCGTAGATATGACAATATACGTTGTTTGAAAGAGGTTATATGACATCTTGGGAAGAAAGTTTTGAAAAGAAGAGACGAACCGTAGAAAGCGGAGAGCTTTGCGAGCAGCTTATCCTGATGAATGTAGATACGGGGATACGGAACGGTATTTCCACTTCTGTTCAAATTCCACTCATTTGCTCTTTTCTTTGTACAACAAGGATACACTTTCTGTAGAGCAGAACTCTTTTCGTGAACTTTTGTGCCCCCTTCCAAGCTGCCATACAACCTGAGAATTAAAACGGTTTCTCAACGGTTCACTGTGTAGAGAGCCCCAATACATTAATTTCGATAACATTACATTAACATTAATAACCCATCCAATAAGGTATGCAACCTTAAAACGTTTGATTGGAATGGAGTGATGTTCAAAGCCAAGACTGCGTGACGGGAAAAAGGCTCATCAGTAAAAAGAAACTAAAACACAGAACATCAATTACAACCTTACTCTTTTAAACGGCCTCTTCTCGAACATTGGGAATGACGTACATACTTTCTTTTGATCTAATGGTATAACTTCATTCAAATGGGGTTTGAAGCGAAATGGCACTTTTTTCTGAAAGTCCTTCTCTCAATGCAATTTGATGCCATTTTCTAAAGGCCTTGCATGGTTATTAGGTTGAAAAGGGAAGTGTAGCACACGACACAAAAGACAAAGATCATCCGGCTCCGAGCTCACCTTTTCGACACTGCTGTTCTTCCTGCTTTGACGTACGCCTCAGAGACTTGGACTCTACGAAAGCAAGATGAGCACGCTGTCAGCGTTGCTTAGCGCGCTTTGGGAAGGATGATGCTCGGAATTCCCCTGTTCACACAAGTGCAGAAGGGAACCCGGAGTTCCGAGCTCCGTCAACGAACGAAGATCAGGGATGCCGTCGACTACGCCAAGAAATCGAAGATCAGGTGGGCCGGACACGTTGTGCGATATAGTGATGACCGTTGGACCAGGGCGGTTACTGACTGGATCCCTCGGGACATCAAACGAACTCCAGGAAGGCCGCCAACGAGATGGTCAGACTTCTCCACGAAAGCTCTGAACGAAAGGAATGTCGAACCTCGTGTCCCTGAAGCGTGAACGATTCACTGGACCACTCTGGCTCGTGACAGGGACGAATGGAGACGTTACTGGCGCCCGCTCGAGGAAGTCGATGATCAACGGGATGACAGGTGATACAGGTGATATTGTCATATCTCCCTTTACATTCGGATCTTTCATGAGTGCGGACTCTCTGACATGACTTCATCCAATAGCAATTCAAACAAAGCGTCAAAATTAAACTGCGGTAAAGGGATGATGGCTTGGGTCCCGCAACGAATTAGATTCAAATGGTGGGCAGCTTGCCAAAAAACTCGCCCGGCGTTTTTTCAGGGTGTAGGTTTAGGCGACAGTTGCATACCTACTGCAAATTACTTTAAAGTGGTAAGTATCAGGCTCCACAACGACCTTGATACTTCAACTGCATTTTGTCACTTAGCAGTATCCATTTCAAAACGGGGTCAAAAATCTCGAAAACCAAAAAGAGCGAAAAAATAGCTAAATGTGCAGCAGAAATAGACAGAATGCAGGTAGGTCCGCAATTCGGCGTCTAATTATAGCGGCGTCATCGATCGGACGTGTATCAGCTGGATGGGCAGTAGGTAGGCTGAACAGCATTGTCAGGCGGTGTATGTCGCTTGGCGCGGCCCTTCGCACCCACCTTGCCATTGGGGAGCATAGGCTCTTAATTGCCTCCCTGACGCCGCCCATTCGACTCGCTTTGTGAGCTGGGCAACTCGTCCAGTTGATTCAACCTCCTGACAATGCTATTCAGCGTACCCACTGTCCATCCAGCTGATAGACGCCCGATCGATAACACCACTATAATTAGACGCCGAATTACTTACATGTATCCTGTCTATTTCTACCGCAAACTCGGCAATTTTTTCTCCTTTTTTTTTGCTTCTCGAGATTTATCGTCGTTTACGGCGACGATCCCTACAACTATCTCGTCGTCTCACTGTCTGAGACGACTCACCCTAGCTAAACCCACGCCCCTAAATGGTGCAGGGTCAAGCGGCCCCGAGATAAGTGGGTCCCTCACTTCTTCCTAAAACAACGTCCAGGGCAAGACGTAGGTTGTGCTGTTAGATAAAGTATTATTTGCCATTATTCTACGTTTTCATTGCGGTAACGTCCGCACTTATTATATTACTTATTGTATTTTACTCCGTTACCATCGGAGTTATAATAAAACCACTGAACCGCCTATACATTTTTGGTGCAACGGCCTAAACAAGCCAAAAATAAACCATTCGAATCAAAAAAGAATCGAACGGGGTTCTATAATTTTTGAAAGTTAATCCAGCAGAATCGAACGTGGTTCTGCATAGTGAATAGGATCGAACGAGGTTCTATTACAGATTTATAAGTAACAATATGATAGAAACTTTATCTAAAACACAGAAAGATGGCATTCCATTTCTACAAAAAGCCCATTATCTCATCCGCTAACTTCCTTAAAGACCTTACAACACGTTATGAGGCCTACACATCGAGGTCCGAATATCCCACTGTAGATAAACAATCTTACGAAAATTGCAAATCTACCATTGCGCTCCTCCAAAGCGGCATTTGATTACTTAAGGAGGGCCAAGAAAAGCTGAAAACCCCTTATAGTGAGATAAGGGAAGAGTACAAGGCATGCAAAAATAAGTCGGAAAGAAAGGGTATAATGCTCGAATTAGAGCAAATTGAGGAGTCCAATATTCACTCGATAATAGTCGACGCGGACAGGCTCGGTTACATGCTCGAGGCAAGATTAGATGAGGCGAGGTGTGCTCGGGACAGGATGGCCATTGATCTAGGCTACATTTCGCACTGTGCCTCAATCTTACAATCGATTGATGTGGAAGAGAGAGAGTGTGTAAATGCAAATCCAGGAGAGAACTCGGGGAATAATACCGAAATTATTTCGGAAAGTAGCATCCCACCAAACACTGCAGTAGGAGGAAATATAGCGCAAGCAATTCCACAGACGACCTGTCGTTCTGTAAAGCCCCCGCAAGTCTCGCTACCGAAATTACTGTTGTGTAACTGATTTGGCCGTCATGGAAAAGATACTCCTACTCAAGGAGAGCCTGGTGCGGAAGGCCCGAAACTCGATCAAGGGCATAAGATTAATTCCAGTAACTATAACTGGATAATAGAAACCCTCCACAAAAACTACCTTAACTAACCCGCCAACAGAGAGCAAATCGTGCAGAAGCTAATTAACATGAGACCTGCTACCACTTCAGCTGAAAGTTGCTCAAGTGTACTCGATGATATTCAGGTGCTAGTGCACCAAATGATAAAATGGTATGACGTGCGGAAAGCGTGCCAACCAATATGGTGTGAAACCATATTGGTGGAATTCCCACGGGACATTGTGAAGCCTGTTTTGATAAATGGTCGATCTAAAGACCAACAAACAATTGAGGATTTAATGACACAGTCAAAGGGGGAGATTAGTGCGAAACAATATGTCGAGTGTAGGTTAGGCCACGCTGATAAACCCAACGGGGCTACTAAGGCTAATCATCCACGACCCCAACACAGCGATAATAAAGGATAAAGGATAAAGTTTTTGGCGTTGATCAATCCCGTTTGAGGGATGCGCCCCGCACTCGACTTCCATTCAGAATCGTAGTGGCGTAATGAGTGCGTATGTGGCCTATACAATGACTTGCGGTGGCCAGCCGATGTACAAGTCAGTGCTTTTATCCTCCCAGACGAGTCTGGTACCAATTCACCGACCCCGGAGGGATGGAAGGCTTGGTTGGCCTAGGCGGGCACCGATCTGGGATTCGAACCCCTGACCGTGCGTGTGATATAGTGTGCCACTTGCCACTACACCACCTCCGCCCAACACAGCGATAAGTGTATTTTTTGCCATAGGAGCAACCATTCATCACTAAGCTGTAGAGCGATGACGGATCAAAGTCGTCGCCGAAAAATAATAATGGAAGAGAATAGGTGTTGGAAGTGCTTCTCACCCAACCATAATAGTTTCGAATGCCAGGAAGCCAATTGCACGCGATGTGGACAAAATCACCACGTTCCGTTGTGCGTCAAAAATGGTCACATGGTAGAGGGACAAATCCATCTTTGGCACCCAAATCAAGACAAAAGCACGAAGAATTTCCTTAGTCGTAACAATAATCAGGGAAGTGTTCGAAATGATCCTTTCTCTAGGCCTCACACCAATCAACACAGGAATCGTTATAGGGCACAAAGGAACCAAAGAGATTCCACGAAATTTTCGAACCTCAACACCCATATGAGACTAGGCAACACTGTCCCACTAGCCAGTGAGCAAAACCAGGCGAGTTCTCAGCCAGTTTTGATGACTGCCGAAGGGGATTTGTGGAATCACAGGAGTGAAAAGTACGAAAAAATGCTATTCCTATTCGACTCTGAGACCCAAAAGACCGTTGTAGAACAGCGAATCGCTGAGCAATTTAAATTACCAAGGTCTTCAACCGAGATCTGCACAATGTCGGGTATCGGTGGGCACACGGTCAGTTTTGAAAGTTACGCATTGACTGCAAAAATATGCACTGCATTTGTAGAAGGGCGCGACCTGAGAATTCAAACAAAACCCGTGCTTACCAGCGGATTTCCCAGCGTCAAACCAACAAGTATGGATATTGATTTCCTAAAAAAGAGAATACCTGCATAGCAAACTCGAAGCTTCGAGGGGAGCACCAACGTCCTCATATTTTAGTAGGATTAGACCTTTATCATGAACTAATACTGAGTCAGGACTCCATGGGAAAAACGTCTTCAGGCCTTCATGTTGCAAAGACAATATTTGGACCTACCTTATGCGGTAAAGGGGTACTTTTAGAAGAAGCTATCAAACCCATCAACTCACGAAAAATGTGCGCCGTGTCGGGAATAGGTGGACATACAGAAAGATTCCAAAGTGACGTTGTTGCACTTAAAATACTCACTGCACACGGCATGGAAATTGACATAAAAGCCCAAACAAAACCGATAATTACAAGCGGATTTTCATCGGTAAACCTGTCAAAGGAGGACAAACATTTCCTCCAACTGAACGAACTCTGGTTATGCAACCCATGAGTGAAGGGAGAACATCAAACTCCCCACATTCTTGTCGGACTAGACTATTATTACCATTTGGTCCCTCCAGATAGTAAGCTAATACAATTGCCCTCTGGATTGCACATTGCCAAAACTATTTTCGGTCCCAGCATCCATGGCCATGGTATCATACCTACGCAGTCAAGTAGCAGCGGCATCCACGAACGCCGCAGTGTCTTATCAAATGACCCAGAGAGCAAACAGCTCATCCAACAACTAACCACTATTAGCGAGCCTACAGGAACAGGAATACTCAACAAATTGTTTGAGAAGCAAGTTCGGGGAACCCCTCCCGACGAAATGTCTAATCATGTCATACTGCATAGGCATCTAAATAAACTATATCCTCTCGAAATTCGTTCCGGTAACGAAGCAATAGAGGAGAGCTTAGATGAAAAAGGAGCAATACAGTCCCGGCTAAAAGAGGGGGCTAACATCGAGCGAACGCCTAGCCCAATAGAACCTCCGCATTCGCATCAGACTCCGCATAAAAACCAAGAGAAGAAGTCAAACTCCTCCGTACGAGGTCATACGAAAGTGTGAAAGACAGCCTAATAGGCTATCCATTCCAACGAGCATTAACTGTTCAATATTGATACTAATCACTATCCTGTTATGTGCTATAAGTACAGGATCGGCTAACGACAGCCTCATCTATGCAGATGGGTCGGCAATCGTCGACATCCAAAACGCGAGCCTTGAACTGTGCTTCAACCAAGAATGCAGAACATTTATAAATTTGTCGAAAAAGCTAGCACTCGAAATACCGGCTTCTCTGCACAAACTCGCAACCGTAACAGCTCGAGTTCTGAGGAGCAATTACACGGAAACTGTAGAGTGCCCTCCTATCGCATTTTGCGAATACGCTGGCCAAATGATGACAAGCTCGTTGATAGGCAACCCACACTGCTGGCTTATGGGAGCCATAGCTTCTATCACGATAATACTGTACTCTTTAGGGGTCATCATACTGATAAGCGTGAAAACAATAAATCATGTCGTTACTAGAAGGGGTTCCACAACTCCAGCTCAAGAAATTGTGGTCATGAACACATTCAATCCGAGACCACTGAATGTTTCCACAACAGTGACAACAATGCTAGTAATGCTAGCTATGCTGAACAGTTCACACGCCTGCCAACACGGGCACATGAGACATTCAGTAAACATGGTTTACAATAACCAAGGAAACTGTTCCTATGAGTATAATGATGAGGTGCTATTCAATCACATCCAGTCGGGACTTTGCATCAGTGCCAGATATGGGAACAAGACAATTGGGGTAATAAAAATACGACAAAACCCCCTAAAGCTTGTATGCTCTAAAGTGATTTACAAGAGAAACCAGGCACGAAATATTTTACACAACAAGGTGTGCAGAAGCAGGATCGTGCACAGAGAACCGATGCAACACCTTAAAACCTCATGAGAACATAGAGGAATTACAAGAAGCTAGTCAATATCCAGGATATTCCACGTGCGAACATACATGCGGTGGACCATTATGCGGATGTTTTCTTCCGCTTGAGGCATGTTCCTTTACAAGGGTGGCACAAATACCCACCTCGGAATCTGTGTTTGAAATCGTGAACTGCGTAGAGTGGGTTCCAATAGTTGAATTCGAGGTAGAATTCAAAGTTCATAAACTAGAACAGAACAGGAAATTCACTCTGATTCCATACATCACTCAATCATTGACCAAAGATTCGCCATTGCAGAGAAAGAAGCGTTTATAGTTCCTAACAACTTTGAGCTACCTGTACAATGCCCAACGGCAAACATGGCAACGAAAAGCTTCGTTAACTGCAGCAACCAAATGGTGTGCAACTGCAAAAGCTACAAAACACCACATACATGCCAATGCCCGAAACACTCAATAGAGGACATTCGAGCAGAAGTGGAAAACAAACTGCCCATAACTACGCCATCAGTAGAGTTTGGCTTTGAAAATAAGCAGATAAATGCGCACTCAACAAGGAGTGAAATTACTCTCGCTATCAGATCAAGCCTACTAATCAATAGCGCAGAGTTCATAATTGAACAAAAATGTTCCGTGGAATTAAGCACCGTGACCGGATGCTATAACTGCCAAGAAGGAGCAGAAGTCACAGTATCCTGCACAACAGCACTAGAATCTGTCGTGACCATCCAATGCTAGAATTTAGCATTCGCTGCAAACTGCGATCCTTTCAACAAAACCACTAGAATCGCACTCGAACTGAACAAATCTATTATCGCGCAGAAATGCTTCGCAATATGCGACAAAAAAAGAGATACCATTGGAATTGAATGGTAGGCTCTACTACCATGTGCGATATTTTCCTCCCACCATGCTTGATGAGGGCAACGTTAAAGGCACCACATGGCCCTCATTCAGTGCCTTCCACTTACCTGACTGGAACCAATCGCACGTATTGTCAAAGAGAATTGGAAGATAACGGTGACAGCATTGGCTGTGATTACAGGAGCACTAGGAATCACCTACATGCTCGGGCCACTTGTTATAACAACAATATTGAAAGTCGTTCACGCTACAATAATGATCGTAGTGAATATGGCCAATAATATAAAGAATAGGATCACCCAGTGGTCGCAGAGGATACAGTAATCAGCACACTCCACTACTCCGGTATCAACTCGACCATTGCGTCGCGGAACGTCGTGCAGGACCTCCACTCATCAACAATCTGCGTCACACTATCAACCGATGGAAAGCTGAGACCTGCTGCAGATTCTTTTATTTCACTATGACTGTTTTTCCTTGAAGCGTAGACTTCACATGTAAAGGGGGCGCGCGGAGTGTCTCGCTCTGCGTGACCCTTTGACCCTCGATAACCTTTTACCACCGTTGTCACCACTGATAAAGCTGTACACTATTTGCCCCCTGTGACCTTTGATAACCCTTTTCCTGTAAGTGCCATTGTAAAACCACTGATAGCCATGAGAATATTCACTATCCATTGACCTTTTGAATGTTTGTTCCCCGTATCGGCTGGGTATAAATACCCGCCGCATTGCCGATACGGGGCGTTCTTGTGCTCTAATAAATCTGCACAGAAGCCATTGTAACACACACACATCGCCCAAACCAAAGGGCAAAGGCAAGTTAGCCACTAACCAAAAAGCTCTTGTCCCCAAACCGGGACAATTTTTGGCGCATCGGCCAAATCAGCCACATTTTCGTGTTCCATCGGATAACTCCGATTGAACTTGGAATAAACCACCGTCTGAGGGCAAAACCCTACATAAGCCTATTCCCTCGGCAAAACCCGTTGGAACCAGGAGCTTTTACTGTTCAGAGCAACAGTATCGACCGGTCTTTGGCAAAATCCATAGACTAGGAAATTATTTGAAAAAAAGGACAATAAATAAAGAAAAGTCCGAAATGGCGCTGATTTTCCACAAAAAACCAATAGGATACAGCGCAAAAACCCTTAACACTCTGCTAGAAAAGTACAGCTCATACGGCGTGGAAATAAACACTGCTGGCGATGACCGCACACAGTACGAAGAGTACTCCACCGCAGTTAATCTGATAGCTGGCGGAATAAAAATAATAAAATCTAGCAGAGATTCCCTGCAATTTCTCGTCGATAAATTAGAAAAAGAATTCGACGAAGCAAAAACCAGAGGTAGTAAAAAAGACCTCATAAATGATATAGAAGACATTGATTCAGAGTGCAAATTCACGGAAAAAATAGCCCGTGCCAACGAAATGATCTACGTGTTGGAAGCACGTCTAACAGAAAGCAGAAATAAACTGCAAAAACTTGCTCAAAAGCTGGGAATAAACCCGAAAAGGAGCAAAATAGCACAGTGAAATGGCGCTAAAGAGGGCGAAACCAAAAATCAGTCCACAGAAGACCCCGAAATCGACGGGGACTTAGCCTGGCTGTCAGAGGACATGTCCGACAAGTTGGACAACGTACAATTTGATACAGAGGACGCGATTTGTCGCACTCTAAAACCCAGCCAGTTAAAAATGCCGAGATTCTACGGCGACGAGGAGGACTTCCCTGAATACTGGGCAGTCTTCCGAACGCTAGTGCATGACAACAAAGTGTTAAGCACAGTGGAGAAAATGCTGCTCTTGAAAGACAGCTTGAGAGGAATGGCTGAAATAGCCGTAAAAGGTATACAGTTGGTTCCAAAAAACTACAACTGGATGATTGAAGCTCTTGAGGAAAAATATGGGAATAAACCCATAAATAGAGCAAAAATAGTACAAAAACTAATTGACATGCGTCCAGCTGCCAACAACGCGGCTGCCTGCAACAATGTCTTCGACAAAATTAGAATGCTCATTAACCAAATGGTATCAGCAGGTCAGGACATACGCATTGCGCAAGATGCGCTATGGACAGAGAAGATTCTCGAAAAATTCCCATACAGCATCGTGAAGAACGTCCTGATAACTACCCAGAGCAAGGACGAAGTCAAAATTGAAGACATAATGAACGAGCTGGAAAAAGAGATAGAAGCGAAGAAATTCGTGGAATCAAGATTGCGCAACTTCTCAAAGCACGAACACAACGAAGAAAGAGAAAGATACTCCAGTGAAGAGCTCTATGAGGTCTCGAAGGCGTGCGTATTTTGCAAAAACACCAACCACACGTCAAGTTACTGCAGAACTGTGGAAGGAATAAATGAAAGAAGAGATATCCTGAAAAAGGAGCAACTTTGTTGGAAGTGCTTTACTGACAGCCACAGAAGCAGCGAATGCCCCAAGAAAAATTGCTCGCGCTGCAAACAAATGCACGATGTCGGCGTATGCTTCGCCACCGGTCCCGTACAAAAAGGAAACGGATCCAATGACTTCAATAGACCAAGTTCTGGATTCCAACCAAGGAACAATATCGCACCAGAACCAAGAAACCCTCCTCAAATTAGAGGGGAAAGACAGCCATGGAATGGTAATAATTCCAATGAGGCTCGAAATAATAGACCATTTCAATGTAGAGCAATAGCCAATAATGCCTGCGTCAATTCTGACAATGCAAAAAACCAGGCTAGTGAAGCAAAGGAGCAAATCGTGCTAATGACAGCCGAAGGTAGCGCGTGGAATTATAACACGGACCAATTCGACAAAGTACTGTTCTTTTTCGATACGGGAGCACAGAAGACGCTTATCAGAGAACGAACGGCACAGAATCTGGCACTTCCCAAGCAATCACGAGAAATGTGCGCCGTGTCGGGAATAGGTGGACATACAGAAAGATTCCAAAGTGACGTTGTTGCACTTAAAATACTCACTGCACACGGCATGGAAATTGACATAAAAGCCCAAACAAAACCGATAATTACAAGCGGATTTTCATCGGTAAACCTGTCAAAGGAGGACAAACATTTCCTCCAACTGAACGAACTCTGGTTATGCAACCCATGAGTGAAGGGAGAACATCAAACTCCCCACATTCTTGTCGGACTAGACTATTATTACCATTTGGTCCCTCCAGATAGTAAGCTAATACAATTGCCCTCTGGATTGCACATTGCCAAAACTATTTTCGGTCCCAGCATCCATGGCCATGGTATCATACCTACGCAATCAAGTAGCAGCGGCATCCACGAACGCCGCAGTGTCTTATCAAATGACCCAGAGAGCAAACAGCTCATCCAACAACTAACCACTATTAGCGAGCCTACAGGAACAGGAATACTCAACAAATTGTTTGAGAAGCAAGTTCGGGGAACCCCTCCCGACGAAATGTCTAATCATGTCATACTGCATAGGCATCTAAATAAACTATATCCTCTCGAAATTCGTTCCGGTAACGAAGCAATAGAGGAGAGCTTAGATGAAAAAGGAGCAATACAGTCCCGGCTAAAAGAGGGGGCTAACATCGAGCGAACGCCTAGCCCAATAGAACCTCCGCATTCGCATCAGACTCCGCATAAAAACCAAGAGAAGAAGTCAAACTCCTCCGTACGAGGTCATACGAAAGTGTGAAAGACAGCCTAATAGGCTATCCATTCCAACGAGCATTAACTGTTCCATATTGATACTAATCACTATCCTGTTATGTGCTATAAGTACAGGATCGGCTAACGACAGCCTCATCTATGCAGATGGGTCGGCAATCGTCGACATCCAAAACGCGAGCCTTGAACTGTGCTTCAACCAAGAATGCAGAACATTTATAAATTTGTCGAAAAAGCTAGCACTCGAAATACCGGCTTCTCTGCACAAACTCGCAACCGTAACAGCTCGAGTTCTGAGGAGCAATTACACGGAAACTGTAGAGTGCCCTCCTATCGCATTTCGCGAATACGCTAGCCAAATGATGACAAGCTCGTTGATAGGCAACCCACACTGCTGGCTTATGGGAGCCATAGCTTCTATCACGATAATACTGTACTCTTTAGGGGTCATCATACTGATAAGCGTGAAAACAATAAATCATGTCGTTACTAGAAGGGGTTCCACAACTCCAGCTCAAGAAATTGTGGTCATGAACACATTCAATCCGAGACCACTGAATGTTTCCACAACAGTGACAACAATGCTAGTAATGCTAGCTATGCTGAACAGTTCACACGCCTGCCAACACGGGCACATGAGACATTCAGTAAACATGGTTTACAATAACCAAGGAAACTGTTCCTATGAGTATAATGATGAGGTGCTATTCAATCACATCCAGTCGGGACTTTGCATCAGTGCCAGATATGGGAACAAGACAATTGGGGTAATAAAAATACGACAAAACCCCCTAAAGCTTGTATGCTCTAAAGTGCTTTACAAGAGAAACCAGGCACGAAGTATTTTACACAACAAGGTGTGCAGAAGCAGGATCGTGCACAGAGAACCGATGCAACACCTTAAAACCTCATGAGAACATAGAGGAATTACAAGAAGCTAGTCAATATCCAGGATATTCCACGTGCGAACATACATGCGGTGGACCATTATGCGGATGTTTTCTTCCGCTTGAGGCATGTTCCTTTACAAGGGTGGCACAAATACCCACCTCGGAATCTGTGTTTGAAATCGTGAACTGCGTAGAGTGGGTTCCAATAGTTGAATTCGAGGTAGAATTCAAAGTTCATAAACTAGAACAGAACAGGAAATTCACTCTGATTCCATACATCACTCAATCATTGACCAAAGATTCGCCATTGCAGAGAAAGAAGCGTTTATAGTTCCTAACAACTTTGAGCTACCTGTACAATGCCCAACGGCAAACATGGCAACGAAAAGCTTCGTTAACTGCAGCAACCAAATGGTGTGCAACTGCAAAAGCTACAAAACACCACATACATGCCAATGCCCGAAACACTCAATAGAGGACATTCGAGCAGAAGTGGAAAACAAACTGCCCATAACTACGCCATCAGTAGAGTTTGGCTTTGAAAATAAGCAGATAAATGCGCACTCAACAAGGAGTGAAATTACTCTCGCTATCAGATCAAGCCTACTAATCAATAGCGCAGAGTTCATAATTGAACAAAAATGTTCCGTGGAATTAAGCACCGTGACCGGATGCTATAACTGCCAAGAAGGAGCAGAAGTCACAGTATCCTGCACAACAGCACTAGAATCTGTCGTGACCATCCAATGCTAGAATTTAGCATTCGCTGCAAACTGCGATCCTTTCAACAAAACCACTAGAATCGCACTCGAACTGAACAAATCTATTATCGCGCAGAAATGCTTCGCAATATGCGACAAAAAAAGAGATACCATTGGAATTGAATGGTAGGCTCTACTACCATGTGCGATATTTTCCTCCCACCATGCTTGATGAGGGCAACGTTAAAGGCACCACATGGCCCTCATTCAGTGCCTTCCACTTACCTGACTGGAACCAATCGCACGTATTGTCAAAGAGAATTGGAAGATAACGGTGACAGCATTGGCTGTGATTACAGGAGCACTAGGAATCACCTACATGCTCGGGCCACTTGTTATAACAACAATATTGAAAGTCGTTCACGCTACAATAATGATCGTAGTGAATATGGCCAATAATATAAAGAATAGGATCACCCAGTGGTCGCAGAGGATACAGTAATCAGCACACTCCACTACTCCGGTATCAACTCGAACATTGCGTCGCGGAACGTCGTGCAGGACCTCCACTCATCAACAATCTGCGTCACACTATCAACCGATGGAAAGCTGAGGCCTGCTGCAGATTCTTTTATTTCACTATGACTGTTTTTCCTTGAAGCGTAGACTTCACATGTAAAGGGGGCGCGCGGAGTGTCTCGCTCTGCGTGACCCTTTAACCCTCGATAACCTTTTACCACCGTTGTCACCACTGATAAAGCTGTACACTATTTGCCCCCTGTGACCTTTGATAACCCTTTTCCTGTAAGTGCCATTGTAAAACCACTGATAGCCATGAGAATATTCACTATCCATTGACCTTTTGAATGTTTGTTCCCCGTATCGGCTGGGTATAAATACCCGCCGCATTGCCGATACGGGGCGTTCTTGTGCTCTAATAAATCTGCACAGAAGCCATTGTAACACACACATCGCCCAAACCAAAGGGCAAAGGCAAGCTAGCCACTAACCAAAAAGCTCTTGTCCCCAAACCGGGACACCAAAGATAGAACAATACCATTTGACTCGATATTAGGTTTGACGTTAATAAGCCAGCCGATGTTGGCGGCCCCTGAAGTGTGTGGGTTCTTTCAAACGCTATTGTAACCGCAGCAAGCTTCATCGACCTGATCATCAATAGGCACCAGATAAGCGCTGAAAGGCTCACAGGTGAGCTGATTGCCAAGGAGAAGCAATTAATGCACTCATCTCCTACGAACGCGTGATATCGTTCAGATTGCAATATGTACTAATTCTTTCCATTTCACAAAGAAGCCACCTTCGTCTCAATTTCCAGAAGTCCGTGATCCCACACAGCAACTACGACGCGGCTACATTCACTCATCAAGAAAAGCAACAGTCGAACCGTCGTGTAGATGTTCTTTATCATATTGTCATGTATATATGCCCATTTAAATCCCCACTGAACTGTAAACTCCGTTGCCAGCGGAATATCGTCGCCGTAGACGACGATCACCACAACTATCTCGTCGTCTCACTGTCTGAGACGACTCACACCAACTAAACCACGCCCCTAAATGGTGCAGGGTCAAGCGGCCCCGAGATAAGTGGGTCCCTCACTTCTTCCTAAAACAGCGTCCACGGCAAGACGTAGGTTGTGTTGTTAGAGAAAGTATTATTTGCCATTATTCTACGTTTTCATTGCGGTAACGTCCGCACTTATTATAGTACTTGTTGTATTTTACTCCGTTACCATCGGATTTATTAGAAAACCGCTGAACCACCTATACGGGATTTTCGAAGCCATTTTTAAGTTGCTAAGTTACAATGGAGTGGAAGTATCATGGTCGTTCTGGAGCCTGATACTTACCACTTCAAAGTAATTTGCAGTCCATATGTATGACGGACTGATTGTGTGGTGTTTTATTATTTCTTCCCATCACTAATTTATTGTCATGCACATTATTAAACAGTCTTCCCGGGTACATACTTCGGCATATATTTACAGTACCCCCTCCTTCTTTGACAAAGTTTTAGTCTATTTCTTCATTCCTTCTTTGAAACAAATAATATTTTTGTGTACACGAAGTTTGACACAGGACTAACACAGCAGAGCAAATGGTATTCAGTCTAAGTCGGTGCTTACGCTTTCTTTTGGAAGTTTCGATATTTGCTCTCGTTCTTGAAAGTGAATACCCTATTAAGACTCAACTTTAGGTAACCATTGCCTTGGGCGGTACTCACAAATGTTTCGAGTGATGATAACACCATTATCATATGTCGTTATCAAGAGACCTTGTTTTTCACGGAGATATCGTTAGTTGGGAATTCAAAATTACTACTAGCGGTTGGTAAACTTTTGTCGCTAATGATATCGACAAAAAAGGATCCTACATACAGAAACAAGCCTTGTTGGGTAGCGGTCGTAATCTAATAGCAAGAAATGAACAACATTCTTTTCTGCTTATCGTAGTGCCTCTTATGGGGCTCTATCGCTGCATTTACCACTCACACAGCAGAGAAATAAGGAGCAATTACACCTCATAGCAAACTTAATGCTAGCAATGCCATACTATAATCGGGACGCTTAGGATAAATTTAACATAGCAAATGTTGTGAAGAAAGAAGAAATGGAAACCAAGTCTGAAGTTTCGAAACACTTACCACACGATAATCTGCACTTCACTGAAGTAAACGATAGAAATAAATATTATGATAAACTAGTGTTTTTCAAAAAAGAAATAATAAAACACTCACCAAAACACTTACCACACAATCAGTCAGTCATACATATGGACTGCAAATTACTTTGAAGTGGTAAGTGTCAGGCTCCAAAACGACCACGACACTTCCACTCCATTGTAGCTTAGCAGTATTCACTTGAGAATGGCGTCAAAAATCTCGAGAAACAAAAAAAGGGCGAAAAAATAGCTAACCAGGGAAGGATCTCAACTCGAAGTTGCCATTTGAAATAAGACCTATACTGCTAGACGTGGTTTTGGGCGCTGAATTCAAATCCGCTTTCCAAATCTGCCGAGCGATTCTCTAAACGGGGTTATGAGGGTGGTTTTAGGTGACATTACATGAGAAAACTTAAATTACATGGATGCAGCTACCTTCTCAACGGTGGCTTGGTGTAGTGAAAAGTGTGACGCTCCATGGGCGAGAGGCTAGTGTTCGTGTTTTAGGGGGACCAAGTTTTTGCATTATATAGAATTTTTCCTTCCAGGACTAGGAAAAACTCTCATAGTGATTTTATCACGTTTTCTGAATTTTTAAGGCTATTGCCGATATTAATCCACTTGAAGTAATACATCAGTGTTACTCGCATGCCCATGCACTATATTCACAGCAGGATTCACAGTAGGGTAACTTTTGCTACTTTATGAACAAATGTGATAGTCTAGCACAATGCTTGAAACAAAGAAACTTTTCATAATGGGAGAAACGGATGAAAAAGAACTCATCACAGCCCATTGCTCCACACTCACTAACCTCAAATCAGATGGAAAACAGAATTGTGTAAGCGTCTCAAAATCACCCGGGTGAGTGCTTAAGTAGCAGGCGGCATAACTTGTATCGTCGTCTATGGCGACGATCCCATAACTATTTATATCGCCGTCTCACTGTCTGAGACGAATCCCCAGCTGAACCCACGCCCCTAAATGGTGCGGGGTCAAGCGGACCCGAGATGAGTGGGTTCGCACTCCTCTTCCTTAAGTCGTCGAAGCAAGACGTGAGTTGCCTGCCTTATAATTATTGCTTACAATTATTGTGTACTGTTATGGCGGGAACGACCGCACTTAATATATTATTGTGTTAAATTTACTCCGTTATCACCGGAGCCCCCATAAATAACCACTGAACCACCCGCACATTTTTGGTGCATCGGCTAAAATAAGCCGAATATTCAACACCCAAGAAACAACTTTTGAAACTGAAGTAGAGTCAAACGTGGCCTACAACTTTCGAAAGGTAAACAAACAGAATCGAACGACGTTCTATCATAAATTTTAAAGACACAATATAATAAAAAATTAATCTAATCAACACAGGAACAATGTCCCTCCATTTCCACAAGAGACCGATCATTTCTAGCCCAACGACGCTTAAGAACTTTGTCACGCGCTATAGGGAATATACGAAAAAGGTAGAGCTCCCATCGATCGATGAAGAGACCTACGAGCAATGTAGGTCTGCAATAGCACTACTAGAGAGTGGCATTAGGCAATTAAATGTAGGCACGGAAGAGCTCCGAAGACTCTATAACGAGATTAGAGAGGAGTACAAAACTTGTACTAGTAAGGCAGACAGGAAGGAAATAATGCTCGAAATAGAGCAAATAGAGGAAGATTCAAATCTTCACACTATATTGGCCGATGCGAACGAGCTCGGCTTTATGTTGACTGCGCGCCTTGACGAAGCAAAGTGCGCGAGGGACAGATTAGACGTCAAGTTAGGGTACACCACGCAGAAAGCGCAAAGGCTACAAGAACTGGCCTTAGGAGGGGAAGACCAGCGCTCACAAATCAACCCGGACGAGGGTTCAGAGCAAGGCCCTAGCAGCCAAAATAGGACTCCCTCAGTAAGTATCGCAGACGAGACCCAGTCTGTTGAGCGCATCAACCCGCCAAGAAGTTGCCGCTCGATAAGACCATCTCAAGCGTCCCTGCCCAAGTTTCACGGGGACGCCGAAGACTTCCCAGAGTTCTGGGCAGTCTTCGAAACATTAGTCCACAAAAGTAATGAGCTTGACGTTATGGAAAAAATTCTACTGTTGAAGGAAAGCTTGATGGGGAAAGCGCAGAGCTCTATAAAGGGGATAAGATTAGTGCCAGATAATTACAGCTGGCTAGTTCAGACTCTCCAGAGTAATTATAGTGACCTTCCCGTAAATAGAGCCCAAATAGTGAAAAAGTTGGTAAATCTTAGGTCAGCTGGGACTTCGGCAGAAATTTGCTTAGCAACGTTTGACCAAATACCAGTTCTGGTCCACCAAATGATCTCAGCAGGCTACGACGTAAGAAAAACCTGTGATCCAATATGGTGCGAAACTATATTGTCGAAATTTCCTCAGGATGTCGTAAAGCCTGTTCTGAAACAGGGCCGATCTTAAGATAGTACCACAACGAGAGAGTTGATGGCTCAATTAAAGAACGAGATTGCCGATAAGCACTACGTCGAGGGTAGGATGGGTCATGCTATAGGCAATAATTCCACCAAAGGGAATAGTACGGCAATCAACTCGCGCCCCAATTTAAGGATAAGTGCATCTTTTGCCACAAGAACAATCACTCATCATTTTCATGTCGGACCGTTACGGATCAAAGTCATCGCCGAAAAATAATAGCGGACGAGAATAAGTGTTGGAAGTGCTGCTCACCCAACCGTAACAGTTTCGAATGCCATAAAGCCAATTGTACGCGATGTGGTCAAAATCACCATGTTTCGTTGTGCGTTCAAAAAAGACATGGAAGAAGGAAAAGCTCATCTTTGGCAACCAAACCAAGGCAAAAGCAGGAAGAATTTCAACCAAGATACCAAGAGCCACCAGAAAAGTAATCGAAACGAAATTTCCTCTAAGCCTCAAAGTAATCAAAACAAGACTCATTATAACGTTCAAAGAAACCAGAATAATTCCAGGAAATTTTTAAATACTAGCACCCATATGAGGCCAGGAAACACCCTTCCATTTGCTAATGAGCAAAATCAGGCATGTTCGCAACTAGTATTAATGACTGCTGAAGGAGACCTGTGGAATTATAGGAAGCAGAACTACGAAAAGTGTTTTTCCTCTTCGACTCTGGGGCCCAAAAGACTGTCATTAAACAGCGAATCGCAGAGCAATTTGGTTTGCCAATTTCTGCAACCGAAATTTGCACAATATCTGGCATGGGTGGACACACTGACAGGTTTCAAAGCCACGTAGTGACTGCAAAAGTAGGCACTGCGTTTGGAGAAGAACTCGACATAAGGATCCAAACAAAACCAGTGCTTACCAGTGATTTCCCCAGCGTCAGACTGACGGAAACAGATACTAATTTTTTGAAAGAAAACAACATTTGCTTGGCAAACTCAAAGCTCAGAGGGGAACAACAACGCCCTCACATTTTAAAAGGGTTAGACCACTACCATGAATTAATATTGGGTCAGGACTCTCTGGCGAAAACACCCTCAGGTCTTCATATTGCAAAGACAATATTTGCGCCTACCTTATACGGTAAGGGGATGATTGGGGAGAAATTCACCAAACATAAAACATTCTATGAGATGACGGTAATTACGACCGTCTGTAATTCCTCCCTGTCAATGCGTAACGACATAACAGGAGCAAATGGGCTTAGTCCATTAAGTGAAAGTTATGAAGTCAAAGCACCCAAGGAACATTCCATGAACGAAAAATTTGCGAAAAGAAGATCAAGAAGCTCCAAAGCATCAAGAACTAGATGCGAGCATCGATCTCGTTTACGCCGCATACAACCGTCTCCACGAAACTCAACGTATGCCAATGAGCCATACAAGAGTAAATTATATCACCAAAGTCCAATGCATGCACAGAGTAATTGCAAAGGAACCTTGGATCACCACAAGCAGCGCCCTCAAGTTACCTTTCGTCTGAATGCCGTAACCCACATAACAAACCCAATAGCAGTTTTGCTCATCATAAACACAAAGTAATGAATTCTGGGTATGTTAACGTCAAATTCGTAAAAAATTGTATTCATTCTTGCCAATCAGCGTTGGGCGTTGGCAGGGTCAATAATAGCAAGGTGCTAAGACCTGTACCCAAACCTCAGTAATAATCATATTTACGATTCATCAGTCGAAAAATAAAGGCAAAAATTAGTTGCCCAAATTTACCTATTGTCAACAATCTATCAAGTTAAGTTCACTATGACAACTATTTACAATATTATGTGGTGAAGAAATGATCAAGCAGATGTTCAACCACCCGCCGTTCACATTTTTGGCTTCACACGGAGTTAACATCAATTCTTATGAAGCGATCCAAATATCAAAAAATACCAGCTAGTTATTCTTGCGGCACCCCCGAGCCAGCTCCTTAGGTTCGTAATTAGATTAAAGAGATTGAGTTCAATGGTGTACACACCCGCCTTTGTAGGGCTGCGGCCTCGCAGTGGGTTATCCTCGAGACACTAGCATGGTTCACTTTGATTGGATGCTACATTGCTGTTCTCCGATTCAATTATACTCAAAAAACGGCGGGATCCCGAAAAGGGGGTTATACATACTTCACTCTATTCAGGAAAAAACTGCTTGCAGTTGTTATTTATACAAATACTTGCATATTTAACGCTTTAAACCTTATACATATGCTATATAGATAACATGACTGATAAATCAATATGGTCATTGAATGAGATAGCTGATCTGTTCGCTCCCCAAATCTACACCAACCCCAACCAGGGATTCGCCATGAATGATGCGATTTGAACCGTGGTCAAGTTTAACCTTAATGAGCCAGTTGACTTTAATGACTCGTACATCTTGCGGGTTCTTACAGGCGGGTATAACATGACAACAAATTTGATCAAAAATGATCAGTACCGACCACCAGGTGGAAACAGATTAACGTGGAGACACACATTATCACTTACACCCTCTGAATTCGTATCCTTTTCACGTTGCAATACTAATTCTCTGTTTTCACAATGATGTCGTTCGCCTCTACTGCTAGAAGCCCTACACAATCAAAACAGCTACGATGCGGCTGCACTCATTCAACACCATCAAGAAAACCACCTGTCGAGCTGCCATTTGTGGATATAAATTGTCACCTTGTCATGTATATATGCCCATTGAAGCCCCCGTTTAACTGTAAACTCCGTTGCCGGCGGAGTATCGTCGTCTATGGCGACGATCCCCACAACTATTTATATCGTCGTCTCACTGTCTGAGACGAATCCCTAGCTGAACCCACGCCCCTAAATGGTGCGGGGTCAAGCGGACCCGAGATAAGTGGGTCCGCACTCCTTTTCTTTAAGTCGTCGAAGCAAGACGTGAGTTGCCTGTCTTATAAATATTGCTTACAATTATTGTGTACTGTTATAGCGGGAACGACCGCACTTAATATATTATTGTGTTATATTTACTCCGTTATGACCGGAGCCCCTATAAATAACCACTGAACCACCCGCCCACCTTGAATAAAAAAGAAATTTTCTAAATCTAACCATCCAAGATTGAAAACAGACAGGTGATAGTGAGCAAAGAACGCGGTCT
Source organism: Haemonchus contortus (assembly GCA_000469685.2). NCBI lineage: Eukaryota > Metazoa > Nematoda > Chromadorea > Rhabditida > Trichostrongylidae > Haemonchus > Haemonchus contortus. The sequence goes on along the minus strand of LS997567.1, from coordinate 19,881,828 downwards.
CGTGTGTACACGTAAAAGTTGAGACCATGAACTATTATTATACATATGAAGTGGTGCGTTTAATCATATTTCAGAAGGAAATAAGAAGCTCCTATCGGCCGTATTAGCCTCGGTGGTAGTCTCGAGCAGGGTGTCATTCCCCTCACCTGCTTTTGTGGAGGTAAGACGCACTGAATAGCTTTCTGGTCTTTGAATGGTGTCCACGAGTCCACTATCAACAATGCCGGTGTAGGTGAGTCGGGGTCTGCTACGCACCATCGCACCTAATCTAGCATCAACACCCACTCTAGCAACATCATTGCTAATCATAAGCGTTTTACTCGCCCGGACCTCCAAATTTTGCGCAATTTCCCACTCGGTAACAGGTAGCTAGGTACGAGAAGGTATCAGCAAAGCATTAAAAGATCAAAAAACGTGATAAAATTACCATGGAAGTGTTTCATAGTCCTGGAGGGAAAAATTCTATATAATGCAAAAACTTGGTCCCTCACAAAACCCGAACCCTAGCCTCTCGCCCATGAAGCGTCACGCTTACCACTACACCAAGCCGCCGTTGAGAAGGTAGCTGCATTCTTGTTTGAGTTTTCTCATGTAATGTCACCAGAAACCACCCTCATAACTCCGTTCAGAGAACCGCGTGGCGCATTTGGAAAGCGGTTTGAATTCAGCGCCCAAAAACACGTTTTGCAGTATAGGTCTTATTTCAAATAGCCACTTCGAGTTGGGATCCTTTCCTGGTAAGTTTGCGATTGAAATAGACAGGATACAGGTAGGTCAATTCGGCGTTAAATTATAGCGGCGTTATCGATCGGACGTCTATCAACTGGTTGGGCAGTAGGTAGGCTGACTAGCATTGTCAGAAGGTTAAATCAGCTGGACGAGTTGCCCATCTCATCAACGGGGTCGAATGGGCGGCGCCAAGGAGGCAATTACGAGCCTATGCGCCCCAATGGCAAGGTGGGTGTGAAGGGCCGCGCCAAACGACATACACCCCCTATGCGCCCAAATGGCATGCTTGACGTGAGGGGCCTCGCCAAACGACCGCTTACCAACGACAGGACCTTTCGATTGGCACTAATTTTCGCAAAGCTCATTTAGCTGTTTTCTTTCTTCATTTTGAATAGCATACTGAACTCTATCAGCAAACCTAGATCCCAATTCAACGTTCCATGAAAAGTCAAATCCCTCCGTGAGTAGACAGAAAAATTTGGGTGCTAAGTGGGTTGGGGGGGGCACGCGGCGGCGCGGCGCCTTTTCATGTCTGCGCCCTCTCCGGCGAGATAGCAGACGAGGAAGGGTAAGCGAGCCTGTAATGGTGTTTAAGGACGTTTCATAGCTCTTTTATGTTACAACTGCGTATTTTTCACCTAATTTTAGACAGGGGGGGGGGCTCCGGGGTGGGTGAGCCAATTAGACGTTCAACTTTTAACTTATCTCAGCTTTTTGCACGAGATAACCATCTTACCCACCCCGGAACCCCTCCCCTTCTTAAAAAAAAGTAGGTTTTACCGGCCCAGAAGAAGATTATCCATAATATGTAGGCATATAACATGCGCCAAGAGTTAGTTTGTTCTGAATCACGAAATATGTACATCAGTAGAACCTCACCATTCCTTATCAGACTCAGGCCATCTAATATCTCGCTGGAGAGAGCGCAGGGTGTGGGCCCACAGACTACTCGAACTCGGTTCTTTTAAATTTGCCGGATGCGTCATTTTTCTGCCCTCGTCTGGAGCACTCCCCTTTGATGTGTTCTTTGAGTGTTGTGCTCGCCTGTCCAATGCGACCTCCACCACCGCCGTAGGCTTCACCCGAAGTGTTTTTCTCTGCGCTCTAGCTTCTTGCCGTCAGGGACGCAGAGAAAGTTCAAGAAGTCACGTAGCCCGCCGCGTGCCCCCCCTCCCCCAACCCACTTAGCACCAGGATTTGTTCCTAAGAGCAAGAACCATTTCGATGCCTATCACAGGCTTGGTAATTTGATTACCCATTCATCTCTGCGCTCTGAGGCGTTTTGTTAAACATTATGCACGAGGACAATGAAGTGCCATTACCTTTCAGAAACATTTTAACACATAATTTGTATGTACTCGCAGGAGAGCGTAATAAATATGATTACGGTCCTCAATAGATTGACAATCCATACTCTTTGTGAAATAGTTCCAAGCATCCGTAATTATGAGGCACATTCACACAATCTGCGACGGCCCTAAATCAAACCATGAGTCCCGCGACTTACTCAGAGCTTTTTCTATACGTGATAGAATTTAAAAACTTCAGTAGATCTGCAATCTTATCTCAAATCGTTTGAAACATTTCTAACCACAACATTTTTGATGGACACTGCGCAACACACATAACGATTTATAAATAGCACAACAATAGTGTACATCGAAGGCACTGGAAGTTATGAGGGCTAGTTTTATGGGCAATCATGTCATCGAATGATCAGATTCGCAAACACTGTAAACAGCAGTAGCAGCATACCCAAAATCGTTCTCCACAGAAGGCATCAATTCTTCGAGCAGAAACATTCATTTCCAACTGACCAGATTAATACTGATCACGACGTACTATGTACCATAGGGTATGAAAGTGCCGGGCCCTCCTCAAGATTTTATTTTCTGAAGCAAAACATTCAGCAACAAAATCATGAAACAGGAAGTATAGATATGAATCCAATCAAGATAATGATGAAGAAAGTAGAACCTATCAAACTAAACAATGAGACGAGGACGTTTTGCGTGTGTGACACGTTGCAAATCAAAAAAAAAAGGCTGCGATCGGAAATGTTCGTTCTGTGAAGATCAAAGTTTTTGATGGCTATTTGACCAACGGCTAAGAAACATTTCTGAAATATTCAGCCTAAACATTAGGTAACTTAGCAGCTGACTATTTCCATATCATTACTGAAGGCCTCTCAAAGGCACAGTACACGACAATTTTGGGTAATCCAGATTATGACGAAAAATGGAAGATAAGGTAGAAATAGCGCGATGAAAGTGAAGGAAGTGCGCGAATAGGCGTTCCCATTGTGATAAAAGGCTTCGGAAAAATCTTTAAAAAGGGCGGTGGATGAGAAGAAGATCAGAAAAATGGAGAATAGTGGGAGTTTGGATGGGCTATACAATGTGAAAAATATCGCCTTATCACTGGGCCATCAGCTGATTGTATGTGGGACCTAAAACGAATATTGCAATCTGTATGGTCTCGACACTCGTCTGACGTGACATCGATCGAGGGCGGGCTCCGGTAACGGGGCTCCCACTATGCCCTAGCTGTTGAGTTTTTTGACCCGACACCGTCCTTCCTGTTACCCTTGGGGGCTACAGGCTGTTCCCAGAGGGGGAACTCGGGAACCTTTCTTCACGGTGAACAGTGCCTTTAAACGTATCGAGCTCACCATACTTTCTCTATGGGTTTCGCATCCTTCGAAGTATTTCCATACCCTTTCTACCGATGAATAATATTATAGTTTAGTTATAAACGTTCATTTATGGTTTGGTAGTTGACCAATGGACTACACATACACGTGTAATCATTTGTTACAACATGTGAAGTGACCGACCTAATTACATAAATCTTCTAGCTTATATAGATATGGATGGATGTGGGCGGTGGACTGTATGAGTACAATCAAGCGACGGGATGAAAGAGTCCACCAAGCCAACAGCTATGCTAATTGTAGATACTCGACTGCACACTTAAGGTACCAATATGTCATGCCTTCGGTATCGTCTCAAGAGGTACTCATCAAAAGCACTGCCTAAGGTAACTCGCTAGACTAGTTGTACCCACAACACTGGGGCGGGGACGAGCAAAGCGGTAGCTATACTGTGCATAATAAAGTATTACACACGTAAAACTTATTGTGCCATGCACTTACAATATCAGACAAGCAACTGTCAAGCTAACGACGTAACAACAACATTGATTATTACAATACAAATCTCATTATTGATGAATGGAGTGATGCTATTTCCAAATGGCTTTTGTTTGCAGATGTCATCGTAAGCTGGGGACACTGATGATGAGAGGAGCTTGCTTCTTCGCTGCTCTTGGTGGCTTACGTCCCACGGGAGCGTTAGCTTTCCTCCTTGACCATAAAAGGCGGTTCTCCTAAAGTAGTGGCTCTTGCTCTATATGTTGGAGACTCATCATCTTGATCGTGTGAAGAATGAATAAAAAAATGTATTTCCAAAGGAATAAGTCGATTGACTATTCGATGAACAATTCTTCATGTCGACGTTTGAAGCATGGCGTTCCGAATGATCTTCGTTCCATGACGGTGCTCGGAACCCCGGATTCCCTTCTGCACTTGCTTGTACAGGGAAATTCCGAACATCGTCCTTTCCAAAGCGCTGACAGCATGCTCATCCTGCTTTCGTAGAGTCCAAGTCTCCGAGGTTTACGTCAAAGCGGGAAGGACAGCAGTGTCGAAAAGGTGAGCGCGGAGCCGGATGTTCTTTATCTTCTTCACCACTCCCTCGATATTCTTAAATGCTCCCCACGCGGCGCGTTTTCTTCTGCACAGCTCCGGAGCAAGGTCGTTCATCATGTTGGCTTCCCGATCTAGATACACTTAATTAGAGCATTCACAGATATTCTTCCCGTTTAGCGCAAAGGGAGCATCAGGTACCAATCCGTTTTTCATGAGCATCGTCTTCGTTAAGTTCGATCTAAAGCCGATCCTTCCACAAGCACTGTCAAACTCGGCCAGCATTCGTTCCGCCTGCTAGATGTTCGGTGTTACAAGCACGATGTCGTCTGCAAAGCGGAAGTGATGTAGGTAGCGGCGGTCGACCTTCACTCTCAAGTCTTTCCATTCCAAATGACGCATGATATTCTCGAGAGCGGCACTGAAAGTTTGGGCGAAATGGTATCACCCTGCCAGACACTTCTCTTCACGTTGATAGTGACTTCCTTGTAAGATGGTGGAATCCTGGTCGTGAAGTTATTGTAGAGCTCACAAAGCATCCTTATATATTGACTAGGAACACCTTGTTTGGTGGATTACCAATGGGAAGATGTAGTAAGGACGTGTAACAAAGGTTTATTAACACGCCTAGTACAAAGATCGACCATAATAATACATTCACGGGGTTTATATACACAATATGTGGGCGGTCCTCAGATACCGTATCGCCACTGGAGCTTAGGGGCTCGTGGCGGTACTCAAGCTCGGGGGATGAAAGAGCGGACCGCGCCAACGGCAGAACTTTAGTTACCTACTTGATTGTACACTTACGATACCGCCAGGTCATGCCTGTGGTCTCAACTCAAGTGATACTCATGTCAAGTAATGCCTATGGTTAATGTGTTGAACTAGCATGTTATCCATCATTTTTGTGAAGGCTAGTTCTATTATAAACATATGTATGGTTGTGAATCCACAACACTGGGGCGGGGCGAAAAGTAGCGGTAGCTACATTGTACAAAAGTGTTACCTTCATAAAATTAACTGTGCATCAATGCATATACTATATTAGACAAGCGTATATCAATGCAACTATGCGACAACAATGTTCAACATTACAATATCTACTAACTCTCAGTATCTATGAATACAGTGATAATTTCTGCAAATGCCTTTCGATGCGTAGACGACGTCGACGTGGCTGGCCTCTGGAGACGCTGGTGTTGAGAGGAACCTGGTTCTTTGCAGCTCTTGGTGGCTGACGTCTCACGGGAGCGCCAGCTTCCTTCCTCGATGATGAAGACGGTTTGAAGTAGTGGCTCTTGCTCTATATGTTGGAGACTCTTCATTTTGGTCGTGTGATGAAGAGTGTATCTCCAGAGGAATAAGTCGATTGATTGGTTTCTGAGCTACTTTCTCTGTTGGTGCTTGAAGTATGGCGCTCCGAATTTGGCCGTCCGTTGCCTGGTGTCCACTCATATAGCAACATCGTGTCATCGGGACGGTAGTGCACTGAGAAGCGCCTGGTCGGAGCACTTTCGTCTGAGTCACTTTCTCCCTCCTGAGATACAGTGTATGCATCCTTTCATTGAGACGTCGTAAGTGGTCCTCCATCCGATTCAGCTTCCGCTTATTGTCGTTCACGGTATCCAATGAAGCATAGAACGTGTCGCTGCGCTCTTACTCGAGGGAACGCCCTTGTCATCTTGCGATACTGAAGGGGTTCGCAAGGTAGTTTTTGGTTGACCTATAGGCCCTTTCTTCTTCCGTGGTGTTCTTTCTGGAGGGTTTTTGCTGATCCGCTTTAGACGTACTTTTGCAGCGGAAGTAGGAGTAGGATCTCGGATGTTGGCAAGAGGTGCCTCCGCTCCAGAGGTGTCCAGGTCCGTTTCGAAGCCTTTTTTCGACGAAATGTTAGGAGTAGCTACAATGAGCGAACCACATAGTGCATCACTGTTTCCGTTGATAGGGCGAAGCGTACCGCTGGCACCAGAAATAGTATAGCCAAAGACTGTTGGAGTGAGAACTAATCCTGATGGTAGCTTTACAACTGGATTGTGATGTTCGATCACTTGATTTAGAAGGTCTTGTCCAATGAGTAGATCGGGTGATACTTCTGACGGACGCAAAGTTTGCTGAGCGATCATGATTTTCTCCCTTTTAATGAAGCTTTTGTCAGCTTCCGATAGTAGAGCGGTTTTGGTAGTCGACGTCAGTTTCTCCTTAGTGAAAACCGACAGACGTTGCAGTTTCCTCGAGCTGCGTAAGCCCTTCAAGGTCACTTTTAGTTCATTCGATTTGAAGGTTTCTTGAAGCCCTCCCATTCCTGTTATGGTAAATGATGTGGAGCTTATTGTTGGCAGCCTCAACCTGTTTCTCATTTCTGCCTTTATGAAGCTTTTCTGAGCTCCTGACTCGAGAAGAATAGTGATTGGCTGATAATCTCCGCTGGCTTCATTAAAGATCAAAGCGGAGGCCATTTGCAGTACGCATTGTCCTGATGCCGGTCGTTCCGATTCTGTGGTGAAGTTCCGAGCAGGAGCAGCATGCAATGTTTGCACTCTGTTTGTTTCTCTCGAGTTATTACAATTTCTTGGTGTTGGTTGTCTGAAGCGGTTGGTTTGCGATGGAAGCGGCATCCTTGCCGCTCCATGCTGAGTGGAGTTCGGCGGTAGGTTTTGCCTACGATTAGGCAGGTTCATAGATTCCAGACCACTGCTCGATCTTATGCAGAGTGAGGCATGGTGATCCTCCTGGCAATTTGGACAAGGTCCCATTGCTGTGCAGAATCTTGAGCCGTGAGTTTTATCGAAACATTTCCAGCACACTTTCTGGCGCTTGGCTTCCATTCGCCGAGTCTCAGGTGTAGGGAACCTGGAACATTGTTGTGGTGAGTGCGACTCTCCACACAGACATGTGTGTCTCAGTCGATGACTGGGGAACTGCTTTATTTGTTTGCGTCCCCCGTTATGTCCTCTGGCGTTGTTCTGCATGGCTTGGGCGGTTTGAGTACCGAATAGCGTCTTTGTCGTTAGTTAGGTGGTTTCTTGAAGCGTGATGATCTCATCAACGGCATCAAGAATATCCTTCACTTCGAATCCTGTGCCACTTTGATTTTCTTTCTTAATTACTTGGCTACAGATATTCTCTGTGAATTTGGAAAGGCTAAGACGTCGCCATACTCTGTCTGCGTTCATTGGCACTCCAGTTTGTTCTAGGTGCACGATGCGAGAAGATATGGAATTGAATGTACTTCGACAGCTCCTCGAGTTTTCTTGAGCCCTACGCAGATGCTCGATCTCGTTTATTAAAATATCGGCTATGCCTGAGGATCTGTCGTACTGTTTCTTGAGTATATTCAGCGCGACATTATACTTGTCGCCAATGACTGGAATGCTGCTGATTGAAGCGGCTGCTTTTCCCTTCAATGCTTGTTTCAGGAAAAGAAATTTTTCCTGGTCACTCAAGTCCGTCTCTTTGTGTATGAGGGATTCAAAGACTGACCAGAAGGTGTTGAACTCTCTGTAGTCTCCAGAGAATGTTGGAACTTCGAGCAGAGGGTGTCGAACTCGTATGCTACGTTCATACAACGTATCGATAGTATCCCCTCCGCTGTGAGTATTGTGTTGGCTGCTACCAGCCTGATTTGCAATGCTGGTCACTTCTGCTATGAACGAGGCTTGCTGCGATAATTCTTCCTTTCTGAACTCGATTCTGCTCAGCCATTGTATTATTGCACTTTCAAGGCCATTTGACTCGAGCACCATGTAGTTGTTCAGCTCGAGCATCAGCTTTTCACGATCCTTCTGTTCCGATCGTGAACTGATTGTTTCGATCGCTTTATCAACATAGGTATCGTGAAGCTGTTTTGCCTTTGTGATTGTTGTTGTCAAGTGGTTCAGCTGTGCAGTTTTTTCTCTTATGTACACCTCACAATCCTCCTTTTCAGTCGGAAATGTGAATGGGTTGTCCAAAAGTTTGAGATCTAACTCGCTTGAACGGATCAGCTTGCATGTATGCGTGATTCTGGTCTTGAACAGTTGAATCTCTGCCATTTCGATGCTGAAGCTGTTTGAGAGCAGTTGTTGCTTTTTTTGTGCTTCGTTGGATTTGAGCACAAGCTGTTCGAAACCAATGAGCGTCTAAACTGGAAGTTTTTAGCTCAGTTCGATGTCTCTTTTGAAACACATTGGCTTCGTGTAGGATGTGTTTCCTGCCACGCGGATCTTTGAGTTCCTCAGGGAGGAATTGATGTGAAGATTTGACTTTTTGGCTAGTGATCTAGTCAAAAATTTGCCAAATTTTCTAATCCTGAGGGAGGCTTGTTTGGTAGTTAGCTATCTTCTGTTCTCTCACTGTGGAGAGATTGTGCAGAAGATTTGTGCTTGTTTCCCGGTTCTATTTGAAGAACTCGCAGGAAAATTTCCCGATTTCTGGGGAGCAGTAGAAATGTCCGCCTGTCTCTCAGCGCAGAAGGATATGTCTAGTTTCTGTATTCTTCAGGGAGGAATCAAAGTAGGAAGTAAAGTTTGACCAGTGATGTGGTCAAGGATTGGCCAGATTTTGCTTTCCTCAGGGAGGAATGTGGAGCAAATTGGCAGTGATGAACCTTCTGTCTTTCACTGGGGAAAGCTAGCTCAGAAAGGATCGCTTCCAACGGTTGATGCACCAATTTGGTGGATTACCAATGGGAAGATGTAGTAGGGACGTGTAACAAAGGTTTATTAACACGCCTAGTACAAAGATCGACCATAATAATACATTCACGGGGTTTATATACACAATATGTGGGCGGTCCTCAGATACCGTATCGCCACTGGAGCTTAGGGGGCTCGTGGCGGTACTCAAGCTCGGGGGATGAAAGAGCGGACCGCGCCAACGGCAGAACTTCAGTTACCTACTTGATTGTATACTTACGATACCGCCAGGTCATGCCTGTGGTCTCAACTCAAGTGATACTCATTTCAAGTAATGCCTATGGTTAATATGTTGAACTAGCATGTTATCCATCATTTTTGTAAAGGCTAGTTCTATTATAAACATATATATGGTTGTGAATCCACAACACCTTGGTACCATGGTTGCCCAGGGCTTCAAGGGCCGCTTCTGTCTCAATGTTGTCGAAGGCTTTCTTCACATCGGTGAACGTAAAACACGGCATTTTGTACTCTCGTGATACTTCAATGAGTCTTGTAAGAGTGTGGATATGATCGATTGTACTGAACCCTATCCGAAAAACCCTGCTTGCTCGCACGGCTGTCCTTCATCTAATGTTCTGCCAATCCTGTTTAGGATGTGAAAAGCCTGTAGATTACAGGCAGCAGGCAGATAGGGCGATAATTTCCAATATCGTCTGGATTTCCCTTTTCACACAGCTGCACAGTCTTGCTAGTTTTCTACAAAGTGGGCTCGCATTCCGACAGAACCGCGTGGAGAGCCTAACCGGAGTTCTGACGATGAGTGTGGAAGACACTTCAGGTGTTCTGGTTTGACCCTATCGGGACCAGGCGCCGTACAATTCTACATGGACGTGATGGCATGTCGTATTTTGGAAGGGAGAACAAGAAGAGCGATATATTCGTCTTGCCTAAGAGCGTAGGTAGGCAGATAGACGTGGCTGTCGAAGAGATCGGAGTAGAAGTCGTAGATGACCTTCTCCATTGCCTTTCGAGATGCAGTAACTGTTCCATCAAAGGGGCGAAGGGAAGCCGTCTTTGTCTTGTAACTGGCGAAGATCCGTCAGGCTTTGTGAGAGCTCTTTCCGGTCTCGGCTGCTTCGTCCATAACTGCTGCTCTTCCCTCTTTCAGATCTTCCTTTATCGCTTCTCTGCATAGCGTCGCAAGTTCGGACGTTTGTTGATGATTGTCTGTAGCTCGCGCGATTCCACGCTGGCTTATCAGCCCGAGAGTCTTCGAAGAGAGCCGTCTCTTGGTTTCTTGTAGACTCTCTGCTTTCCTCACACTATCGTGATGATGTTCGACGAGCCGGTTGTATTCTTCATTGATTTGTTGATAACGGAGTCTTCCCATTTACTCGCCAGGGAAGCGAAATGGTCCCAGTTGATGGCAGTCTTGGGGCTTCGTTTCCTAAACTTCATAGCTCTCTCCATGCACTGAGAAGCGGAATCTAGCGCGGAGGAGACGATGGTCCAACCCCGTGTAGAATTTCGGAACAACAGCGACATCAGTCAGGCAAAATCTCCGATTGAAGATGATGTGGTCCATTTCATTGTGAACTGTCCACCAGGTGACTCCCATATCCACCGTATATGTATGTCTTTATAAACATATACATGTATATATATATATATATATATATATATATATATATATATATATATATATATATATATATATATATATATATATATATATATATATATATATATATATATATATATATATATATATATATATATATATATATATATATATATATATATATAAAGACAATCGACCGCAAGACCTCGCATTGTAAATCTTCAATAGTTGTGATTGGTCGCGAGCTTACGATGCTTTCGACTTCATAGAGGGTAGTGTGAAGAAGTTCGGTCTATTGTCTTCTACGTAGATCTCTTGACGGTGCCAACCATTCTTTCCCATACGCCACCCATCCCTGGTGATGGAGATGGAATGAAGTTCCATGTTATTCTATGTTCTGCAAGGAACAGAGGCAAGGGCTGTCTTCTCTGTGGTTCCGATTTTGATATATGTAGAAGAGATTCTGTTAGTTGGAAGGTTGTGACGTTGTCGCTCAGTATCTTCAGGGGAACTCCTCTTCGAGTGATAAATCATTTACACTGAATATGAAGCTTTTCGCTGACAGATCCATCGCTGCTTCTGAATGAACAAGTCTTGTGAGTAAGCAGGTGAAGAGAGCTACATACCGCTCGATGTCTTCTCCGGATAAAGATTTAACCATAATCGGACCCATGAAGTATACCCCAGTATGAGAAAAAGGAGGTGATTGTGTATCACGCTCTGAAGGTAGAGATAGTTAAGTACCTGTAAGGTGCAGCAATGTATTTCATGCTTATCACAAAATGATTCAGGAGCCTTTTACAAAGAACTCGATCTTAGTATCGCTGTCCGGTATTGTACAGAAACTGGTTCGTTCCACAGTGTGAAAGTCCATTGTGCAGTCGCAGTGCGACAAGATATCCAAGATTGCTATGCTTTGGTGTATGAATCGGATTTGCGGTGTCGAAGCTAACGTCTGCATATTGTAGTCTGCTGCACTTTGTCAATATGCCTTCGCTATCAAGTCTGACATTCAGCTTTTTGTTCTCCATGAGTGAAGCAGAATTGTGCTTGGCTTGTTATTGCCGAATGAGGAGTTTTTCGGTCAATGTTATCTCTTTAGCAGAGGGAGTAGCCGTCGTCAAAGATTTTGTTTTCAGAGGAAAAATTTCGCCCCTTGCTGCGCTACGGATGAAACGAGCTCAGCAAGATGTGACTCGTAGCAACTTGGAGGGACTGTTGGTTCGCTCTAGGGGCCATATTGCGTGTCTGACTTTTTCCGTGGACGCGGAGGTGTACACCCTTTCACCGACGTCACTGTTGGTGTTTTGTTCTCGTAGATTGGTTGCGTCCTTGGCAGACCAGCTATTGTTTTATGTATCCAACCATGTTGGACGAGACCACCAACGGTGACAATTTAGTCATTTTTGGTCACTCCTCTAGTTGCGCAGTCAGCTATGTTTTCATGTGTTGGCACATGGTGGAATGTGACATTGCTGGTATCACGGATTCTTTTTGTAATGAGCCCAATTTTCTGGACGAGCGTGGTGATCATAGTGGGTAGACGTCTATATCCTTGTATCCAACATAGGGCAATGGTTGAGTCGCTGAAGAGGTTGACTTATTTGAACTTGATGTCTACCTTGTTCGTGGTGGACCCTGCTAGACTGAGCCTTAAGAATGTAGATAGAAGCTCTAGATGAGGTAATGTTTGTTTCTTTTTGTTAGCGCCACTTTAGATTCTGCGGTGAAAGCTTTGTCTCTTTGGTGCCTCTGCAAGACTTCGTTCTTACGTAGATACTGCAAGCTTCTCTTGGAGCTGCCCCTTCTTTTCCGCAACTTTCCTAGGCAGGCTTACTTCAAACCCAATCACATTCGATGTGATGGATTTCCAAGTGTTTTGAACCCTTAAAACAAGACGTCGTCCCATCTGTGCTTCTTTTTGTGAAGATCCTAGAGAAATATCTCAGCAGGAATCATTAGCGGTGATAACAGGCCAAGAGAATCGTAACAATATCCGTTGATCTGGCTGAGAACTGTTTTTTGATGGTCTTGTTTGCTTGCTTTTCAATGCATCGTCTCCTATGGCGTTCCATTGCACTCCGAGAGCCTTTATTTCGGTAGAATCGATCCCATTCGGCAATGCTCTTGTTGACGGTAGCAGAATTCGATAGGTAATCTCGTAAGTTCATCCCGATGGAAGAGAATAGGACTCGGTATATTTCTTAATTAGTTCCTCGGCTGTTCTGCCTTCGAGGAGTACGTTGTTCATGTAGAGAGGGTTGGCTAGCTCTGATGCAATGCCCGCTTGAGATTGTTCGATATGCTTCAGTATCGATTGATTTGAAAACGCTGAGCTTGCGTTAATGCCGAAGGGAACTCGACAAAAGCGAAAGTTCACGTGATCGCCCTATGTCGGAAGAAGGGATGGATCTTTCATCCAGAGGAGTCTTGCTACGTCTCTGTATTCTTTAGGCAGCCGTATTTGTAGGAACGCTTTGCGGGCGGAATTGAAGATCCACTTCAAGTATCAATGGGGTTAATGAATGGCTTTCGAAGATCACGTCGTTGAAAAAGTACTCGCCCTTTGCTGTGAAGAGACATCGAATACAATTCGCAACCTGGTAGATTTCGAAGGAGACCAGACATGCCTGTGAGGAAGGCAGAAGGTAGCGACGCCATTAAAAAGTTCTTTTCTTTCTCTATCACTCCTTCTTCGAGGTACGTCGTTAGAGAGTCGTTGTTTAGCTTGAGTTTTTCTTCATCCCTGTTCATTGTTCGCACTAGGCTTTGCAATTTTCGATAGGCTACATTGAAGTTATTTTTGAGGTTCTCAACTTTACCAGTGAATGGAGTCCAGCAGTGATTCCATTCTCGATAGAAAGGGTTTTCCTGTAGTCCTCCATAAATTTGGTGACGGCTGCTTTATCTATGCCCCTTTTCGTACTAATTCCGAGGATTCCAACTCTTACAGATGTTTTAGCGAGCTACATTGTGCATCTCTAACTTGCTTCATTGACTGCTTTCATAGTCCGCCGGCCGGGTAAAGATTGATACAGCATCTATCAGTCTTCGCTAAAGACAGAGACAAACCTTGCAGTAGTAAATGATGCGGTACTGATCGATGGCGATTTGAGCGACGTTCCAAGTGATGATTCGATAAAGCTTCGTTGAGCTCCAGTCGAGAAGCAGAGTTATAGTTTGACAATCCATCTCAGATTCATTGAAAATTTGAACTGAAGCTATTTTTTGCACATGTTGACCAAATAGTTCCGGCTGCTCCAAGCGATTGTGATTCACTGAATTTGCACTCCTCGAAGTTGCTTGAGAAATTGTAAATAGCGGTGGGTATTGTGTAAAACTCGATGTGTTTGCTGGCTGAGATCTGCATCCATTGAAAGTGCAAATCGACGGATGGTGGTGTTCGTTACATTTTGGACATTCGTTGACGACAAGACATTGACTTGAATTGTGCCCACTGTTGAAGCATCTCCAACATGCTCTTTGTCTTTTAGCTTCGACTCTGCGCTCTTTTGGGGAGATGAACTTGATGCACCGTTGCGGAGGGTGCATTTCTTCACAAAGACATCTCAGTTTTTTTGTTGTTCGAGTATCTTTCCTGTTGCGTACGGTTATTGCCTTGTTTTGTTCGAGCAAATGCGAACGCTTTCGTTGTCAGCTCTGTTGTCCCTTGAAACGCGATAATTTCGTCGATGGACTCGATGATCTCGTTCACATCGAAGGAATTTTCAGCCTTGCTTTCTCTCTGATGACGGTACCGCAGATTGATTTTTTTGAATTTCGAGAGTATGTGACGTGTCCGCATTCGATCGACGTTTATTATTGCTCCTGTCTGCTCCAGATGTATGACCCTCGAAGAGATAGCTGCGAGAGTTTCGTGGCAACTTCTTGAATTTCCTTGAGCGCGCGGAAGGCGTTCGATTTCGTTTATCAGATATTCGCGAAGTTGGCAGATCGGTCGCAATGTTTCTTGAGAATATTGATAGCGGTCATGTTTGACTGCTTTCATAGTCCGCCGGCCGGCGTGCACGAGGCAGTGCTAGGGGGAAGGAGGGAGGCAGACAGTGTAAGGCAAACAGACCACGCCCTTCGAAGGCTGTTTGTTTTCAACCCCTCGAAGGGGCGTGGACTGTTTGCCTATTTGTCTGCCTCCCTCCTCCCCCCTAGCACTGCCTCCGCCGGTACGCCGGCACGACGGCCGGCCGGCGGACTATGAAAGCAGCCTATGACAGCAGCTTCCAGCATGTTTGATTCAACTTCCAAGCGCTTGTTCAAGTCTAACATGCACTTTCTGCCCTCTTTCTGCTCTATTCTTTCGATTGTATTCTCTATAGCTTGTTTGACGCATGTGTTGTGGAACTGCTTTGCTGAGTTGATTGGTTTTTCCAAACATTTAAACAGCGAAGTTCTCTCTTTTATGTACTCTTTGCATTCCTCCATTTGATCGGGGAACACAAATGCTTGGCTCAGGTTAATGACTTCTGGTTCATTGACTCGATTAGTACGCAAGCATGAGTGATCTTTTTTGAACATATGAGTTTCAGCCATTATTTGATATTTGTTGACCGATTTCTGAGTACCAACAATGATTTTGGCAAATTTAGAGCGTTACAACGGCTTATTGAAGCTTTCGTTGTTTTCGCGATAGAGTTGCTCCTGACAGAAGGGTCTTCACTTCTCCCTTGTCGGGTTCCTCAAGGACGAGACAAATTGGCTCTTTTCTGCTTCTCACTGTGGAGAGGTTTTCAGAAGTTTATTGGGTGCCCACTCCTCAGGAAGGATAGTTGGGAAACTTTGATAGTTCTTCCCAATGGGTTGGACAGAACTAGCTGAATCGTCTGTTTTTCCTGGGGAGAGCTAGCACAATTTTTTCGAACTTACTTGTTCCTCAGAGAAGAATTTCAGGAGAAATCCGAGTGTTTGATCTCAGCTGGTGAAAGCAAACTTTGGATCTACTCCTCAGGGAGAGTTGATAAATATGAGCCTTGATTCCGTTCTCTCAGGGAGGATTTGTGAAGGAATCTGGCTTTTGTTTTTGTTTCCAACAGGTGGCAAACAAGTATTTGCTTTATTTCCATGATCCTCAGGTAGGAGTTTTTGGGCTTTATTGGTTACCTTCTGTTTGTCACTGTGGAGAACTAGCGTAGAAGGGAGCTAGTGGTCGAGGTTCCAACGGTCGATGCACCAATTGGGTGGTTGAGGTTGACCAGTGGACTGTACAATACACGTGTAATCATTTATCACGACGTGTGAAGTGACCGACCTGTATACACAAATTTGCTAGCTTACATACATATCGATGTGGGCGGTGCCCAGATACCGTACCGTTAACTTACTGAATGAGTGCAATTAAGCGACGGGATAAAATGGTGCACCGCGTCTACAGCGATGCTTAGATTACCTACTTGATTGCACACTTAAAAACCCATAGGTCATGCCTCAGATAACGTCTCAATAGGTACTTATCAAAAGTATCGCCTAAGGTAGCTCGCTAGACTAGTTGTGACTCACAACACGGGGCCCCAATTTTCTTGGAGTTTGTTGAAGATTTCAGAGCGGCTTGGTTCTGCCCAGTAACAGAGTGAACGGTAGGAGACGAATATCGACTCGCAATCACTAGATCGAGGTTTCGAAGATACTTTCAAGAAGAATGTAGAATGCTGCGGTTCCATTTAAAAATTACATCGAATTCTTTTCGAACGAATCGGGTGACAGTGTCAGCTAGAGTTCTGCTGAACACTAGTCTTGCCTATATGTGTATATTTATTACTGGTATAACATTACAAAACAAATAGAACAAAAGGGGATAAGGGTTAGGAGGTGGCCATGCGATCAGGACGATGTACCACGGCGACGACGATGAGCTAATCGACTCGGCTGTCTCGAACCAGCCACTTTTACAGAGGTCTTGTGCGACGCCGCGTAAGTGATTGATGATGATGCGGCAGCGAGGCGACGATTCGACCGCGACATCTCCATCCCTTAAAGTAAGCTCGTTCTCGAGCTCCAATTGTAGTTCCCGTTTGGCACTGGCATCCTTTTAGAACATAAAACTGCAGAAAAACAGATGGGATGCCTTGTATGACAATAGTGAATCTTCTTCTTCTTCTGCTTCTTCTTCTTATTCTTTAGCTTTGTCCCGCTCGTAGACGGGGTCCACTTTTCTGATATGTTGGCGTCACTTCTCCCGATTGAACGCTTGATCGGGGTGGATGTTAACCGCTTTAAGGCCTTCGTGCAATGTATCGAGCCACTGCTGCTTTAGACGTCCTCTAGGCCGCTTTCCGGGCACGTCAAGGTTGAGACCGATCTTACGGGCACTGTCGTTCTTTGCGCGAAAAACATGACCATACCCTCGTAGACGGGCTTCGCGCATTTTATCAATAATGGGTGCTAAACCGAATCGCTTTCTGATGGCGTCATTACTTACACGGTCTAAGCGTGTTACTCCGGCTGTCCAGCGCAGCATTTTGGTCTCCATCACACTGAGACGGGCTTCAACTTCTTTGGTTGCAGGCGAGCATTCAGCGTAAATTGCAACCGGCCGGATGACGGCTCCGTAGATATTGGATTTGAGACGCTCAGGGATGTTCTTATCGCAGAGTATGCCAGTCATTGAGCGACACTTCAACTACGCTGCATTCACGCGTGAATTCGTTTCAAAACCCAGGCTGCCGTCAGACGCAATTGCTGATCCAAGGTACTTGAAGGTTGTTGTGCGTGCGAGCTCAGTGCCATTGATCTTGATAGAGTCTGGCTCGCTCGAATCAGTGGTCAAGTACTCAGTCTTTTTGACGTTTGACCTGAGCCCGAACATAGGCAGTCGGTCGGACCAGGTCTGCACCTGTAACTCGAGCTCGCTTTTGTCTACGCTGGGGAGCATCACGTGATCGGCATGAAGAAGCGTCCATAGAGCCGGCTTCTGGCTGTCTTTTGTAATGGCATCCAGGACGACAACAAAAAGTAGTGGGGATAACGCAGAGCCTTGGTGCACTCCGACGGAGATGGGAAAATCCGTCTTTGTGCCCGCTGCCGTTTGCACTCTGCTCTTTGGGCTAGTGTAAAAGACGCGCACTCACTTAATGAGCTCTTCGGGAACGCCATGCTGTCGTAAGGCATGTCATTTAACGTCACGTGGAACGCCATCGAAAGCCTTCGTCAAGTCTAGAAAGGCAAGATGTACTAGTCTTCGTTTCTCGCGATGCTTTTCTGGAAGAAGGCGAGTGGCGGCATGGCATCGATGGTGCTACAACCAGCTACGAAACCACACTGGTTAGTGGTCAGCTCGACGATATCACGGATATGGCTGTCTACAATTCACTCAAAGATTTTCATGCTGTGCGAGAGCAAGCGAATTGGACGGTAGTAGGTGCAGTCCCCAGGACTGCCCCTCTTCTTCCAAAAAAGAATCGTCGTGCTCTGTTGCCAGCTCTCAGGCTCTTCTTCTCTGCGACGACCTGGTTGAAGAATTCCGCCAACCATCCTGCAGGATTCCACCCTTTCGATTTCCACAAGTCCGCTGCTAAGTCGTCAGGACCAGTGGCTTTGCCTGATTTCATCTTCTTCAAATCTGTAATGGTCTCATTCACGGTTATCTTCTGAACAGGACCGTGTACTGGCTGAGCGCAGGGGATGGGGCGATGGGCTAATTCGACTGTTGAGATGCTTGCGAAGTACCCTAAAATCCCATAGATAAGAGCGGTTTAATTTACCGGTGAAAAATGAATTGGAATGAAATCGAAATTGAATGCAGTCACCCCTCTAACTTGATGGATGGATGAATAAAAATCAGAGAAGAAGTTCAGAAGAAGCTCCGCCCCTTAACTCTAAACCCCGCTCACCTGATAAACAATTCATATAGAAAATATCGATTTTAACGGATTATTATCCATCCATCAAGTTAGAGGGGTGACTGCATTCAATTTCGATCTCATTTCAATTCATTTTTCACCGGTAATTTAAACCGCTCTTACATACGGGATTTTAGGGTACCCTCGCCATCATTTCAGTGTTTGCCTGCAATCCGTCAAGAGGTGACCGTTGTCGTCATTTATGCCGAAGTTCTTTTCTATATCCTCGGTCTGGCCGTTGCGGGTCTTTGCGAGTTGGTAAACGTACCGCTCACCATCACGAGACTCGAGTTACTTGTTAAGATCGGCATAATGAGCTGCCTTCTCAGAAGCAACGGCCGTCTCCGCCTTTTTCTTCGCTATCTGATAGCGTTACCAGTCGTCAGTCGCCTTTTCGATAAGAAAAGAGTGGTACTGCTTTTTCTTCTCACGGACTTTATCCCTGACATGGTCCGTCCACAGCCATGTTTGCTTATCGAGCTTTCGTCGTCCAGGCTTGGTCGTGCCGAGCCTCGACCGCGCAACCCGGGTTATCGCTTCCGCAGCTCCCTTCCAAGTTCGTCGACAGTCGTTACCCCTGGTAACAGAATGCTGGAAAGGACGGCCGCTTCTTTCTCCTTCAGTCGCCACCACTTGATTCTCGCTGGCCCACACCTTTCTGCTAATTTCGGTTTCGGCGGGGCGATCTTTAACGTACAAATCAGTGGTCGGTGTTGTGTTGCGACCATTTCATAGGGAACTGTCGTGTCCGTTACGAGCCCCTGATCGCGGTGCCTGACGAGGACAAAATCAATCTGTGTTCTGTACTTACCGCTATAGAAGGCGATGGGATGAGAGTCACGTTTGCGAAATCTAGTGTTTACAATAGCGAGATTATGCGGGTCTGCATAATCGAGAATTCGCTCGTCATCAGTGTTACGTGACTCATATCCAAAACCGCCATGGCAGCTATAACCGTCTTTCGTAGCGCCCACATGACCGTTGAGGTCACCTCCGACATCTATGGCTTTTTGTAACGGTGCTTCAGCTGTCTTTTCATCGAGCAGGTTCCAGAACGTGTCCTTGGTGTGCTCGGAGCATCCAGTCTGCGGAGCATACGCTGAGAAGAGATGGTATTTTTGGCGTTTGATGACTACCACGATCCTCATTAGGCGGTTATCAAAGCGCTCCAAGCTTACTATCGAGTCACGGAACCATTCGGAGACTATTATCCCGACGCCGTTGTTGGTTTTGGGGCCACCGTGAAGAACGGCTTTGAAGCCGAGGCTAATGTCCCTGGACTTGCAGCAGGACCACCTAGTTTACTGCACGGCACAGAAATCAATTCTTCGACTCTCTAGAGCTTCTGCTAACTCGTACAAGCGTCCCGATAATGTGCCAACATTTAACGTCGCAACGCGTGTCTTCCATACGTTGCGTGGCTTTCGGACTAGCTTAGTTGCCCCTCGATGCCGTCCTTGTACCGGAGACCTTCGCTTTCACACTTTTCACACTCACCGGGCCTTGCGAGTGCGCGTCGGCTCCTGCGGACGCCGTAGCATTACATCGAAATTCTTTAAGTGACATTGACATTTTTGATATGACGGGGGTGTTCGTAGGCCGGCCTGTCACGGGGCCTGTCGCCTGCATTCGAATGTCCGTGGTCAGCTCAGCCCACACAGTGGGCAGTCTCCAGTGGCACCCCTCGGAGGAACGGACACCAATGACATTAGTGAACACGAACATTGAAATAAGAATTTCGAGTTGAAAGCTGGGAAAAAGAAAATTGAAAGAATCGAAAAGAATAAATCGTAAATTGGAACGGCTAGAACGGCTAGGTTACGCCATCCCTTCGAAAATAGGCTCGTCCTTGAGCCAAAAAGTAGTGGGGCGCGATGAAAAGGATGGGGACAGGTGGAAGTGTGGACATCTTCATGACCGTAAGGTAATGTCTGATAATAAAAAATACCAATGTTACCCTTACTAGTTATATAACTGTGACATGATCACGAAAAGGTGGTGTACGCATTCTTCCTTTATTTATTATAATGAGGCAATATGAAGTCGTAAAGCTACTGATGATACTAATAGATGATAACGTAATTTCGTGTCATTCGTTTCGTTATACTGAGACAAATAACCACATTGTGATACGTGATATTAGTCTATTTAAGCCTAGAGCGACCGATATACGGAGAGAGTAGAAATAATGTGATTCGAGTACTAGTCTGTGGTACGGCACACTAGTGTCGACTAGTACAAGGGCGTGATTATGAACTTTGATGTCTCCTGTAGAGCCTTCCCAGATTCATAGAGAGTTCCCGATCACCGTAGCTTGATGTTGGTGTGTAGACAACGAAGATTATTAGAGCGGAGAATGAGTCATATCTTCTCAATCGCGAACTTCCGACTCGAATTGCCAAGCTTAAATACAAATAGATTCGCGCGCGTGTACTGCCGGTGAGCGGTCGGTTCGAGAGCGCTTCCCTCCCATCATCCAATTGCCCGTACCTGTATCTACTATTCGTGTTAGAAGCTCGCGTATTTACTCGAGTATTCGTCCACTTCCTACACGAATTCAAGTGAACTTCTCAGCTGTTCTGTTTCGTCTTTTATTTTCATTGGTGCCCTTCGGAGGCAATTGGCATCGATCCTTTGGTGGCATAGATCACGTACAGCCCGTGATCAATACTAGGTTCCGAAGTCGTCAAGACAGGTCTATTCGGAAATATTTGGTTTACTCTTTGTTCTGAAATGGATACTCCTACCCGTATACCTGTTAAAGGGACTAAGCGATCTATCTACCTCTCCGCTTTCTCCCGTGTCGAGTCCAGCCGGTCTAGAGGAATTGATGCGGCAGGTAAACAATTCGGCCGACGTTCCGGATTGCGTCAAAACTCTTCTCAGTACTCTTGTAAATGAACTGAATGATGTCAGAATGGAGCGTGACCGACTTCGTCAAGAGAATGCAATGCTTTGTGAGAAGCTTTACAGTTCTAATGTTACTTTTCATAATCATGCTGAGCCTACTACTTAGCCTAGAGTCGTGCAACCTCCTCTCTCTGGTATTGATTTTTCTGAAGCTGAAAGGCGTAGATCCGTAGTGATAGCTGGTGTTCCCGAGCTGAAGGAGCACATTAGGAAAAACTTGTTTTATGACTTCAACAGTGTTCTTAATATTCTGAATCGTCTGGAAGTTGAATGCGTTCCTATTTGTGTGTATAGACCAGCACGACCTGTTTTAGGAAAAACAGGCTACTTGAGGTGGTTTTACCCTCTTCGTGCTTTCAACGTATGGCAGTTAAGCGAGCTTCTCGGCTACGCTTTTTCCCCGAGAGAGGCGTTTACCTTAGGGAATCGCTCTCTATTGAGAAGAGAAGGCGGCGCAAGGAAGAACGCTCGCATCGTACAGAAGTCATTCATTCGCATAATGTTCCATGCAATTCTAATTCTATGTCACAAATTATGTCTGCTTCTCAGAGAAACTGTGTGTCCCTCCTCGGTCTGATATTCCTTGCAGTGCTGCAGAGATTCATATTTCAATTTCTTTCGCATGTCTGTTATTTATTGTAAGATCAGTTCGTTACCTGAAACCGGAAGTTTACTTGATCATATCACTGCTAATAGATATGACTTGTATCTTTTGACCGAAACTTGGTTAAAAGCCCACCAGTCTATGACGTCTATGCTCAGTCATTGGATCAATGAGTTTGCTGTGTTGAGATGCGACAGAAGGCGCAGAGCCGGCGGTGGAGTGTCCATGATTATGAGAAACACGCTCAATCATACAACCATATTATCAGAATCGGTTCCAAAGGGGTATGAAATTTTAGCAGCCGACATCGCTTCAATCGAATTTCGTTTCAGGGTTGTCTTGGTTTACAGGCCTCCCTCCACCACTCCTTCCTTTCCGAGCAATTGGCAAAAACAATTGGCGATCTTTCTACTGTATCGTTTCCAGTCCTGGTAGTAGGTGACTTCAACATGCCTGAAGTCAATTGGGCTGGGGACTCTTGTAATGAAAGTGCTCATACACGAGCGGTTACATTTGCTCTGCATGGATTCAAACGGTATATTAAAGAGCCCACTAGATGCAACTCTATTTTGGATTTACTTTTCTCGAATGATCATGAACTCTTAAGCAAAGTATAGCTTTCCAGTTGGCCATAGTGACCATTTTAGTATCTCCTTTGAGATTGATAGAATCTTGCTTGAAATTTTTGTGTGCCAATTTTGAAAAGGCTTCTCACAAAGTGTGACTATACTCGCGTTACAAATTGCCTTTTCAACATTTTGTGGATCGAATCTTTTGGAACAGTATCTACGTTGACGAGAAATATGTTATAATCCTCTCTATACTCCAAGATGCTATAGAACAATATATTCCTTGAACTTACGTTTTCCCAAATAAGTCCAATCTACCCGTCCACCTTCAGAAAATGTTAGAACATAGAGAATGCCTTCTGCAATATGCAAGGCTCAGTGGTTATTGGACTGGATACGGAAAGTTTTCTTCTACATTTTTCGAGAAACTAGCAAAGTTTAACAAGTGTTGAAAAGCAATAGTTGAATCAAAGAACGGCATCGTTTATTAAGATTCATGAGATCTGGGCTTCGTTCAAAAATAAAGTCCACTGATCTAAAATCTGATGGGCGATTACTTTTGAAGGACACTGGCAAGGCCAATGCTTTCGCTGCTGAGTTTCAGAAATCACTTTCAAATGATGATGATAGACTGCCGCCATGTGCACCCTCAACTTTTTATGCAATGGATGCGTTCCCTTACTTTGATCCCGACGGCATCTATGATACCTTGGTCAAATGACCTGCTTCTTCCTCTGTTACCCCGGCTCGTATCCTACTTGTATTTGTCAAAAACGTAGCCCATGATATTGCGTTCCCTCTTTCATATTTATTTAACCAATCAATGATGCTCTCGGAAGTTCCTAGACTGTGGAAACATTCGTACATAACTCGCATTCTGAAAAACCACCTTCCTGGGATATCTCAAACTACAGACCGGTTAATATCACCTAACTGTTCTGCAGACTTTTTGAAAAGTTACTTTAACGTCACATTCTTCGCCATTCGGAGCTGAACGATGAGTTCCCTCTTTCCAACATGGTTTCGTCAAGGGTAAATCTGTTACCACCAATCTGCTCGAGTCGTTCAATGATTGGACGATTGCATTGGACAACAAAAAGTCTGTTGATGTAATATACATATTTCGACTTCACTAAGGCGTTTGATAAGGTCAGTCACAGTAAATTCTTTAACAAACTTAGTAAGCTAGGATTTTGCGAAAAGGTTCTGAAATGGATTAGAGAGTTTCTCAATGGTAGGACCTTCCAAGTACCTTAAACGCATCATATTCTGAGGTCTTTCCCCTGCATAGTGGTGTTCCACAAGGCGGGGTATTGTCTCTTATACTTTACAATATTCACTCTGCTGATTTGGCCTCTATTTGTTGTAATGGTATACTTACTGCCAAGCAGTATGCGGATGACCTTAAATTCTATGAAGTAATAGATTCCCCTCAGAATTCGGTATTACTAAAGAATTCTATTAATATGCTTGTCCAATGGTCGAATGAGTGGCAGATTCCTATCTCCACCACCAAAACCTGTTACATGCGCATAGGCCCTCCTGCTCCTCAATCTTCCGCATATTTCATAAATGGTCAGGAGATCCAAAAGGTTGAAAAGGTCAAAGATTTATTGTGCATGTTGCATAGGGTCCTTTCTTATAAAGCTGTTATTGATTTTCCACGATTCCATGATTTCATTCCATCCAAAACCAGGGATGGAGAACTCAAATTACCTTTTCATAGGCCTAAAACCACAATTAGACGGAATTTTT
The DNA here is from genome assembly GCA_000469685.2 of Haemonchus contortus. Taxonomy (NCBI): domain Eukaryota; kingdom Metazoa; phylum Nematoda; class Chromadorea; order Rhabditida; family Trichostrongylidae; genus Haemonchus; species Haemonchus contortus. The sequence goes on along the minus strand of LS997567.1, from coordinate 19,857,465 downwards.
TTACTATTAGGGCTGGACTATCTTTTTGCGTATCAGTAAATCTATATCCATCCGAGGCTCTAGTACTTCTTTCGAACGGTCCGCAGCAAACCTTACACTACAAATATAGGTGTCAGGTATCGCCATCTATCTGTTTGACATTGTTGTCGATTTTTATTTGTGGTTGTTTCGTATTCACATTTTTAACGCTTTTCTCACGCTGTCTCATATAGTGTATGGAATAAATAAATGAATAAATACCATCCCACCTAACAAACACCCCAAAATTCCTAGATCGCCTATGTGCACTTCACCTAAGGGATTCATGCGCTATGGAATCTTTTGATATAGAAGCCCTCTACACGAACCTCAGCAACGGGTCTGCTATGGAAGCGTACTCGAGGTCCTTAATCAGCACCACAACGGCAACAACAACAGGGTTCTCTATATCTCAACTGATTACACTTCTAAAGGATGCCTCAATTGCAACATTTTTAGACGGTCGAGAAGGTATTTTGACTGACTATTCAGACTAGAGGCTTAACCATGGGGCAACGATTGGCGCCTATTCTGGCAATAGCTTTTATGGCCAAGGAAAAAGCGCCTGTATTGGAACAACTCCCCTTACTCTATTGTAGGTATACAGATGACTGCTTCATAGTATGTTCAACGCAGGAACAGATAGATGCGTGTTTTGACCTACTCAACACACGTGCAGAGCATATAAATTCGCATAGTCGACAGTACTTCGAGTGGTCGGCTGTTTCATTGCTCTTCCGACAGGCTTCATATATCCGATATTTTACTGCCTACTTCTGTATACTTGCACACAGCGGGATATTTCTATCATTTATTCTTCAACGGCTCGACGACTATATATTATATATATATATTATATATAATATTATAATATAATATTATATATATTATATAATATTATATTATAATATTATATATATTATATAATATTATATTATAATATCATATATAATATAATATTATAATATAATATTATAATATTATAATATTATATTATAATATTATAATATTATAATATTATAATATTATAATATTATAATATTATAATATTATAATATTATAATATAATAATATAATATTATAATTTTATGATATATATATATATATATATACTTATATATATATCGCTGTTCGTCTGGAGTTCATCGATTGAACGACGCCTGTGTGAAGTTTATATCGGAGAGCTAATTTCAATTATCGATACGTTGGTTGAGATAAAAAAACTGTCATGTTACAGAACAAGTCGCGCACTCATCAAACCGCTAATGCTAAAAATGTCCAGGCCCACTGTACAACTGATGTAGAGGTCTCAAATATGACTATGGCCGAGATATTGAACGCCATGATGGAAAGAAACGAACAACTCAAGGACCCGATTATGGCGAAGTACATCAATGCGTTGGTGACCAAAATGCCTCAAGCGATAGCGCCCTACCCAATAGTCATTGCTTGCGCACCGCGGGTTTTTCAAACATATTCATACGTAAAAGAATGACAGCAGCGGAGCGCAAGCGTGAGTTCGAGTTGAGAGAGGAATGTAGGGATCGTGACAAGCAGCTGAAGGGCCGTGTTTGGGTGGTGTACCGTGGCGAGATTAGGCGAGTTGACGAACTCCAAAAGACGCGGGGCTCAGGAAACGCCTAAATTGTCACAGTCCACTGCTAGGTATGCGATGTTTTCTGTTCAATTCAAGAAGCTTGAGTAACAAGATACACCATTTACAATTTTTCTTAGACACGTACGATCCACACTCTGTTTTTATCACTGAGACATGGCTATCATCGAAAGTATCTAGTTCTGAACCTATTGGAAAACGCCCCTACATCACATTCCGGCTTGATCGTAAAGATAGGAGAGGAGGGGGAGTCTGTTGCATAGCTAGAAATTACTTCACCCTCACTACTGTTACCACCTTGTGCCTCCTCAACTCTGAACTTCTCTGTCTTGGTGGTCTCGATAAGTCTTCCACTGCGATGTTTAGGATCTTGCTATTTATCGACCACCTAGTTCTTCTTCAGAAGATGACAGTAGTCTGATTTATGCTTTGTTTGATCATTGTAGTTTTAACAAGCACTTGATAGTTCTGGGAGACCTCGATATTGACGTTGATTGGATAAGAAACAGAGCTAAGAATACGACCGCCACCACATTTTTGAAATTGTTTCAATGCTGTGGCTTTGTTCAGCATGTCAAAATGCTCACAAGTGGATAGTCTACTCTAGACATAGTACTGTCAAATGCTCCTATTGTTAAGAACGTCTTGGCAATTCCACCTTTTGCAGGGCCTGATCACAGTACAATTGCATTTGAAATTGTTATTTCTTCCCCTTCATCCAGTATACTCCTGCTGCCAGATTTTATTAAAGCCGACTACTCCGCGTTGTCAAATTATTTTTCCTCTATTAATTGGCGTGGCGCTTTTGATGGCTATAATTCAGTTGACGACATCTACAAAAGGTTTTGTCACATCGTTTATGCAGGTCTAGCTAAATATGTTCCCTTTAATTATATGATGGTGCCAGTAATGAAATATCCGAAACATATCAAAAATTTATTAACTCAAAAATCCCGGCTCTATGACATGCTACAAGACTACCCTTTACTAATTTTTCAGTACAGAAGGGTTTGCCAGGAGGTTGATCATCATCACTTGCGTAGATTCCTGGCCTATGAAGAAAGGCGAGCCACTGATAGCTCTCACAGAAGAGCTCTTTTTGCATTGATCAGGTACAAGATTAAGCCACACACATGCATACCTTTACTTCAGGATGAGAACGGCAGAAGATTTTTAATTGATCCTCAGAAAGCTGGAGCCCTTGCGCAGTTTCTTTCATCTGTTTTTGTCACAAATACAGACGTTAACTCTGCAGTAGCTTCCATGAGCTATGAACGCTCGGGTACCTTTACTCAAAGTGTGACTTCCCAGGAAATGTGTAGGATGTTGAAATCATTAAAATGCTCCACTTCGGTACCTTCTTATGGTATTCCACAAACCGTATACAAGTACTGCGCCTCATCGTTGAGCCAACCTATCTGTATGATACTTAATGCAGCTCTAATGTATAGCGAGATCTCATCCAGCTGGAAAGAGTCTATCGTTACTGCCATACCTAAAATAACCGAACCAAAACTAGTCTCTTCTTTTCGACCCATACGTATTACAGCGCCACCTGCTAAAGCCCTGGAAAAAATATGCGATAAAATTGTATCACATTCGATGAGAAACAGTCTCATACCTGCAGAACAGCACGGTTTCAATAGCGGTGCTTCCACATTTACACTGATGGCAGACTGCATGTTTGATTGGAATCTTGCTATTAGCGAAGGAAAGGGTATAGATATTGTCTACTTCGGTTTATCCAAGGCTTTTGATAGAGTGGATTATGAAAAGCTTCTTTTCAAACTTTACCAGTTAGGCATCGAAGGCTATATTCTTAACTGGATTAAGTCTTACTTGAAAGATAGGCGTATGTGTATCAAAGTGGGCAACAGTTTTCACAGTGGTATCCCTGCACCAGCGGTGTTCCGCAAGGAGGTGTATTGTCTACTCTGTTATTTGTAGCGTACACACACGACCTACCTTCATATCTCAATACACACCCTCTTCTTAAAGTAAAAATGTATGCCGACGACATTAAAATATATGGCACTTACAGCAATGATAACTATGACCGAGTGCACAAGGCCCTAACCCAATCTATTCGCAATATGATGGAGTGGGCTGCTGATTGGGGAACACCTATAAACTTTATGGAAACGTCTGTGCTCCATTTGGGAAAAGCTATAAGCGAACCATACACAGTCAACAACATTTCACTGAACACTTCATGTGAGCTTCGCGACCTGGTTTCTTATCAATTCCGACCTGAATTTATCGCACCACATTAATGTGGTAGTTCGAAAAACCTTCGCAGCGCTTTTCGCCATTTTTAGGAATGTTCGGGCTAACGATGCTTCAATTTTGTTTAGGCTCTATAAGACATACGTTGTTCCCATACTAGAATACGGTTCACAGATATGGAATCCTTATACTAAAAAACTTCAGGCGAAAATTGTAGAAGTGCAACAAACTTTCACGAGAATACTAATGTATAAATGCTATCCCGACCCAGCATACCCACGCTCATTACCCAGTTATGATAATCGGTTGCATCGCTTCAACATTATTGTACAGAAGAGTATTCAACGACGTAGTATTCTGTTTCAAAGTGCTGAAAGGTGAACTCAAGTTACGGGTAAGTACTAGGTAAGCAGAAGTCGTGCCACTTCTTTATCTCTACAATGCCCTAAACTGAACAGAAATCATAGGGCTAACGTGTTTCAATCTCTTTTCTTCCGTGGAGCGAGGTAGCTTCAGTTGTTACCACTAGACCTGCAAAAGGCGCGAAATACTGATGCGTTCAAAAAGAAATTAAGGAAGTTAGACCTTCTCGCTTTGTTGACATACAAGACTTCTAGTAGTCTATAGACCGGAGAGCATCCATTTATGGGTATGGTTTTTTTGTTTTCTAACTGTGCATTTTTTAGACTTTTGCTGTTTAAATTTGTAACTGGTACAGTTCCCTTGTTTGCTACTGAAGCGTACCTTTGTGTGTATTTTGAATAAATAAGTATAAATAAATAAATAAAGTTAACACGCGATGAGCCTACCGAAAATTGGCTCCCTTTTCTAAATGTTCAAGGAAGGTTACACGGTGAAAGGATTGCTACGAAGTGGTACAGGAAGCCAAGCAATAAAAACATAATTGTCCATTGTCGCTCAGCTCATGCTTTCGGGACGAAACAAGCAATTGTCCGAACCATGTTTCGTACCGCTGCGAAGGTCTTCACCAGAGAGGATGAGCGAAAAGAATCTTTGGAAATGGCACGCAGTATTGCCCAATTGATTGGCTGCGGCAGTTTTTCGAATTCTCACAGACCTTTTTCATTGACGTCATACGAAGAAATGGTCGTGCCTGGATGGACGAAAGGGTTCCCTTCGTACTGCGACTCATCTCTGATAGAGTCAGCGTCACCATTAGAAAATGTCTTAAGAGGTCGGGTGTGGATAATTCTGTGGCCATTATAAATGTACTACCTCTCATTCCCAAGAAACGTCTGGTTCGGAATCGACCATACGATCGCCTCTGTACTACCTCAAATTGTGTGGTCTGTCCAACTGACAGGGAAGGGGATTGCACTATGTCTGGGGTGGTTTACAGGATCACTTGCCGTGACTGTGGCTATGAGTATATTGGCGAAAGGGAAAGACCACTCCATTTAAAAATCAAGGGAACCTAAATGGCATGCGCCGACCGAGGGAGTCTACCGCCTTAGGAGCCCACCGCATCCATAACCATAATATAGGCGTTTTTGAGGTCACCGTGAAGATCGTGGCCCAGGAATCGCAACTGTGGAGATCCCTCAAGGGATTTTGGATACAGGTCACCAAACCAGAAATGAACCAGAGAGGAGAATGCCTCTCACTTACGCGGGAACTGGAGACCCTATATAGGGTTGGCCTTTCTGCAGCGATTTGTTGAAGACCTAACCCAGCTGATTCTGGTCCCACTCTCGGTTACTATTATAGGTGATTGCGATAATCCACGAACTTACGGTGAGTGGCTTCTTTCTTAGATTACGTGCGTCGGTCTCGAACTTCAGTAGGGCTGCAGAGGCGTTGATCGGATCGTTTAATCTTTTCATGTTTTGAGGAAGGCGACATCGCAGAAACGTCAGCTAATAGTTTTATAACAACCTCGTGAGAAGTGAACAAAAAATTATATCAAGCTAAATCATGGCGAGGTTCATTGAAGTATGTACATTGAGATTACTTCGCAATGTGCCACAGTCCTGCCTTCGGGACGGGCCTTGCATTAGAGATGGACCTTGCATTTATTGAAGGCACAGTTCAGGATAATTTTGGGTAACCCAGATTATGACGAAAAATGAAAGATAAGATAGAAAATAGTGCGATGGAGGCGGAGGAACTGCGTGAATCGGTGTTTCCAAAGTGAAAAAAAAGCTTCGAAAAATCATTAAAAAGGGACCTGGACGAGAATGAGACTAGGAGAATGAAGAAGAATTGGGCATTTGGACGAGCTACGCAGTGTGTGTCATTGCGTTGCGTGGGTCCTGGTACAAATTTCTAACTACGGTAATCAAAAATTGATCCGCTTATAAGCCTAAATAAACAAAAAAACCGTAGTTTTAGCAGAAATAGCTCACTTTTTCAGTCTCTTGGGTAGGGGATTAAAAAGGGATCGCGGCAGCAAGTAGAATAACAGAGGATAAAAGAATGGGAGAAAAACATCGCCTCATCACTCGGCGATCACCTGATTGTGTGTGGGTCCTAGAACGAATATTCGCAATCTGTATTGCCTCGACACTCGTCAGACGTGATATCGATCGAGAGGCGAGAAAGCGCCTCAAGACAGCAACAGGGCTACATTATGCCCCTACCGTCGCGATTTTGGGAGCGAGAGGGACCCTTCTACCACCCATGGAGGCCACTGAGTATTCCTAAGAGAATAACTCAGTAACCACTTTTATTGTGAACCGTGCCTTTAAACTAAGTCATAAGCATTGTCCGATTTTTTCGGAACAATGCCAAATTTATTTGAACAAATTTTTGCTGTTACCGCCAACAGTTCCGCCAAAATGACAGACCTTGAACTTTTATACTGTTAAACTCGAGCATCCCTACCTCTGTGAAACGATGATACAATGCACTTCGCGTCATGTTCAAAGCTGTCATTTTCACAAGCTCAGTCTAGGACACGGAGCACACGAGGCCTTTGAAAATTTGTGCTTGGCTGTCATTTTCACATGCTCAGTCTAGGACACGGAGCACACGAGGCCTTTGAACATTTGTGCTCGGAAGGACAGGACAGGTTGGAAAAGGAATGATATTTCGTCGTTGGTTCCAGGAACTCCATGAAGGCAACTACAGCCTTGAAGAACAACCACGTTGGCGACGCTTAATGACTAGAGATCCTAATTGTATGAGCTCCTACAAAATTATCCGTGTGCTATTACCCGTCAAATTGCAGCAGGCATGCAGTGATTCCGATGTACGATTTTCCTCCAAGCTGTGGGAAATCATACAGCCTGAAAAATAGTTCTTCACGAAGTGAGTTAGGCTGCGCTGCGAACACTTGTGGAGATCCGCAAAGTTTCATGTGACTTTCGACTGGCTCGACAAATTCATCATTGGGCATGAGAAGTGGGTAGTTTACGTAAACTATACACGAGGGCGTCTGCGAGTGCGAGTCAATGCAGATTAACTGTCATCACCAGTTTCACGAGATGAGCCGTACCTGGAAAAAGGCCATGCTCTTTGGTTAGTGAGCTATACGAGATCGGTACCTCTGAATGACAGCACCGTCGTTTACAAAGACATTTGCTGCTTGCATCTATGAAGATTTTTGTCAACTTCGCAAAACTACCTACTAATAAGTGAAGTTTTCTGCTACGCGACAGCCATACCCACATGTCGCAATGAAAATTTGAGGATAACTAGCGAACATGGCGTTGTGGTTCTCTCTCATTCATCGTATTCTCCTGATTTCTCGCGAACCGACTGTGATCTATTTTGCTAGCTTGCTCAGTTCCTGGATAACAGGAGCCACGTTTATCGAGAGCAGTCGAAATACACCGGCTGTTTTCCGACAGCAGTGGAGGGCAGTTGTATGGATTTGTGGAAAATATTGCACTAACTAAAGTTGGTTGTGAAGGAACCCGTGTAATTTTGAATGTCGTGTCGCGCCGGCGCGGATGCCTTGCTCCTCGCACATGCTAGGCACTGGGGTTCACCACGCTTAGGAACGGCATTAAAGTCGACTCGAGGGTTTCGTGGGTCTTACGCGGCGCTCGCTTCCGTCCCTATGCCACACAGGACATTGACGTTCGCCCTTGCACCTCATACGCTACTCATGCTCCTAGAACAGTACCTAAGATACGATACGTCATCTGATCAACTTGACTTCACACCAATCGAAACGAATAAAATACTTGACAGCATATGCACCGTCTACGATCTTGCATACCCAACACAATATTCACGCTATCTCTTCCCAGCGCCGTAAATTGAGAAAAATGCAACGTATAAAAAGAGCAAATATACTACGATGTCAGCCAAACGTCCTACACATCACGGAGGTCAAACCAAGAGCGGCATAATTTACGAAGGGAGACATGGTATGGATCCGTTCAGCGTCTTCGGGCTTCCATACCCGCGTCGATCACTGTGTTGTGAGACTTCTGCATCATCTTAATCGACCTCGATGCCAGGGCGGAGCACGGACTCCGCTTCAAACGCCAGCAGGTCAGCGGAACAGTGGCGACCAAACTCGGACGTATACGTGGACCTTGAAGTTGCCCAAAGCAGGTGTCCTTTCTAACCGATGCGCAGGGCGTCATACGCAGTGCGCGCCGGGGCGCCCTGTGCGTGGCTCTCTGGGAAGTTTTGCGAATGCTAAGACAATCCATGTCAGAACCGGACATTATCCATCACTCAACCCAATAGAATTGCAGCAGCGTTTTGAATGCGTACATGGTCTACAAAGTGAATGGCATGCCGATGTGAAAGCCATCGAAGCCCTCCATCCTTCCAGTCTGGTAACAATTAGCCATCAACGAAGGTATGTAAGGATTAGTTGCTCTGGGCGGTACTCACAGCTGAAGTACCGTTACAGGAAGCACTAATTGTCGCGGGTGATCTTAATGGTCATGTAGGAGCTACTAAAGACGGTTATAGCTGTCATGGTGGTTTTGGATATGGATCACGTAATACTGATGGTGTGCGAATTCTTGAATATGCAGATTCGCATAATCTCGTCATTGTAAACACGAAATTCCGTAAGCGTGACTCTCATCTCATTACCTTCTATAGCGGTGAAAACAGAACACAAATCGATTTCGTCCTTGTCAGGCACCGTGATCAGGGACTCGTAACAGACGCGAAGACAGTACCTTATGAAACGGTCGCTACACAACATCGACCGCTGATTTGTACGCTAAAGATCGCCCCGCCGAAAACAAAATTCGCCGAAAGGTGTGGGCCAGCGAGAATCAAGTGGTGGCGACTAAAGGAAAAAGAAAAAGAATCGGCCGTCGTCTCCCGCATTCTATTACCGGCGGTAACGATTGTCGATGAAACTTGGAAGAGTGCTGTCGAAGCGATAACCCGGGTTGCACGGTCGGAGCTCGGCATGACCAAGCCCTGACGACGAAAGATTGACAAACAAACATGGCTGTGGACGGATCATGTCAGGGATAAACTACGTGAGAAGAAAAAGCAATACCACGCATTCCTCTCGGAAAAGACAGCCGATAATTGGCGGCGCTATCAGATCGCGAAGAAAGAGGCGAAGAAGGTCGTTGCTTCTGTGAAGGCAGCTCATTTTGCCGAATTGAACGAGAAGCTCGAGTCTCGCGACGGTGAGCGGTCTGTTTACCGACTCGCAAAGACCCGCCATCGCCAGACCGAGGATATAGAAAGGTTCCTCGGCATAAATGACGAGAATGGTCATCTCCTGACGGACCGCAAGCAAACACTGAAACGATGGCGAGAGTACTTCGAAAACATCTCGACAGTCGAATTTGCTCATCCCGCCATCCCTTGCGCTCCGCCAGTATACGGTCCTGTCCAGAAGATAACCGTGAGGGAGACAATTACGGCTATGAAGAGGATGAAATCAGGCAAAGCAACTGGTCCTGACGACTTAGCAGCGGACCTGTGGAAATCGAAATGCTGGAATCCTGCAGGGTGGTTGACGGACTTCTTCAACACCAGGTCGTCGCAGAGAAGAAGGTGCCTAAGAGCTGGCAACAGAGCACGACGATCCCTATCTGGAAAAAGAAGGGCAGTCCCGGAGACTGCGCTTGCTATCGTCCATTTCGCCTGCTCTCGCACAGCATGAAAATCTTTGAGCGAATTGTGGACAGTCGTATCCGCGACATCGTCGAGCTGACCACCAATCAATGTGGTTTTGTGTCTGGTTGCAGCACCATTGATGCCATACACGCCACCGGTACATCTTTCCTTTCTAGACTTGGAAAAGGCTTTCGACCGCGTTCCGCGTGACGTTATATGGTATGCCTCACGACAGCGTGGCGTTCCCGAAGAGCTTATTGAGTGGGTGCGCATCCTTTACACTAGCCCAAAGAGCCGAGTGCAAACGGCAGCGGGCACATCGACGGATTTTTCCATCTCCGTCGGAGTACACCAGGGCTCTGCGATATCCCCGCTACTTTTTGTTGTCGTCATGGATGCCATTACAAAAGACCTCCAGAAGCCGGCTCCATGGACGCTTCTTTATGCCGATGATGTGATGCTCGCCAGCGAAGACAAAAGCGAACTCGAGTCACAGGTGCAGACCTGGTCCGACCGTCTGGCTAGGTTCGGGCTCAGGTTAAACGTTAAAAAGACTGAGTACTTGACCACTGATTCGAGCGAGCCAGACTCTATCAAGATCAATGGCACTGAGCTCACACGGACAACAACCTTCAAGTACCTTGTATCGGCAATTGCGTCTGACGGCAGCCTGGGTTTTGAAACGAATTCTCGGGTGAATGCTGCGTGGTTGAAGTGGCGCTCAATGACTGGCGTACTCTGCGATAAGAACATCCCTGAGCGTCTCAAATCAAAAATCTACAGAACCGTCATCCGGCCCGTCGCGATTTACGGCGCCGAGTGCTGGCCTACGACCAAAGAAGTAGAAGCTCGTCTCAGTGTGATGGAGACCAAGATGCTGCGTTGGACAGCCGGAGTAACACGACTAGACCGCATAAGTAATGACGCCATCAGGGAGCGATTCGGTGTAGCGCCCATTGTCGATAAAATGCGCGAAGCCCGACTCCGCTGGTATGGCCACGTTCTCCGCGCGGATGAAGGCAGTGTTCTTAAGATCGGTCTCAACCTAGATGTGTCCGGAAAGCGGCCTAGGGGGCGCCCAAAGCAGCGACGGCTCGATACGTTGCACGAAGACCTCAAAGCGGTTAACATCCACCCCGATCAAGCGTTTAATCGGGAGAAGTGGCGTCAACATATCAGAAAAGCGGACCCCGCCTACATGCGGGACAGGCGCTAAAGAACAAGAAGAAGAAGAAGAAGTTGCTCTGGGCGAGTGTTGATTCGGAATGCGATCCCCCGTCCATGCGTGTGTACTGGAGTACCATTTGTCACTACAGCTTCGTCCATGAGTTGCACCCTTCCGACCTCACGCTGTTTAGGCAGGCTCGGGTGAACTTGCAAAGTAACACTCCCTCTTAACTTTTTGTGTGGACTAGATTTGGTCCACCTTGTCTCTTTCGCGTCAAACGTTGAACATTCCTTGAATCGAGCATATTCTTTTTCAGACAAAAGGGTGAAAAGCTCAGTTTTTTCCACCAATTATCGTGGTCATTCCGTGCATCGGCCTAACCGTCAATTTACCGCGTCAAAGAGTGATATCTGAAGAGTCAGGACCGAAGAAAGCTCTCTCACGAGAACTTTTCCTCAGTCCTTCTCAAGTCATCGAGTTGCAGTTATCCGATCCCGCGTCGTTTGGGATAGGTTTGGGTGAAAATGCGCGGATAATAGTTCTCACCTATTTTTAACAAGTGTCAGTCCACCTTAACTCTTTCACCGTTAGATTACACTTATTTCTCCGAACAACAGTCCTTCTAATACATACAAAAAAGATAAAAGCCTATTCTTCCAGCAGTCATCGTGGTCACCAGCTATCTAGGAGAATACTTAGGGCCATTTTAGTTATCCCGTCAACATTTGAAGGCAGGCAAGGATCCAGTTCCTGATATATTTCGTTGAGCAGAAGGCAAGTATTCAGTAAACTATTAGGTTGGCAACTAAGTAACTGCGTATTTTTCTAAGCACTGCAGACATTTATTTTTGAATGTTTACATTCGCCACCTACATTAAATAACTCAATGAATAATCCACTTATTCTGTGATAGAGATAATTATATCTCCCCTGAACCACACTCAATTACTTGGGCGCTAACTGGATTCTAGACAAGGTTTCGAAGCAGAGGCGGAAGCACTAAGAAAATCCGATGTCGCCATCACCAGCTGTGATACGTTGCGAAATCTCGTAATGTGTAATGAGAGGCTCCTCTGTTCAGCAATGCTGCTTCAGCGTGACGTTCTAGAATCAACTGCTTGGATAACGTTTGTTAACTAACTTTCTTGTTCGAGTCAATGGCGATGGATCTTTCTTGAATCTCATTTTCTCTTATGCTCCAATTCTTTTCCGATAAAATGGTCATAAAACTCTTCAACTCCCAAAGTTACTTTTCTGAGGGTTACAAAAAGATTTTTCTGCGGTAAAACAAAACATATTGAATAACAATGAACCAGAAGTTGTTTGGTTGGTTATGATCATAATGAAAACGTTTAACGTAAGGAGAGTCGAAATGTGGTAAGATACGATGAAAAATACTCTAACTGGTTCTGTTTGCTGTTCAGCAGTTACTGTGGCGATCGTAACTGTAGAATTTTCGATACATGTTCCCGTAACGTTACAAGCACCGTTCCGTTGCGTTTTGCAAAACGCAAGTACGGAAGGTTCACAAAGCGCTCATTGAGCTAGCTAAGTTAGTAGCCTACTATTTATTATGCCATTCCACCATATTGAGTAGGTCTGTAAGCTACACTTAAAAATTTACGTGAATTTTTTGCTGCACCTCAAAAAATATTTCATCAAGAAGCTCGAAAATCTGAGGACTCTACAAGTATGGCTGGATAGACATCAGTTATTTCGTAATCTTTTGAGATATAGACCCACCATATGTTTCGTATCGGATTTCCCTTCTTTACACCCAAAGCGCACATGTTCACGAGGCAATTTTCCGAATAACACTCACTCAGGTTCGTGACTTTTCCGCTTATTCGAAGTTCTTAGTGTCTATTATTTTCTCTTTAGTTCTTGCTTCCAATGATTTGTTTGGCAAGATTCGCTCTGACGTGAAATTCAATTCTTTTCGACGTAAATAAACACCTGTTCCCGGCTCCATTTTCACAGTACCGTAGGTAAACAACAAAGCAAGTGCTTCAGCGGTGATCCATTATGTATGCACAATAGCGTCCCGAGTAATACACGTGGTGAGCAATGCACTTTCAAAATAAATGTGATTCCAATACAGCAGACATTGATTGAAGAATCCCTAACATTCTGCAGTCATAATGCCGAATTAGCCCTTCGACTAATTGCATTCACTAGGATCTCACTCACTGTGATGAGATCTTTTCCGCAAAAAATGACCTTGAGCAGAGTAAACTATTGTGACTTGCACACATCGACTACTACCTTTCGAAGCTGACTAACATTTTGTATCAAAATCGCATCCCTGACGTGCTGATTGCGAATTCTGTTCGCTTTTTCAAGAGTTTGTGGGTCGAGCCACATCTGTGGAGATCTGTAATAAGTTTTTTTGTAATTGTAAGTCATCTTTCATGAGTATTATTCCGGACGCCCCACCGCATGTAATGGGGCAAAACTTACATATTATCTGATGGGCTGCACTGGATTTCTTCTCTTTCACCAGAATCGCCGCCTAAGTCTTACAATCCTCACGATTAAATAGATTTCAGAATCACAACTTGGCTTCCGGATCATCAATTCGCGCTAAGTCAATGGTCCCATTATTAGATGGGGAGATAAGTATCTGACTGACTGGTAGCTGCCAAAGGCAATTCATTTCGTAAACCAACGGCCTCTACTGTTCGGGTTAAAAGCGGAATGAGAGACGCATACTCCCGAAATTTCATGTTTACTGGCAGTCCTTCAGGGTTGTATTACCTGCGACTGCCACTCATTGTCGTGGAGGTAATTTTGTGATTGTACATCCGCTTGGAAGGCTCTAATAATGTTTCCTCGAGTGTTTACTTTGCTCCCTCAGGCAAATTCCGAGAAATTATGGAGGTGAGCACGATCAGCTGCTGCAATAGTATATCCCTTGGAATTCCTCGAAATATTAGGGAGTATGGTACTGCGCTCCTCAAACGCTCCTTAAGGGCGCAGTACTTACAAAAGTAATGCTTTCGGACAGGTCCAAATACTAACCTGGCAGTCGGACTTCAACTGGTGAATTCTTAAACGTTCTGAGTTCTATAAGACCAATCAGAAATTCTGTTTGACTCGAGGCGAGTAGAGAGGAAAGAGTTTTGTTGAAGCGGTTCTCTAAAGAACTTTGGTGAGGGATTTGCAATATAGTGTTTAGAAAGAGTTATGTTTCAGGAAAAACTGTCGGTTTTCTCAAATTTCCACATAGTATTATGATGCTCAGCAATTCTTTCCTGCACATCCGAACCGACATTCCTGTTTCTTCAGTTCCACTCAGCGCTTATTGTGGTCCCAAGGACAACAGTGTAATGGGGCAATCCATAATGAATCGTGATGCTCCAGGTACGGTGATCAATTCGTGATCGTCTTCGTGGATTTGGTAATCTCTCCCATTGTAAATTCTATGATGTATCAAAAAGCGGACAGGTTGTTAGAAGAGGCAGGTCTCGTTAGTGTAAAGTCACCATTGTTATAGCCATATTCTTACAAACGCAAAAACATCCTCTGCTGAAATGAACTTCATAATCTCTTGTTCCATCATGTTCACGAACTCTCTGCACTTTTTGTGTGATATTTCCTCTCCCTTCCTTTGCAAAAGCCATTGCGACAGTCTCATTCTCAGGGTCAGAGTCGATCAAAAAATATTCTCCTCAAAGTCTCACAAGGTTGGCGATTTATGGACAAAACTTCTGTCTCGGACGGGACTCGAACCCGCACTTGTCCTTTCCGGGGATTCTCCTTAAAGTTTCAAGACTTCGGAGAAGTGTAATGGGGCTGGGGAAGTCTCTTTTGAGAAACCAGTGCCGAAACGATACGTGAGAATACGACATGGTTTAATCTTTCAACTTCCAACAGTATTTGTAAAATAAGCCATTGACCATACGATTGTATTATGAAAAGACCTCGTTTGCGCCAACACAGAAATAGTGCAGTATCAACTCTTTGGACATTTTTCTCGAAGCGACTTGTATCATTGCAATTGGTTAAGTGGCACGAAAAATTTTAATACTGTGATGTTAAGTGAATCAGTGTTTATGAGAGACTGTTGTCGATGTCTGAAGGTGTTAGCAGAGGAGATCCTTGTCGTAAGTGTTGCGATGCGGTCGCCGATGGATAGGAACTGATTAAAACAAACTAGTCTTCAGAAAAAAAGCCTTTCGAACCCAGTCAATGATAGCTTCAATGCATTTTGGCAAAGCAATTTGTTGAACGTAGAAATGGATCTAACTGCGAAGCTTTTGAACCCGACCTGTGTCCTGGTAACTGGCGCCCTGAGTTGACAGCTTCCCCTCGTGGTATTTGATGTGGTTACATCAAAGAAATCTGTCAGCTCCAGAGTAGGTTCTACCCGTCATATTTCTGAAAACCATAACCATGTAGACGGCAAACGTTTCAGTCCTAACAGTTTTCTTCTGTCAATGCCGCTTGGGATGAACTCGTAACTGACGCTACTGCAACGCATGGTTGGTATCCGGGTGGTATTGTTTTGAACGCTTTTGAGAAGAGCGATATCTTTCTTATTATGTGGAGAAAACACTATAGCTCGGCTCTCAAGTATTGGCCTAACATACGTCTCATATGCACGTAGTAAATTGCGTGAATCTTTTGAGCGAAGAGCTTAGAATAAATTCTAGATACCATGATTCGCCGCAAAAATTACCGATTTATAATGATGATCAAAACAAAGCCTTCCATAAGTATCGAAACCAAGATCTATAACTTTTTCGACCCTAGTTATTTCATTCCTCTTAACGCGATATACCGCTGCACCAACGTCAGAAGACGTACCAATTTTCAGGATCAGTGTCTTTTCTCCAGCAAGAGACAGATCCCACTTGTAACAAGGGACGGATACTAGGTCGCAGTGGCCATTCAGAGATGTATACCCCCGTAGGTGGTTTCGAACGCTGATCTCAAATTTGTATTCCAAATCTGCGAAACGATTCTGGGAACAAAGTTACGGGACCGGGACCTCCCTGTATTATGCCACTGCGCTGAACAGATCACCGAGCCGAGCAAAGCCATTACCTGTCAACGGTGGCCTGGGGGATAGTGCGGGGGACTGATAGGCATGAGATCAAGGTTCGAATCCTTGATGCATGGGCTCGTTTTGCTTTTACATAGAGTGCGTCCTAAACTCTTGCAAAACGTTTTTGGGCTCAATGTTGGGCATCTACAGGGCTTTCTCACAATTTAGGAGCATTGGAGGGTAATACAAGGCAAGTTTTTTTCGCCTCTCACCGGCCGAATAAGGATGGAGCTCCAATCGAGCCAAAGAGGAATTCTAAATATTTGCTTAAAATGTGTCTCAAAGGCTTCAAAGAGGAAGATTTCAAATGATTCATCGGATCAAACGCTTTTCAACACGTTATAAGCGAATCTTTTTAACGATTGTAGGGTCATCATATTTGGTAGCGGAATTTCTTCTTGTAGCATGAAGTAGACACCAACATTATCCAAGAGGCGGTAATGAAGTAGTTTTGAACCGTACCTATCGATAGCATGAAAACAAGCCCGTTATCCTTTGCGAAGAAGTCGAATTCGTGAAAGACGATCACATTGATCCTCTCCGGTCGCCTGATGAGGACAGCGACGATGGACTCGTAGCTTCGCGAATGAAACTTCCTACGTTTGTGGGGATGTAGAGGCTCCGAAGTGAAACGTAGCCCTCATGTTTGTGATCTGTCCCATGAGCTCCAATTTTATTACACTAGTGGAAGAGTCTGTAGTCTTCTATAGCTCGAGTTTCAAAAGAAGCCGCACCTTCTCAAGCATGAGAAACACGTTTTGCATCATCAAGACAGAGGGCGGAAATTAGGAGAGCTTTTGAAATAATCCATTATTGACAACTTACGATGTATGGTCGATGTGGTCGCAACTATCAGGTGCAAAACAAGCTAATCGGTCTGCCTACTTATGAAGATCAGTGGATAAATTGTAAGGATAAGTTATCATGAAATTAATAAGAGAGTCCCATTGCACGACAGTCATTTCCACTGGATACCGCTTCAAATCAACAATGAAGGCTCATAGGGGAAAAATTCAGAACAATTCACAGGTGGATACAGGGTTTTGGGGACAGCCGTGGTACCATGCCCCACCGCTCCACCACGCTTAACTCATGAAAGGACCTCTTGAAAGGGCATTTACTCCATGGATAGAATCAACGGATAATCATATGTGCACACAACGAGAAACTACTGTTCTACAGCATTTTTTCAACAATGCCAGCTAACTTGTACGAGCGCTTCGAAAGCACGGGCACTATTCCTAGAATCTGTGGACCGTATCTCTCCTAAAGAGGGCTCTGGTCGGATGAGTCACTTGACCGCCGCCTACCGTAAGTACGAGGAGCTGCCGAAGATTTCAAAACACCATCTTGACTGTTCAGGGTAGAGAGACGCATGTATATATTCGGCCAGTGGCGGTAAGAAAATTTTCATTGGATTACTATTCCGTCCTAAGTCCTAAATTGTGAGGAAACCCTGTACCGACCAAAACGCTTTGCAAGCGTTTAGGATGCATTTTATGGAAAAGCAAAACGAGCCCATGCATCAGGGAACCGAACTTTGGGGTCATGTCTATCAGTCCACCGCACTATCCCCCAGGCCACCGTTGCACAGATAAGGGCTTTGCTCGGCTCGGTGATCCGTTCAGCGCAGTGGCATAACACAGGGAGGCCCCGGTCCCGTAACTTTGTTCCCAGGATCGTTTCGCAGATTTGGAATACAGATTTGAGATCAGCGTACGAAACCACCTACGGGGGTGTACATCTCATCTTGAACGGCCACTGCGACCAAGTATCTTTCCCTTGTTACAAGTGGGATCTGTCTCTTGATGGAGAAAAGACACTGATCCTGAAAATTGGTACGTCTTCTGACGTTGGTGCAGCGGTATATCGCGTTAAGAGGAAGGAAATAACTATTACAGTAGGCAAGTACAAGAATTACAGCTACGCAAACTGAGGACTGCATGGAAAAGCAAGAAGAATCAAGTGTTCTCACTGTTAATCAAATGTGTGTCCAAAGAATTGTGTTGTCAATGATGTTTGCCTGTTTGTATTTGGAGGAAGGTCGTGGGTGAGTCAAAAGTTATTTGCGATTCTATCCGTTCAAGTACCAAACTATGGCTTCAGAACAAGTTCAGTAAACTTATAGACCTAAAGAGATCTCGTAATTCACAACCAGAGGCTCCTACCTCCAACACTGTAGACCACCACCAAACTGACATCAGTGAGGAATCCGGGCCCAGACCTCCTAGAGTCACTGTTATAGGTGGCATCAGTCTTTCTGAGGATGCACTATCGGTTCTGGATCTAGGTCCCAGTTTTGCACCTACACAGGTGGTAGGTCGTGGTGTATCGCGTAAAGTCCTGGGGGGGGGTCTTCAGGCACTACGAGACAACCTGCGCCAAAAGGCCAACCAACAGGAGAGCGGCCATGGACATCCAGCAAGCCGATTCCCGGCTATCCCTTTCTCTCCCCTATTCTTCAGACCACAGGACCCGAATCCCGCCGTCGATGTTAAGTTCCGCCTGTTTGCGAAGTCTGTATTCTCTATTCTGAGGCGGCACAGCCACCGGCCACCCGTTCCCAACATCACCGTTGCGCAGAAGCGAGGGCTTGCCGAGCTCCAAGATCTTTCAAACTCCAAAAGCATCAAGATTTCGGTAAGCGATAAGGGGGCGAATTCGTGGTCATGCCGCGAGGTCTGAACGCTGCGATCACACAGGCCCACCTGGGGGATGGGACCCTCTACAAGCCATCATCAGAGGGAGAGTACAAAAGGCAGTACCGCCGTTTAAACAGTGTTTGGTTGGACATAGCACATAGGGCAGACTTACCGAAATCACTGATCACACGTTTAAAGTGTGACCTCCCGGTGTGCCCAGTTCTATGTTCTTATAAAAACGCATAACCTTGCTCCAAACACCCACCGTCCCTCGATCCCTCGGACTTCGAAGTTCGCCCCATCATGAGCAACGTGGGAGGTCCTACCGATCGCATATCATGGCTGCTGAACCTCGTGTTGACGCAATTACTAACATTTATCCCAGCCCACCTCAGTAACACCAGGAGGTTCCTCGACCAACTGCAGGAGACTCGCTTCAGGAGAAATCACGTCATAGAATCATTTGACGTGACATCTCTCTACACAAACGTGTCGAACGGGGACGCCTTGCAGGCCACCCACGAGCTCTTGAATGAACATGCGGGTTCGATAAATATGTATGGCCTCTCTGTCTCCCACGTTATGACTTTGGTCAAGGAATGCCTTGACTGCTCAATATTCAGGTGGTCCGGCCAGTACTTCAGTCAAGTCAGGGGGTTAGCCATGGGCCAGCGGCTAGCACCCGTGCTGGCCATTGTCTACATGTCAAAAATAGAAAGGCCCGTTTTGGATCGCCAACCTGTGCTCTATTGCCGTTATGTAGACGACTGCTTTGTCGCCTGCTCAACTCAAAAGGAAATGGATACATGTTTCGAGCTGCTGAACACCCAAGCTGAAAATATTAGATTCACACGGGAAAAGCCCATAGACACATGGCTGCCTTTCCTAAACATGCAGGTTCAGCTTGAGCGAGGGTTTCTTAGGACCAAATGGTATAGGAAACCCACCAGCAAGAATATCCTGGTCCACTTTAGGTCGGCGCATCCTCTCAAAACCAAGCAGGCCATCACACGCAACATGTTTAGGACAGCGAAAATGGTTCCATCAGGTGATCGCGAGGTGGCAGAATCGGTAGAGCTCGCTCGAGAGGTGGCCATCACTAATGGGTATCCCTTGCAAGAACAATCCCTTCGCAGACCCCACGTAGCAGACCACACGGACATACTGACGAAAGTTTGGAGAAGGTGACCTTTTGCCTTCCCTTCGTATCAGACTCGGTCAGCTGTGACGTAAGAACAGCTCTGCGCAGGTGTGGCCTTGATGACATGGTGCGGGTGGTCGAAGTTCCTCCTACCAATCTCAGGAAAAAGCTGGTTCAAAATCGTCTGTGTGACCGTCTCTGCATAACCCCCCACTGTGTCATCCGTCACAACGGGCGGGAGGGGGACTGCATGGCTTCGGGGGTGATCTATTTGATCACTTGTGAGGCCTGCGGGGACGAATACATAGGTGAGACCGGGTGGCCTTTAGTATGTAGGATCAAGGAACACCTAGCTGGTCTGAAGAATTCAAGGCCTGAAATCCCCCTCGGAGACCATCGTAGGAATCGCCACGGAGGGGTAGAGTTTGAAGTCTCAGTCAGGATTATGATGCGGGAGCCCACGACCTCCGCGCGCAAAACCTTGGAAGCGTTTGGGATCCGCGCAAAAGACCCCAAAATTAACCGGAAAGACGAATGCCTGGCCATAACAAGTGAACTCGCCCCATTCATCGACCTGTGTGGGCTACAATTGCCACCGGCTTCAAGTCGGGGGTCAGGCACCCGGAGCCCACCCACTGCGAAAATGTTTAAATAGGCAGTTTGAAAGGTGGTCTACATGTCGTCTCCTCTATTCTAAAGTGGGTTCTCTTGTTGTGGTTTACGAGACCTATTCAGATATCTGTAGGTTTACTTGGGCTAACTGAAGTCCGAAATGGTGCTTGAGTTGGATGAATCTCAAATTCTTTTTGGCTTCCAGGTCCTGACGAAGGCGGTAACGCCGAAACGTTGACTGAATAAAGTGGTGTACCATCTTGGCTGAGGCTATACCACACACCTTCATACCGGAACTCACACGATGCAAAGATTCATAGAAAGTCGTTCATGGTCGAAAGTATTTATTTTGTTTGCCTGAACAGAGTTGAATCGAAAGAGAATCTATCAATGAGATGACACACAGATAGTACTTTGCGATAAGTCGCACGTGATTTTATGAGAGCAAAGCAATTCGAAAAAATATATATGAGATATACATTATGTTGAATTCTGTTAAGCCGAGCCATAATGGTGAGCGAGTAACAAACATTAGGTGGTTCACTGGCACGAGTGATCTAACGCAATCTGCATGTTGGTAGGGGTGTCGAAGGCACATTTTTCCAATTTCCATTTGACTCCTCCAGTCCTCTTTGGATGACTGCGAAAGGCTCTTCACGAATTTATCCGCGCGTACCAGACATTAAGCTTCTGCCATTTTGTTTATTTTGTTAGGAGCGCTCGGACGATTGCGGATTGGAATGAGCTAGTGAATCCAACGAGAACCGCGATATCCATCTGAGGGAATGGTGCGACCCATGTCGAGGGTAATTTGCAAGCAACGCATTCACTCTTTAGTCATCGTGATGTTCAGCAAGGACTATAAAAGTTGAGGTTGCATCTATAGAATGAGCAAGGTCACTCAGTCGAGAACGTGAAATGACATTCTCGTAGAATGACCAATCCGTTGTCAGGTTCGTTGCATTCATTCGAGAGAACGAAGAAGCAATCTTCTCGTTGTCTTTGGAGTTCGTCGACAGCAAAAAAACTCCTTAAGCACGGCGGAGGTGCCGTGGAGAAAGCACAAGTGTGGAGTTGGGCAAATTACAAACCCAAAGCAATTGAACGATCGTGAAATGGACCAGTCTATGGTCACAGTGCTGTTGTAAAAAGCGAGTCTATTTAGTTGTGTTTAGCTGTGATAGTATGCGCAGTGACAAGTGGCAAATGGCACCACTTGCAACGAGACCAGATAAGAAATACCCTCTTTCTCGTGGATTCTAGTTCACAGAAATACCTTTCTGTGAAGTAGACTCCACGAGCGTGGAGTACTCATGATAATAAACAACGTAAGTGACTGAGCGGTGCTGGTAAGAAAGTCACACAAGAGCTGTCAACACTTGTACAGGTCTGAACACGAGCGATGGCGAGGAGGTCTGCCGTTATAAGGTTTCGCAAGGACTTCAAATGGTCCTCAAGCGATGCTATTGGGGTAATTTCGAATCATGCTCACTTAATCCTGAGGGAGGGTTATTGAGTGGGAGTAAGCAGCAAAAGGTCCAAAGTGTTATCAGCCTGGCAAAGAATTAGCGCTTTCTGCCATGGTAATGCCATCTATGTCCGATAAGACGTGAAGGTATCAGTGATGTCGAATGT
Source organism: Haemonchus contortus (assembly GCA_000469685.2). NCBI lineage: Eukaryota > Metazoa > Nematoda > Chromadorea > Rhabditida > Trichostrongylidae > Haemonchus > Haemonchus contortus. The sequence continues at coordinate 19,835,343 of LS997567.1, read as the reverse complement.
GGAGACCGACGTTAAGTGTGGAGTTCATACAAAACCTAATAATGGAGCATCTTGAATACTAGTACCACTTGTATTACGTTCGTCCCATTAATCATCGACTTTCTTGGGCAGGGGCGAGTAATGTCTCTATTGGTTCCTTTCGCGAGCCAGAGTGGTCCAATGGATCGTCCTAACTCGAGGTACATGAAGCATAGCATACGTTTCATTCAGAGCTTCGATGAAGAAATCTAGGCCGTGCTGGTGCTCATTAGACGTCACGGGTAATCCTGTCAGTGAGTGCTCTTGTTCAACGGTGATCACAACATCGCATAATGTGTTCGGCCTACCTAATCTTTGAACCCTTGACGTAAGCAACAACATCCCTGGTCTTCGCTCGTAGATGGAACGCGTAACTGCAGTTTCCCTCCTGCACTTGCGTGTATAGGGAAACTTCAAGTGTCAATTCGTTTCGTACGAACATCGTTTTCGTTAGGTTAAGTCTTAAGCCGACCTAATCAAAGCGCTCTCAAATTCGGTCAGCTTTTATTCGCCTGCTCAATGTTCGGTGTAGTCAGCACAACAATTCACAAAGTGAAGCTAATGCGAGAAACATCCGTCGACCTGCACTCGCCATGCTTCCCTTTCCATATGACGCATGATATTCTCAAGAGCGGCTCTGAAATTTTGGGCGAGACTGTATCGTGCATATGAGCCCCGCTCTTCAGAGTGACACTAATTTCCTTGTAGAATGGCGAAATCCTGGCTGCGAAGCTGCCGTGAGGCATCCTTTTGTATTGAATAGGAGTATCCTGGCTACTAGAGGCGCATGCCCTGTGTCCTTCATTTACTTTATTGCCAATCCTTTTAGGCATGACTCATGTGAAAGGTTTATAGATTAAAAATTAGCAGGCAGTTCGACCAAAAGTCGCCGGTGCCGTTTTCAGAAACTCTCTTCTTACACAACAACACAGTCCTCCGAATGTTCCACAATGTGGGCACTTTGCACTGTTCCACAATTCCGGAAGGTGTTGCCTAACCAGAGTTTTTCAGATAAATGTTAGAAAGCTTCCTAGAAAGTTGGCCTCCATCAACGTAAACTTGGCCGGAGCGTTCACAATGTCTTTGCTCTGAAAAAAGCCCCTATTATTAGCTGGACAGACTTTTCTATCGTACATCAACCACCCCTCTTGAACTGCACGCCGGTCAGTCCGAATTTTCGTGATCTAGCGGAAAAATTCCATGCTTCCCATGAGACAAAAAATGATGCCCGCTGCAGAAGTGCCAGGGAATAGGCTAAGATGATAAAGGTCTATAATGAAAATAGGAAGCTCATGTGGCTTCGTCCCTTATGGCTTGAGCCCCCAGCGCACGCGATAGTGTGCGTAGTCGCCTTGTATACGACATTTCCAAGGAGTCGAGTGACGATTCCGAGAGTCCAAGCGCCTCTTGCTGTAATCGTTCTCGTAGACTGCATGATCAACCTTAAAGTGACATCGCCGTAATCCATTGCGTCGATTGAATCGGTCTACCATGCATCGCGTGGTCCCATCTTGTCGGTTGTCTGTGGTAACATCAAATCCAGTGTAAAGTTTTCGTCCCAGAAAGTTTTCAGCTGATAAGAAATGGTCGGGTCCGGGCAGAACAAGCCATGAGAAAGTCTTGTAGAGCTTCGCCTGATGGTCCCTCTCCCTTCAGCTTAGCGAGGCCTCTTTTGAAAATATCTACAATGCGCTCAGCTTGTCCATTGCTTTGCGGGTCGAAAGGTAAAATTGAATTTATTTGCAAGAATTCAGACTATATTGAGTATGCATCTACGATGAGAAGGTAGTAGGTCCAATCAAGTGGACAAGCAAAATCGGCATGTAATCTGGTCAACAGCGACGTTGCTTTCGGCCAGGGATTGAGCTCTGTTTTCACAGAATTCTTGACAACTCCTGCGCAGGTGGTGCAGCTCTTGACAAGGTGTTCAATATCTGTGGTGAGTGCAGGCCAATGAACGGAGCTGCGTGGCAGCATTTTCATTATAGTTTGTCCGAGATGAGCATTGTGAAAAGAACACAATACTCGGCGTTGAAGTGATCCAGGGATAATGATGCGACTTGATGTCAATAAACATCCGTCTATAGATGATAGGCTTTTTTGTCGGTCGCAGTAGTGGTGAAACGGTAAACTGCGGTTGGCTTTGGGCCAGCGTGCAGATTGCGGTACTTGCGGTATGTGTCAAAACAGGACGTTGGATAGCTTTGAAATGAACCGGAACATGATCGCAATTGTGCAAGGTTTCCACAGTGATTCTCACGTCTGTGGCTGCCATTACTCGGTCTTCGGGCTTTGAAGTGCCTGATGAAATAAGACGAAATAATGCATACGCGCCCAAAATATATCGTATTGACGTACTGGATACGGATGTTGCAATTTAGCACTATCGTAGTCCATAACTGAAGACGTTTGCACTATAAACAGGGAATTCCTTCTTATTGCCAAAGGTAGAGACGACGGTTTGTGACTAATCTCCTATGTAAATTGACGGCCGCGAATGAAGCGATGGAACTTTCGAAACGCAAACATACGAGCAAAAGATTTCTTTTCGATTCGGTTGCACATGTTTTGAGCCGACGTCCAAGTCCGACTCGCATGATGAATGACTTTCTCTAATCCATCTGTATACTGATGCGACAGTACTGCTTCAATTCCATATTTTGATACGTCGGCAGCTAGGACGATTGGCAGACTATTTTCGATTTCGATTTTTGCCAGTAGGAAGTCTGATTTGTGTATGACGTTTATACGATCGAACCAAGATTGGCCTGGGTCCATAGAAGAGTGGCGTTCTTCATCTTGATAGTATCTGGTGAAGCGCGAAGATTGTGTAGGCTCTTCACCTGATTCCCGTAGAAGTTGACTAGACCGAAGAAGGCACAAAGTTGGCCGAAGTCCTCCTTAAGTTTGGATTCTATCTTTGCCGGGTCAGGTTGACGTCCTTTGGCATTAATGACGGAGCCGAAATAGCGAATTCAATCTGTAGGAATGAACATTTCTCTAGACGAAGTCATGTAGTCATGGATTCTCCGGAAAACGACTTCAGGCGTTTAATGTGTTCACCTACGGTCTTGCCAGTAACGATGATGTCGTCAAGTTAAGCTGCGGTGCCATCTAAACCAGCAACCATTGCATCTAATTGCTGCTGGAAGATTGTAGGCGCCGATTTCACTTCGGAAGGTAGACGGTTGAGGCCATATATGCCCTGATTTGTATTGATTGTCAGTAACGATAGGGACTCTTCATCCACTTCCTACTGGAGGTAAGCTTCGGTCAGGTCAAGTGTGAGAAGTACTGTCCTTCATTCAATTTAGTGAGAATGTCATCGGACGAGGGAATGCTGGTGTTGATAAAGGGCTCCCTTCAGGCTGGTCGAAAGTCAGCGCAAAGACGTATGGAACCATTTTACTTCTGCACGACTACTATTTTAGCTACACTATCGGAGTGGCCGACATGCGACAGGACGTTGGCAGCTATAAGACGATCGATTTCTCGATAGATTCAAGGTAGGACAGCGTAAGGAATTGAGCGTGCTTCTCGAAATACAGACGTTGCATCCGGCAAAAGTTTGAGGGAGGCTTCGGACCTAGTGGAACTATCTAGCTCTTGTGCGAAAACTCAAAACAATAGTTTTCGGTGTTTTGCAGTGAGTGACTATCGTAGTACCGTGAGAGTTGTAGCAGATACGGCATTGCATGTGGTGTTTCCAGTGTGACGATGAGATAGTGCGTCATCCAGTCAAATTGAAGCTGTGAACTGGTGTCGGCCACAAGCAGTTCCCTTTTCCTTCGTGTCCTTCAATGAGAAAATTGCATTGAAAATAGCCACGAACCTTGATTTCCGCTAATAACGGAAGTAGCAACTGGGACGACCAATTGTGATCCTTTGACCATCGCCGTTCTGTAGATGCGTTCGACAGGAGCCGCACTGGTTGCATTGGAGGTAATCGCAGCTACTTGCTTGGCATATTTAGACTTCATTCTGTAATTCATATTATCGTGGACAATGAGTTTACAAAATCCAAAATATCCAAAATTTGCATAGTTGTAGTTATTTGATAGTTGGACAATGTATTGGGCGTGGAGGATCGCGCGAAGGGTTTCGACGTCCATGGCGTACGGTCTAAGAGTAGGTTGCACCTACCGAGTCGCAGGCAGGCCTTGTTTGAGCTGCAGAAGATCGTCAACGTTTCTTATTAGCGTCATTGAATCTCGTCAAGCTTCCAAAGCCACATGAGCTTCCGGTGTTCATTATAGACCTTTATCATCTTAGCCTATTCCCTGACACTTCTGTAGCGGGCATCATTTTTCTATCTCTTGGGTAGCATGGAATTTTTTCGCTAGTCACGAAAATTCGGACTGACCGGCGAGCAGTTCAAGAGGGGTGGTTGATGTACGATAGAAAAGTTTGTCCAGCTCGGCTGAAGTATTAGTATGGCATACATAACCCTTGATTTTGGAACATGTAATTTATCAAAGCAACACTTTTGTATACACAATATTCTTCAGCAAGGGCGACGGGGATTGGTCAAGCAATAACTTCGACCTTTTCTGATCTTAATTAACAAATATTTTGGTCTAGGCGGTTTTTGTCATGAAAGTACTGTGAAATGGGGCTGTGTTCAGTCATGAAGAGTTCTCCGATGTACCCGAATCAAATACTTCCGCAGTCCATGTAGTTGAAGAAATTCTGTGTAGTTCGGGCTGTGTGTGCCCATGATTACTAACTTTGAAAGGACAGCTTCTTCGGTAGTTGTAAGGTTTCACACTTCTCTACAGGGCATGCGCTTGGTGGGGTTATTGTAGAATTTATTTTATGAGATCTGAAGTCAATGTAGTGCATTTGCTCTTGTGTAGAAGGGACTACTGTGTGTGGAACCAACTTTTAGAAAATTTCCGGCTTGATTTTGGAAAGAGTTTAGTGGTATCCTCTAGTTGCACACCTATATAGTCGGGGTTAGTGTGAAGGACAAATTTATAAGTTTTTGAACTCAGCCCGGCCCCCTCTTTGCAGACCGCACCCAATTCATTCTTCGAACCACATTACTTTTACTATCTCCAGACACCTTTTCCCGCATTCAAAAACGCATCTAAAGAGACCTAATAATTTTGATCTAAGCCCCACCCAGTTCTCAGATTTGACCGCACTTGTTTTTTACACCTTAACACCTTTTTGCCGCATCCTCGAACGTTTCTTAATAGGAGTTCGAGGAGTTGATCACACTTGTCCCATTACCTCTGACCACTTTTTCCCCGCATTCTATAACTTTTCCGAACGAGATTGCACTCATTTTTGAAGAGAGGCTTACACCTCAACGCACGCCCTGCCCATCGTGGGCGGGGCTTCGCTATACTTACCGCATTCCCAGCACGCACAAGGCCTTGCTCTCTCCTTTTCATTTTTTTCCCGGCCTCGACGCCTTCGTTGAACCAAGTTATGAACCTCTTTGGAAAGTACCGCAAACTGCGAGAACGCTCGCGCATCGCCGGTGAGTTTCCTTTATTCCAATTGTTGACTCATCCCTCACCTTTGCAAATTTTTTCCCTGCGTCTGGAATGTTATGAGACCGAATTAGAAGAATTCGCCCATGACTCCGCCCAATTCCGGCGCATGCCCCGCCTCTTGGGAGCGGAGCTCCGCTAGTCTCACATGTGCTCTGTTGTACTTACCCTAGGCTCAACCTATTCCAAACTTGACCCGACTTCTCCAGGTGTTTCTTCAGGTTATATCGAATTTCAGTACAAACAAACAAACAAACAAACAAACAGGCAGACAGGCAGACGCGAGCGCTTTATATATAGTAATGATTTTGTGACGTAGAAAGTGGTTTTACAACGGGCTATCTCAGCCAGCTCCTTGCGGGAGATTTCGTTATGCTAAAATGCGCTAACCGATCGAATACCAGTCTGAGCGAGGTCTTCAAAAGTCTTGGTTGAATGGGCTACGCAGAGCAATCCCCTCGAGACCCTAGAGGATGTAGGGCCTAGCTTTGCAAGACACCTTTGCGTGCTGCGTTAACGAAATGTAGGAACACAAATTGGCGGATACATTTCTCTTGCCTTCCTTTTGTTATTAAGGTTCTGAGTGCACGAGTTGGGACTGCAGCTTGACGGTGCAGAGTCATCTTGATACTCCGAGAACAGAATTTATTAGGTTGTTCGGAAAGGAATGCGCGCTAACTTTGTTCATTCATTTCTCCCCTAATAAAAAAGATTTTTCAAAACGGTTTTGTTAATTCGAAACAGATTTTCATTGCGCATCTTTTGATATACTTTTGTTTATGTCCAATTTGTTTTTCTAGGAAAGAAAAAGTTTAAAAGGTGCTTGACCACAAATGACTTTTGCGGGCTTGCACGTTGTACAACTTCAAGAAAGGAAAATCGGCTGCTGAATCTCATCGTGCCACATCTGAAGTATACGGCGAAGAAGCCCTGTCAGAAAGCCAATGTCGACGATGGTGTTGGCGTTTCAAAAACGGTAATGAAAGCTTGGAGGACGAAGAACATGGAAGTCGGCCCCAATTCGTCGATAACCAAGTGTTGAAGACCGTCATTAAATTGGATCCACACCAAACCACCCGAGAACTAGCAACACATGTTGGCTGCTCAAACTCTACCATCCATGAGCATTTGCTGGCAATTGGCAAGAAGAACAGGTGCGGAAAATGGGTACCGCACAAGCTAAGCGACTCAAACCAGGCAACACAAGTGGCGATGGCCGAAATTCTTCTCCATCGCTCCAAGAACAGCGGTTTTTTCAACTCTATTGTTACATCAGAAGGGGAAATGGATCTACTTCGACAACACAACACGAAAAGGACAGTGGATAGACGCCGGTGACACTCCAAAACCCACTACGAAACCGGATACACACGGCAGAAAGGTGATGATCTGTGTTTGGAGGAACAGCAAAGTTTGAGTGCAGTTTGAAGTCCGGATTTCGGGTCAAACGGTTACGTCGGACATTCACGAATATCAGTTGAACCGCGTGGATCAAGTCCTGCGTCGTTAAGGTGTCGAAACGACGTCGACAAAATTCCTCCTCGACAACGCTCGTCAACACGTTGCGAAAACCACCTTGGAAAAAAAAATTGAGGAATAGGGGTAGGGAACTCCTGCCTCATCCGCCTCACAGCCCACACCTGACTCCATCCGATGACCATCTGCTCCGGCCAATGCAGCACTCCTTGGCCGAGAGAAAATTTAAAAACCGCGAAAAAGTCCAACTCAGGGTGTCCAACTACTTTGAGTTGCAGCCGGCCGAGTTCTTCAGAAGAAGAATCCATTCTTTGCGTAAACGTAGACAACAAGTCATCGATAGTAATGGAGAATATCTTTTGAATTGATCTTGTTTAGTTTCATTTTTATAATAAAAAATTTTTTGAACTCAAACGCGCATTCCTTTCCGAACAACCTAATAGTTTGCGGCTCCTTCACCTCAATTTCTCCGCGTTGACCGGGGGAGGATAGGTCGCGTGTCCATTCAAGTGGAGATAAAACCGCTGTAGGTGTTGCTGTTCGCTGACTTGAAATCAACATCACAAATTCGCGAAATGACTTCTTAGCGAAACCGCATTCCTTTAATGTGTAACTCGACTCGGATTCTATAAATACTCCGCGTCCCCGCGTCTCATATGAAGCGGTGGCGCAACAGATAAGGTTGTGAACTCATAAGATTGCCCCAAAATTTTCCACTCCTAATGGATTTGTTTGCATTTGCTGCTGAAACGCTTGCGAGACGTGACTTTTACTTTTTTATGTGTGAAACGAACTAACCTCCGCAATAGAAGTGCTGTATAGTCTACTCATTCCATTCTGGATTGGGTTCAGATAAGGTGAGCTAGAAAGAACTTTCCTAAGTGGCCTCTACAATTCAGATCACGTAGAGCAAACCTCTCTAGAAGCCAATCGACGAGCAAACCCTTCTAGAAGCCAATCGAGGCCGAATGCGCTCCTTACCCGTTTCCGACCATCTCCTATTAATAAATTTATAAGTCCTCAACGTTACCGAGCCAAAACGCCGGTCGGAGGATCGGCTGGTCAAAAGTCACATAGTAATACGAAGGGCATCAGCTGACAAATATCTGCCACGCGTTCTTCCCTTCCATCAATTTTAGGGCTCTTAGCCATGTTCTGAAAATCTCCTGAGTTCGTAGAGCCGCAACATCGAATCCACGTTATAATTTTGTGATCGTCGCCTTGAAGCACGCTCCAGATCCAGACCAGAGCACGCCTCGAGATTACGGTCGCAGAATTGCGTGCTCTCCTTGAAGATATGGCGTATCGAGTTCGAGCATGCCAATCAATTATTCCTCTATCCGCTAGCAGAGAGATGTGCCTATATCCACTTGCTCCTCTGTTTGCTGACAGGTACACTATAAAACACGGCACCGGATTTCATGCAGTCTTCTTCCTAGGCAAAAGGCTGCACGATGGTGATGTGCAGAAGCGTTGAAGAGGGCACTTTTTCACCTGTCGTCGTTATGGGTTCGAGGGGAGAATAAACCACCAGATCTTGGAGGCCTGCCTTCCTTGAGAGTACATTTCACGATAATTTTGAAGCATTTATTTTAAAGGTATCCTGAGGTAAGCCAAATAGTGGAAGCCTCGCTGAAGAACAGCGCAAGGACAAGGAAGAGAGCGGGAAAATTGTTGAGTTTCAAAGAACCCATGACCTCAGAAAAGTAGCAAAAAAGGGGGTTGCACGGACCGTCTCGGTGTCTGTCATACAAGGGTTCGTCTCGTCCGTGAGTAGTGCTGTAATAACGAAGCAGGCCTAACACGGTCATTTTGAAAGTCTGCGTTGGCCAATATGGTTTTGAAATGCCTAATGCGCCCTGTCTTGGTCGTTTTTCGGCCCGACGGCATCCCATGTACACTCTTGGGGACTACAGATTCATTCTGACGGGAAATTTCAGAAACCATTTCTATAAACTGGGCCTTTGAGTAATATAAATGAAGCTCGAAATATAGTATTGTCTACATAGCCTTTCATAGTCTCCGTGCCGCTATCCTTCGTCTGTTCTGGTATTGGGAAGTGTCAAAGCTGATGTTCTGGTAGCCCTGGTAGTTCCGAAATATAATATTGTCTACACATCCTCCCATAGTCTCCGTGCCGCTATCCTTCGTCTATTCTGATGTCCTGTTTCTGAGGTGAATCTGGGTAGGCAAGCCAGTCTCTCTCCGTTTTCGCTTGTAAAACAGAATAGTTGAGAATTTCACATGACAAAGGGACTAGTTGATGCATGTGGGACGTCAAAGACAATCAACGACTACTTGCAATCGAATTCCACATCCTGTGTGCAGCCATAACAAGTAGGAAATATCACATGTTCTTTCTGCCGAAAAAGTGTGTTTACGAAGGGTGGTGCGTGAAAGATTGCTGGCGGGCCTCGTTTGGAGGAGTATAGTTGGTGAGTCAAAGTCTCTTGTGATTATATTCGTTTTAAAGCGAAATAGGCTCGTAGGGAAAGTTCATCGAATAAGCATGTGAAGAGAGTGAAACGACGCACCATACACAAAGGTTGGTAGCGAAACCTTCATACGTAAGCTAGTGATCTTACTTTTTCCTTGAGGGGAACGAAAACCATCAAAGTGCCTTGCTCTTATGGCTGAAGTGCAATGTAGGGCGGCATGTGATATGGAGTATGCTGGGGTTGCAGATGGATGAGATAAGAGCTGAAACCTCATGAAAGGGCTTCAGGGAAAAAAGAACCGCTTAGTTCCTAACCCCTTTAGTATTTACGATGAGCTTTCCGTCTCTGGTATCTTTCATACTATAGAACGGGATGGTAGGATGACAAAAAGTGAGTGTAGGAGGAGCAATAGGGATCGAGCAAAGGCACTGCGATACAACAAGATGAAAATTCAGTCAGTTTCTCGGTTTTAGATTACACCTCTACGCGTCAAGGTTTGTGACCCATAAAATTTCACGGTTCCTCTTTTCTTGATAACAATTCGCCGGTAACCTGCGAATATCGAACACGGATATATCGGTAAAGAAAAGAAGGGTCGTTGTATATGGCATCTGGTAATGGGGGTATGGGTACATACGTGCGTCCGAGAATGCGCACGGCAAATTGCGCGGCGAAGTGCGTGGCTATTAGAACCACTCTGGCTTCCATTATTGGGGCACAAACCTGAAGTAGAGTTGATCAGTAGGATCAGCTGACCATACTAATCTACTCTACTTCGAATTTGGGCCCAAATGGTAGGCGCCAGGGTCCTTCGAATGGCCACGCGCTTCTCCGCGCAATTTGCCGCGCGCATTCTCGGACGCACGTAAGTTCCGTCCCCTGGTAATGGTGTTATTACCACTTGATGACATTAGTGCAGTTCAGAGTTCCCCTCGCTTCAGAGTGGAACACTTAGTGGATGATTGTTGTAAAGATGAAGGAGCAACATATCGGGTCTTCTAATCATATTATAGGTATAAGCAAGCATACTGAATATCACTCACTTCGCTCATATCGTGCCAAGCTTTCCTCCTTCTCGGTTCCACCGCGAAGTTGTAGTGTCTGTTCCATGTTTCGCGTTCAAATTTGTTCTGGAAAAGGAATAGGTTCATTACAACCCTGTCATCTTAAGAAAGCAGCTCGGCGTTGGCCGGACGATCCGTCTAATATAAATATATAGTCTTTATATAATATTAGAAGTGAAAAAAGGACGGAGGATATGCCGTGTCCAGGGAGAGGGAAAACTGGCGAAAAGTGAAGCTTTCGTAAGGAAAGAACAACTTACGAATGACATGTGATGAGTAAATATAAGAAGATGCGAAAGATACATCTCTTCACGGGGTAATCCAGTAAAATATATGCAAGGTGTTGAAAATAATGCATTTTGGTAACCCAACTGGAAATAAAGAAGGATAAGGCAAAATCAACCCAGGATGGCCTAGACTTCTTTTTATGGTAAAATTTGAAGCAACCCCTCAGCACAATTTCCAAGTGAGCCTGATTCCAATCTTCAATCGAATGGTGGCCCCGCGCTGATTCTAAAGGTACTGAGATTGGTCGTGACTTTGTTGCGACATGCATCAGCGGTCGTCGATAGGGAACATCGCAGACTACAGTTGCAACATACAAAAAAAACGCATTAGGTTCGATTATAAATGTTTTATGTGTTTATTTGGCTTCATACTGCAAAAGAAAGAAGTCGAAGGGACCTTCTGTAGAGGAACCCTATCATCAGTGTGTCCTTGAATCTTTTGCAAATTTTCTGAGCCGAGTCAAATTGATCCTGTCTGCGAGCTTACAGTAAAATTTTAGCCATAGTTTTCACTGAAAAGGGTATCTAATCATGTCGTTTGAGTCCAATAGCTACTGATAACGTGGTAGGGTCGGGGTTGCAGGGTCGATTATAAAGTTAGGGCGCCTGGTTGAACATTTGCTGTAGTTTTTCACTTCTTGTTGTTAGGGAGCGGTTCAACAAAATCATTACATAATTGCTCACCAGTATCTATAGTACAATTTTGATCTGCTCGTGAGTCTTTTCCCGAAATATCTCTCTTCGGCACTATTCGATAGCACCACTTCCAAATACAAATTCGGGTTCTGTTCATTCGGGCTTATTAACCATTTGTTAACACTGGTGTAAAATCGACTGAAAAATCTTATCGTCAACTCTGTTTCGATTTTTATAATAAAAGAATGAGTTCAACTTTGAACAAATTCGACCGAAATAGTTTGCAATCCCTTCAAGTAATTACGTCGAAAACGTGTCGGATTCTGTCATCTGCCAAAACTCCCGCCTGCAAAGAGCTGAAAGGACAATTTAAACATAAATTCGTTACAACCTAAAATCTCGAATCTAGATGACGCTGCAGGGACAACGCGAAAAGGCTCCATCGAAGCATTCAATTGAGGAAAGGACTAAGCTTTTTTTTGAAAACCGCAGAATTGAATCACCAGCTGCTGAGACTACCATAGCATGCCGAGTAATCTTGCAAAACTCCCCCTGTATTACCTGTATCACCTGTCGTCCCGTTGGTCGTCGATATGATCGAGCGGGTGCCAGTAACGTCTCCATTCGCCCCTGTCACGAGCTAAATCGCCCTTGCTTCAAGGAGACGAGGAACAGCATTCCTCTCGTCCAGAGCTCTCGTGAAGAGGTCTGACCATCTCGTTTGCGGCCGTCCTTATGGTTGACGTCCCGAGGGATCCAGTCAGTAACCGCGCTGGTCCAACGTTCGTCGCTATATCGCATAAGGTGTCCTTCCAACCTCGTCTTCGATTTCATGGCGTAATCAAGAGCATCCCTGATCTCGTTTGATGACAAAGCTCGGAACACCAGATTCCCTTCTGCACTTGCATGTATAAAAGAATTCCGAGCATCATTCTTCTCAAAGCGCATTGAGTAACGCTGACAGCATGTTCATCCTGCTTTCGTAGGATCGAAGTCTCTGAGGCGTTCGTCAAAGCAGGAATCACAGCGATGTCGAAAAGGTGAGCGCGGAGCCGCACCTTCTTTGTCTTCTTCACTACTACAGCAGGAATCACAGCGATGTCGAAAAGGTGAGCGCGGAGCCGCACCTTCTTTGTCTTCTTCACTACTACCTCGATGTTCTTTAACGATCCCCCACCGCGCGTTTCCTTCCGCTCAGTTTGGGCTGGGTTACTTATCATGTTGGCTCCTTGACCTATATACACGCTGCTAGAGCAATCAAAGATGTTCGTTTTGTTAAGCGTAAAGTATGCATTAGGTATCATGCTCATGAGCAAGAGATCTATTACTTATGAGCATCGGCTATATTAAGTACAGACTCAATCCACAGAAGAAAAAATCGAAAAAAATAAAAAAATGAAAAATTCAAGTTTAGTCTCAATCCCATGCGTTCTTTTCACAAGCGCTTTCAAATTCGACTAGCGCCTGCTCGATGTTCGGTGTTTCAAGTTTAGTCTCAATCCCATGCGTTCTTTTCATAAGCGCTTTCAAATTCGACTAGCGCCTGCTCGATGTTCGGTGTTACAAGCATGATGCTTCCTCTGCAAAGCGGAGGTAATGTAAATAGTGCCGCCGACCTTCTCTCCCGACTCATCCCATTTTAGAGCACGCATGATCTTCTCAAGAGTTACAATGGAAAGTTTGGGCAAGGTGGCATCGCCCTGTCGAATCACTCTCTTCATTGTGATGATAACTTTATTATGGAATATTGAGATCCCGGTCGTGAAGCTGTCGTAGAGCTCACGAATCGTCCTTATGTATTGAGCGGATTAGCCTGGTTGCCCAGGGCTTCAATTGCCGCTTCTGTCTCAATCGTTTCGGATTGATAGTCTCCAATATCGTCTAATCTCTCTTTTTATGCAACAACACACTATTGCTAGTTTTCCGCGATGCGGTACACTTTGCATTCACGGTAGCGCGTGAAGAGCCGGACCAGTGTTTTGACAATGACTGATGGAAGGCACATAAGATGTTCCGGTTTGATCCTCTCGGGACACGGCGCCGTACAATTCCTTATCGACGTGGATGCATGTCAAATATAGGAAGGATGAGTTGAAGGAGCCACATATGTCGTCTTGCCTAGGTGGTAGGTAGGCAGGTAAATGTAGCTGTAGAAGAGATCAGACTGAAAGTCGTATATAACCTTATACACTGCCTTCCGAGATGCAGCAGTTCCCTTAGTACGTCAAAGGGAAGTGGTTTGGTCTTGTTTTGGGCGGAGCTTCTAGGGAAATTGCTAATGCTCTTGCCGGTCTCGGATGCTTGAAGCAAAACTGGCGCTTTTTTCTCTATCAGGTCTTCCTCTGCCGCAACTCTACATCTTCTCAGTACGTTTGGACGTTCGTTGCTGATCGCCTGTAGCTCGCGCGATTCCATGGCGTATCAGCTCAAGATGTTCGATAGTTGAAGAACCTGTTATACCTCATGTTGTCGTCAGCAAAATCTTCCCAAAAACTCGCAATGAAAACAAAGTTGATAAAGGTCCTGATGCTTCTTTCACTGAACACTGCTGCTCTTCCTCTACTCGTTGAGAAGCCGAATCGATTTCCGCGTACAACTTTTTGGAATAACCGAGACGTCTTTCGTGCTGTTTGAAGCGTTTCCGAGATTCACAACTTTATCCAGCTTACGTTTCGGTCTCTTCGCTTTCTTCAGAGCCTGGAAGCCGAAAAACGAATGGAGATTGATCCTCACGTAGGTTTAGACAATACTCAAAACAGTCCTCTAAACTAGTGGACCCCCTGGACTCGATCAATACAAGGGTGTTACATGGCTTACCTTTAACTTAGAGGTCAACCACTAGTACGACCACACAAAAACGAAACTTCTGCGTATAATAAACAACCCATCTCCTCCCTGACCTCATCGTAATTTAAAATTTGCAGAGGTCGAGGAAGGGCGCGAGGTCACGGGTTACGGCCAAATACTCTTCCTTTCTATCAATTTGTGGATTCCTAGAGGCAATCCAAAACACCTCGAGTGGTTTCCGCACAGGAGTGTCCGCTCCTGTTGCCAAGATAGCTACAGAAATTGCGAACTCACTTCCATCATGGCACTCTATTCGATGCATTCCTAAATGTGTTTGCATGCCAAATTTTCTTAGGCCCTCCAGATGTTCCCTGATTCACGTACGAAGGGGGCGCTCTGTTTCACCTACACACTCAGCATCGCCGGCCTGGCATCGAATTTGGTAAATGATCCCCCAACTCCCATGCAGTCTTCCTTTCGGTTGAAAGGACACGGAATGCAATCTGGAGTGTCACACAGACTATCGTAAAGACGATTTGGGATCAACTTGCGGCTAAGGTTTCCCAAGGTATTTCCACAACCCTGACTTCTTGTTTAGATAACACCTGGTCACACAGGCTCTAATTGCTCTGCTCAACTCTTCAGAGATGAATAGCAAACAAAACCGCCTTATTGACAAATGTTCGTGGGCGAAGTCTGCGAGGTGTGAAACGTCCCCACGTTGTGATTCCTGGTGGAAGCCATGATACCCATTGGATCGCGCGACTTTTTGAGCCATGTCCAATGATTCTGTCATAAGATCAGTATCAGAAGAAACCTTGCTGGCAACTCGTGGGCCGAGTGACAGTGAATGAGGATACTCTTATCAAGACGACTAAGATCACCTCTGCAGACCTGAGCTCGAATGACCCTTCAGGGTTTAAAGTCAGACCCATTATCAGCAATGTCAGGGGATCCACAGACAAAGTTTCTTGATTCCTCGATATAATTCTGCAGCAAATCCTCCAGTACGCACCCGCCAACCTTACCAACACGAATATGCTGCTCGAAAAACTGCTAAATACAGATCTTCGAGTAGACGTGGTAATGAGATCACTCGATGTTACGTCTTTCTGCACGAATGTGTCGAATGAATCCGTCCTCGAGGCCACATACGAATTGCTTAAGAATCACGAATGCACTCTTAGAGTGCAAGTTTTCTCAACCTCTCAGATAATGACTGTCTCGGAAGAGTGCTTGATGTGAGAATTATTGGAAATGGCTCGAAAAGTCGTCTAATGGGTATCCTGGCTTCTACCAGGAATAACAACGTGAGGGACATTTCACACCTCGCAGATTTCGCCAACAAACATCTGTCCATAAGGCAGTCCTTTGCTTGCCGTTCATCTCCGAAGAGATGAGCAGAGCAATTCGAGACTGTAAGACCAGGTGTTATCTGAATAAGAAGTCAGGGTTGTAGAAATACCTCGGAAAACCTTAGCCGCAAGTTGATCCCAAATCGTCTTTACGATAATCTGTGTGACACTCCAGTTTGCATTGTGTGTCCTTTTAATCGAAGGGAAGACTGCATGGAAGTTTGGGTTATTTACCAAGATCGATGCCAGGCGTGCGATGCTGAGTGTGTAGGTGAAACAGGGCGCCCCCTTTGTACGTGAATCAGGTAACATCTGGAGGGCCTAAAAAAATCTCGCATGCAAACACCTTTAGGAATGCATCGAATTGAGTGCCATGATGGTAGTGAGTTCGCAATTTCAGCAGCTATCTTGGCAACACGAGCGGACACTCCTGTGCGGAAACCACTCGAGGTGTTTTGGATTGTCTCTAGGAATCCACAAATTGATAGAAAGGAAGAGTATGTGGCCATAACCCGTAACCTCCCGCCCTTCCTCGACCTCTGCAAATTTTAGATTAGGTGAGGTCAGGGAGGAGATGGGTTGCTTATTGAACGTAGAAGTTTCGTTCTTGTGTGGTCGTACTGGTGGTTGACCTCTAAGTTCAAGGTAAGCCATGTAACACTCTTGTATTGATCGAGTCTAGGGGGTCTAATAGTTTAGAGGACTGTTTTGTGTATTGTTTAAACCTAAGGGAGGATCAATCTCAATTCGTTCTCCGGCTCTCAGGCTCTGAAGAAGGCGAAGAGGTCGAAACATAAGCTTGAAGTTGTGATTCTCTGAAAGGCTTAAAACAGCACAAAAGATAAGACTAGTTATGCCGATTTTAAGAGATAGTCGAACATGTTCCAACAGAGACGTCATTCGGGCAATTCTATCAAGATGATGTGCTCTATTTCATAATGGATCTGTCCACCAGGTGTCTCCCATAGTGTGCGTCAATGACAAACTGGAACAGTTTTTCACCTTGTAAATTCCACTTTGCAATGAGGAGCTTTTAAGCCATTCATGTAGGGCTAGGTTTGGCGTTATAATCATCCACAAGACCTTGAAAAAGGGGTGACCTTTGTTGAGAGCTATTCCATATGCATATAAGACGCTTTCGCTCCTCCTCTTCGTTGCTCATTGTTGGTGCGTAGGCAACGAGGGATGTTAGAGCTGGGGTTGAGCTACATCTTACGTCTGATTCGGGTTGTCAAGCTTTCGTACACATAGATGTTTTTGACTAAGTGCATGTTGACGAGGACACCCGCTGACGCCACTACTATCGCATGTTCCAAGTAATACTTCTCCTCCAGTCTAAAAACAGCGTGCGATGGCTTCACGTCTTGACGCCGTACTTGATTTCCCCAGCCTGCCTCTTCACCTCAGATCTATGCACGCTTCCGATGCAAGCGTTCGCACCTATGCATGGATACACCTACGAGTGAACGGAAGAACCAAATTGACCCAGCACAGCAGAGAGAGTCCATGAACTAGATCCTGGTACCTTCTAGTCTAATAGGTAAAAATCACGGGCTTGTACATCGGCTGGCTAGTGCAAGTCATTGTATAGGCCACATACGCATTCATTACGCCGCTACGATCCTTAACGCGAGTCGAATGCGGGACGCATCCTTCGGACGGGATAGATCATAAAGAGTTAATCCTCGAAGTTGGGCCATTACAGTGCAAAAGTCAAGCAATTCCTAAAGAAACACGTAATTACGGCGCTACGGAGACTGGCTTGGTATTGAGTAAGCCAGTTGAACCTCAAATAACATTAATCGAGGGCTTTGTGTCTTATGCTCAAAGCGCTCGACATCGATGCACGGGTCACACAAGTCTAACAAAGTGCACAAAGAACTGTGGAATCGAACAGATTGGCGCGAGGACCCAGATCAGCCAGATTGTTGGTGACTTCTTTAAGAGATCAGAAGGCTTTCTTCTGCCTTCACCAGTTCTCACTTCATGTCGTTGTCCATGTTCACGGAAAGCCTGAAATGAATGCGAGACAAGGACTTTTTGATGGGTATACAATATTGATTCGGACTTCGCCAACCCAAGCATTCTTCATGAACTGTGTTTTTGTTTAGTCGATCTGCAGCCCTATCTTCTTTCTTGATTCATTGATTTCTGCAAGCATTATCTCAGCATCCGCAACGCTGCTCAAAAATAGAACAATGTTGTATATAAAACAGGCATTGAAGAGGAACCGTCCATTCACACAGATACAACTCTTATTCTGGCCTAGTCCTTTATAACTCACAGCGGCGTGGCTATGAACAGGTTCGGCGAAATAGTGTCGTTTTGTCTCACACCTTTCCCAATAGCTAGTATTCGTCGGGACTACTGCTGTAAACCTATGTTCCGATATAGGAAAACTCCACTCCTTGATCGGCCAGTGGTTTCGACACCGTCGAAAGCCTTTTCGTGATCAGTAGAGATGGGGTCAATGGGCATTCGGGTTTCTCGACACACTCCGAGCAAAGCGACCGCCTGGATGTTACCTGAGCAGCTGAATCCCCTTCGAAGTTGAATCTGTTCTGCAGGTTGAGCCTCATCCAACGTTCGCGATATGTGGATCAGAATGGTTCACGTAACTGCTTGTGAAGGACCCTCAACAAGTTCGGGCTGCTGTTGCGGAGATCATCCCGGTCTCCCTCGCTGTGAAGATTGCCCTCTTGCAAGTTCCTCCGCTGATGGGATTTCTAGGTTTGCAAATAAGATGTTTTGTGTGTTGCGAGAAGCGCGTGAAGATTGTGACCACCTGCGCGGAATAGGGGAGCTGAGATGACGTAATCGGATCGGCTTTAATCGAAAAATTTGATTGAAGCTGATGTGATTACGACAGAATCGAACTGCCTATGAAGTGACGCTCCAGTCTATCGCTTATGAAAGGATTGTAGGTGATTCGACATTATACACTCGGATAGCTATGCATTCTCCTCAATTCATTTTCTCGGTAAGTCTCGATATGTATCTCTCCAGCTTTCTTCTGGAACAATCTTAGAGCTGGAATCAGCGACCTGTGTTATGCCATCATAAAATGCTGCATGCTCTTATGCATGCTGTTGTTTTGCATTTCCATGAATTCATGACCATCTACGAAGCTCCCTCACATTTTAGGGGCACTAAAAAGATATTACAATGAAAGTTTCCTACACCCTTCACTGGCCTAATGAGAGCGGAGCTCCATTCGAGCAAATGAGAAATTTTAAACATGTGCTCAGAACAGGCTTCAGAGGATTCCAGGAGAAAGATGCTCGATGGTTCGTGGGATTGAACGCTTTCCAACATGTTACGAGCGAAGCAGTCTGACCGTTGTCACATCGTGTTTGTTGGAGACAACATAACGTGAGTACCATCAAGGAAGAAACGGAGGGTAAGGAAGAGATCTCCAACATACTTTTCAATGCTATGTAAACGAGCTCGTTGCCCACTGCGAAGAAGACGGGTCTGTGGGAGACGATGAAAATGATTTTCTGCGGTCGCCTGACAATGACAGTGACGATGATGACCATAGTTCGCGTGAGGAACCTCGTGCATATGAAGCGAAATAGGAATTTCATAGTGAGGCGGAGGTTCGCGCTTCGTGATCTGGATCATGTGCTTCAAATTTATGGGGGTCTGGTATAGGGTCATTAGCCTTTTATAGTTCAAGTGTATAAAGAGGCTGCATTTACTCATGCATCAAAAACAAATTTTGTTTCATTGAGTGTCTACTATGTCTACCGGATGTCATTTACGGAAATTTAAGAGAACGTGGATTCTCGAATAAGACTATTTCCGACGAATTTTGAGTTTTATTTGGTGTAACTATCAGGTGCCAAACGAGAGGACCGATCTATCGGCCTCTGTAAATCAGCGTATAAGTTGAAAAGATACGTTATCATAAAACTAATGTAGAAATCCCATTGCATGACAGTCATTTCCGCTGGATGACGGTTAAAATCAGTGACAAAGTTCTCATATAGGCCATTTTGGAAGCAAGTCATAAGTGGGTTCAGGGTTGAGTCCTGCCATGGTACAATACTGCTACTAATTCATGGTCAACCGACGGTTTGCGACGGATTAATCCGTCGCAAACCGTCGCTTCCCCATAACTTCAGCTAAAGTGCTCCAATGAAGCTGAAAGTAAGATCATTGGAAAGCTTTTCTCGTAAAGAATCCAAATGTATAATAATATTCTGGTTTTCTAGTATTTTTCGCCCTCCTTCCCGGGAAAAACGAAAATTGAGTCTCTCAGCACCTGGGGTGTTACTTGCTGATATGACCGCGTCGTAAACCCTCCACTTCAAGTGAAAACTTTGTTTCCGATTCTTAAAAGGCCTGCATCGTGTTATAATTGAGGAGAGCATAGAATCCTGATCATTTTGATACCCTTCATGACATAATTTGAATATTTTCAGCTAAAAGCAGCGGTGCAAAGCAAATTTCTAGATTTTTAGACATTTATTGTTTGTTTGAGCCATGGGTTTCGTACGACTACCGTATAATTGCTTGTGGGGAATCCTGTCATGTCAAGAATTTTCACGTTCTTCAATTTTGTTGCATTATTTTCATGGAGGTCGAAGAGTGAGTGTTCAGCACCTGAGGTGCTTCCCGCAGATATAACATAACCTTAAATTCCCCACTTCGATAGATTACTTCATTCTAAGTTTTTTAAGGACATTCGAAATATGGACATATGAAATCATGGTTATTTTGATATAGTAATGATAGAATTTAGAAAAATTCAGCTGAAAACAGTGGTTTCAATGATCAACTTCTCAAGAAATTGCTAATTCATTTCAGAAGTGCACTTCCTCGGGAACGAATTATTCTGCATTTACTCAAAGACTTCTATTATGTGAATCTGATATTCTGATAATAGAAGGATGATTGGCCTTCTAATGAGTTGAGCTAATTGACCCCTCACCATCGATCTCTATTGCCGAGTCCACCCGTTGACACATACTGTATACAGCTGGCAGAATGGAACGACCACGCTATGATGAATACTGCTTCACTGTGTATATATTGTGTTGTGTTTTCACGGTGTATATGTTGTTCAACATGTACTCCCTTCCCATTAGACGGAAACTATAGGGCACTGACACTGAACACCGGTTAAATGAGCACAGAGGAGCACACATTGCTTGACAGCACTGTCTTTCAGCATTTGCAAGCGCTTTGTTCGACTAAGGATCCGAACCCATTTGGAATCCAGGTCAGGTGCAAACGTGGGGCAAATGCACTACCGCTGCGCCATTGGCCGACTCAACATGTGAACATTTCCATCAACCATTTAGTAGAGGGTTTAGGCTGGCTGCGGTAACAGTAGGAGATGGCCAATCGATAAGATCACGTTGCGACATGGTTCACTCACTATTTATCACACATCTATCACAATTCAAATATATATATATATATGTATGTACATATATATGTTCGCCTGACTAATGGTTAATAGTTGAGCTAGTGACTTGACCCCTCGTTATCGATCTCCTTAGGACTCACTGTGTCTGCAAGGCCATGTTCGTGTCTTGTACTGTAGTTATATTCGACATTATCAAGGCAAACTTTGCTGTAAGAAAGCCGAAATTTATAGTGTAAAGAAACGTCAGTTAAAGGGTAGAATGGAAAAGTTTATTAGACATGATACACGTCCCCTGATCGTATACATTCCGTCGCAAAGCTGAAAGAAATGGAAGCGTTGTAACCGTTGTAGTGATAGGAATGAAAGAATCACTTCTCTTTGAAAATGACCCTAGGAACTGCAGGATCGTCTATAAAATCTAAAGTATTTGATTGGTCCATCTTGTAATAAAATATAATTCTGTTTGTGTTTTGAGCACAATGTGAGTTTTTAATAAGACTCTTAGTGAATCACATGTCGTAACGTGACCTGACTTGTCAGAAATCGATTGGCCTTCTCCTACTGTTACCGCAGCCAGCCTAAACCCTCTACTAAATGGTTGATTGAAATGTTCATATGTTGAGTCGGCCAGTGGCGCAGCGGGAGAGCATTTGTCTCATGTTTGCACCTGACCTGGGTTCCATATGGGTTCGGATCCTCAGTCGAAAAAAGCGTTTGCAAATGCTGAAAGACAGTGCTGTCAAGCAATGTGTGCTCCTCTGTGCTCATTTGACCGGTCTTTAGTGTCAGTGCCCCATAGTTTCCGTCTAATGGGAAGGGAGTACATGTTAAACAACATATACACCGTGAAAATACAACACAACATTTAACAGTGAAACAGTATTCATCATAGCATGGTCGTTTCATTCTGCCAGCTGCATACTAGTATGTGTCAACTTGCGTACTCTTGAATGGACTCTGCCATAGCGAAGGCGATGAGCCAATAGAGATCGATGGTGAGGGGTCAATTAGCTCAACGCTCGATTAGGAGGCCATTCATCCTGCTATTATCAGAATATCAGATTCACATAATGGAAGTCTTTGAGTAAATGCAGAATAATTCGTTCCTGAGGATGTGCACTTCTGAAACTAACTAGCAAATTTTTGAGAAGTTGATCGTTGAAACCACTGTTTTCAGCTGAATTTTTTGAATTCTATCATTACGATATCAAAATAACCATGATTTCATATGTCCATGTTCCAAATGTCCTTAAAAAACTCAGAATGAAGTTTTCTGTTGAAGTGGGGAATTTAAGGTTATGTTATATCTGCGGGAAGCACCTCAGGTGCTGAACACTCACTCTTCGATCTCCATGAAAATAATGCTGCAAATTTGAAGAAATTGGAAATTCTTGGCATGACAGGATTCCCCACAAGCAATTATACGGTAGTCATACGAAACACATGGCTCAAAGAAACAATAAATGTCTAAAAATCTAGAAATTTGCTTTGCACCGCTGCTTTTAGCTGAAAATATTCAAATTATGTCATGAAGGGTATCAAAATGATCAGGATTCTATGCTCTCCTCAATTATAACACGATGCAGGCCTTTTAAGAATCGGAAACAAAGTTTTCATTTGAAGTGGAGGGTTTACGACGCGGTCATATCCGCAAGTAACACCCCAGGTGCTGAGAGACTCAATTTTCGTTTTTCCCGGAAAGGAAGACGAAAAATTTGAGAAAACCAGAATATTATTATATATTTAGATTCTTTACAAGAAAAGCTTTCCAACGGTCTTACTTTCAGCTTCATTGGAGCTTTTTAGCTGAAGTTATGGGGAAGCGACGGTTTGCGACGGATTAATCCGTCGCAAACCGTCGGTTGACCATGAATTAGTAGCAGTATTGTATCATGCCTCATGACATCACCCACGTTCACTTCGAGAAAGGGCTTCTTGACAACTAATGCATTATCATATCTGTTCCATACATTGGTATAACGCAGGGAGGATTTGGTCCCGTAATTTTGTTCTCCGAACCGTTCAGCAGATTTGGTACACAGATTTGAGATCACCTTCCGAAAACACTACGGCGGCGTACATCTCATCTTGAATGGCCAATTCCAAGTATCCTTATTTTGTAAGACGGCGATCTGTACTTTCAAAGCGCAGCAGTATTCATCGGAAGCGTGTATAGCAGAAGTATTCATCGGAAGCGTGTATAAAAGACCTGATGGTGCAAGCTAGGAAGATCAAGTACGACGCCATCTTACTGACCGAGACGAGAAGGCATCGTCCGCTGCACGCTGTTTTTGAGATTGGAGAGGAACTGTTCCATGGAATACGAAAAGGCATCGTCGGGCGTCTTTGTCAATACGCACTTAGCCATGAACATCGATTAGCATGAAAGCCTGAAAATCTGGGTGAAACCTTTGCGATCGAGAGGATGTGGCTCCATACCAAATCTATCAGTGTTTGATGAAAAGGTCCCGTCTTCCCTCTCGACACCCTGGAGTGAAAAGAAAAGCACTCAAGGTCTTACGAACATCAGCTATCTGTTACAGAATATTTTCCTCTTACTGGTATCGACTTTTTTTTACTGTGTTTCGTCTCATCTGATCTTTGTAACTCAATAAGTGGAGCTAGCAGCCAAACTTCATGAGAACCATGTGGAAAAATTCTAATTCGACAGCTCCTCACATGTTTTCAGATTTCTTTTACTTCACTTCCTCAATTTATATTGGGATCTTTTGATTGCTCTCTTTTCTTTCGGCTTTACCCTTTGATAACGCGGAAGAAAACACGTGATATCAAGTCTGCACGTATGTCTTCTGAAGGAACACAGAATTCTCGTGATGTTTTTGAACGAGAAATCGCTTCAATCTTTGCGCGCTTCCTGATTTGTAATGAGGAACTTTGCCGACTAACAAGGGAATAAAACTATGTTGCAGTGGCCATTCAAGATGAGATGTACACCATCGTAAGGGTTTCCAATCGCTGATCTCGAATAATCTAGGTTCCAAATTTGCGAAACGATTGTGGAAACGAAGTTGCAGGTCCATTTCCCTTAGGTATCCTGTGACTATGCTGCTTGTATAAGCGAACGGAGCAAAAAGTCGAACGTGCAGCGGTGGCGCAGTTGGAAGGGTGGTGGATGACGGTTCGTGACAAGGAGATTCGCGAATCCTTGATGCGTGCGCTTGTTCTACTTTTTTTTTTATAAAAACGTCTTCAATGCCTAAACGCTTGTAAAATCCTTCCACTCATCATACAGACTGCCTACGGCCCTCCTTCACATTTAAGGAGCTTCGAAAATGCTTATACACTGCTAGGGTATGAGTGTGGTTCAAGTCCAGCAGGAGAGAGTTGCGAAAACGCTGCTTCAGATTGCTAAAATTGCTCGAATACAACCCACAAGATGAGCAGAGAACCCATCGGGTAGTTAGAGTGATCGCTGGACCAACAAATTTGCCTTCAATCCCACCGGTTGCCGACTCATGGAATTCGTTCAAGAACCATTAAGCAATTCGGGGTGCTCTGCCGACTGTCAAGGCGGTGAAAGTGCTCAACATTACCGTTCCCAACTCCACGAATTCAGGCTCTCGATGTATATTTTTTCATTCAAAGCCATGCACAAGCGTATTGTCTCGCACGTAACTGCTCATGATCTGAACTTCCACGTCAGCAACCGCAACTCCATGATTCACCTTATCTCACTACTTTCTGCTTAACACACTTGGATTTGAAAATTCGTTTCTTATTCATGGATTGCAGCAGGGTATCTGGATAGGGACAAGAGAAGATTTGGGGTTTCCTGTAGAGTATTGTTCCTCATCTCATCTAGACGTGAACTGTGAGAGTGATGGGTGTGTTGAAATTTCACACCTTGCTCTCATTGTGAGAAACTTTTCTTCCTCTAATCCTTTGTGTTGGATTATCATATCTGTACATAAAATGCTCACCTATAGGTCCAACATTATGCCGTGTATCTAGAGAGTTCAAATGTGCTAGGAGTACCGGAGGCAGGAAGGGAACACTTATGGTGAAAGGCAATACCGGACTCTTTCCACAGGGGCGGGTTTGCGCGAAATAAATGTTCGAGCGAAAATTCATATTTCCTATTTCCGTGAGCTGGCCAAGTTCAAAATTGTAGGAGTAGAGGAGGGAGGATGAAAACACTGACGATAGAAGAAACCTTGAAAAGCAAGAGCCAATTACCAATCAAACCTGACGCATTAATTATTTATGATCTAGTTCGGCTCTTTGGTATGTTTCATTGGGAAGAAGGGTCAGTACAGTGATAGGAACGGTTTTTTGCTTCGATACCATTCTTTGCAAAACTTATCCGACCGCTAGTAATCTTAACTTCTCATCTTATTCTCATCTTATAATATATCTGTAGATCAGACGGGTCGCCCGGCTTACGCCGGCCCCACTCCTCACTTTTACAAAGTAATCAAAAATGTGATTAGGAAAGGGGAAAGTATCATTTTAATTCAATGCTGAGGGCTTGAGTACAGAGAAGGACGTTATCTGTGCTAAGAGTCGGTTCTAATTGTAAGAATATTGGTTTTCACCGAAACCTCAGGAAGGGTGGGGGATGAGATGATTGCCTCTTGCAAAAAGGAGAAAAGAAGCACTGGGGTGACTCACCCCAGTGCTCCTTTTCTCCTGAAGCTCAAGTCAAAAAACTGTATATTCGCAGCTAGGAGACTTTCCTAAGCACAATTATGGGTTAATCCCCTCATCTGCCCTCTATCGTTCAAAAAAATGCGGAGGCCTCATGACTTCATTCTCACCTCTAATTTCTGTGTAGAAATACATAGCATGATGCTAGTACAGATCGAAATCGCAATTTTGAAGTACCACCTCAAGCCCAAATTACCCCTTCTCTCGGCAGTACTCTACTCCATCAACTCTACCCACCAATTTACTGCTTCACGTATAAGCAGGGAATGTGGAATAGAGTTGAGTTTTCCATATCACCACTTTTATTGTAATCACAATGTTTTGCGGGCGGACAGACCGGCAAACCGGCAAACACACAACCTACAAACCGACAGACCGACACACGAAATTATGCTTTATAAATAAGAAAGATAGTGGGAGCTTCACTGATAAAGGCGTTTGATACGGTGTTATTATGACTCGACAACATCTAAGAGTATCATTCGAAGCTTTGGTTGCTCATCAGTTGAACATTCAATTATTCATTATTTTTGAGATGAGCAACAGCAGATAGAGAGATCCAATCGTAGGCATGGGCAATCGGGGCATTTCGAATACCATTCGCATGCCCTGTTAGTCCTCTGTCGAATTTGGTGTTCCGAAAAATTTCATCTGCTCCGAATAAAGAGGGGTCGATTTGCCGATTGCCGATGCCGACACGTACCAAGAAACTCACCACTCCACACGGTGGAAAATAGGTAGTTACACTTTTCTGAATCAGGCTAATAGTTGCTCAAGCAAGGTTTTTTGCAGAAAAGCAGAAAACGCTGTTCAAAACCATTATACGCAGAAATGACCTCAGTATACTGTGTTATATTTCTAGAATATGTTCACACCTGTATCAACTGTCGTCCCTTTGGTCGTCGATTTGATCGAACGGAACGTCGCCATTCGTCCTTGTCACGAGCTAGAGTGATCCATTGAATCGCCCTCGCTCCAGGGACACGAGACCCAGCATTCCTTTCGTTGAGAGCTTTCATGAAAAAGTCTGACCATCTCGTTCGCGGCCGTCCTGGTGTTCGCTTGACGTCAAGAGGGATCCAGTCAGTAACCGCGCTGGTCCAACGTTCGTCGCTATATCGCATAAGGTGTCCTTACAACCTCGTCTTCAATTTCATGGCGTAATCAAGAGCATCCCTGATCTTCGTTCGATGACAAAGCTCGCTACACCGGATTCCCTTCTGCACTTGCATGTATGAAAAAAATTCCGAGCATCATGCTTCTCAAAGCGCATTGAGTAACGCTGACAGCATGTTCATCCTGCTTTCGTATGATCCAAGTCTCCGAGGCGTACGTCAAAGCAGGAATGACAGCCATGTGGAAAAAATGAGCGCGGAATCGGATGTTCGTTGTTTTGTTTATTACTACTTCCTTGATATTCTTGAATGGTCCCCTCACCGTACGTTTCCTTGCGCTCAACTCCGGAGCGACAATTGTGTTGTGACTCCCATGTATATTGCAAATGAGAGGGCTTTTGGAAGTGCGAGTTACCATGGATGTGGACGACATGATAAACTGAACAACCTTTCACCCTGCTCATTCCATTCCATTCCGTGAGTCCCGGTATGGGACGCTTCAGCCTTTCTTCTGAGGCCAATCTTGTCGTTGAAATCACCGTCGGTGACCTTGAAGGAAGTATGGTCTTCTCTGCAGGGCCCTTCCGTATAAAACGCTCCCAACTCCTCTTCTTCCTAGCCTGATGTTGCTGCGTAGGCAATGGAGATCTTTAGAGCTGGGGTTGAGCCACTTCTTCTCAATCGCAAACGTCCCATTCAGTTTGTTAAACTTTCGTACGAATCGTTCTTCATGGCCAAGTCTTCACGCCGTCGAGACGCCTCTACTGTCACAAGTTCCGAAGAGCAGTTCTACTCCACTCTCAATTACAGGGCGATGCCTTCTCGTCTCGATCAGTCCGATGACGTCGTACTTGATCATCCTGACTTGCATCATCCAGATCTTCTATACACGCTTCCAATGCAAGCGTCCATGTGTTGAAAGTACAGATCGCCATCTTAGTCCTTCTCCTTTTGCGCAGCCTGTTTTGACCGTTAGAGTTTAGCAGCCTGCTCCGAGCAATCCCACTCTACGCTGTCATATTGGGGGCTTCCTCAGCTTCAGGGGAATTAGGCCCATTTGTATTACTGTTTTGGTAAGTGGATACATATCGTGTACCTTGCCAGGCTTTGACATGGGGGCTGGGTGACTCCGGGGGCTAGCCAGGACATCCCCAAATTTTTCTATGGCCTAACCACTTGATCCATAAATTCTTCTATGTATCATATTCATGTGAATTTCATGTGAATCGGCTAGTAGAGGAAAAAGTTACATGCGGGACAATGGTTCCTGGAGAACCTGGAATTTACATGAAACCCCACTATTCTGTTTCTATTCCGAAGGTTTCGTAATTTATATCTGTTTTTCGCGGGAGATGAATCTTTCTGAGAAAAACTTCTGCTGAAGCGGCGACTGTTGCACGCTTTACACACTTTTTTGTAACTCTTCGAACACTAGGAATCTCGAAGGCTCCTTAATAGGCAGCCTTATAAATTCTTAAGTACTATAATGTCAGGCAGTGGTCAAGTTCAAAGAAAGAGAATACTTCGAGCACTGCTGCCATAAAAGATGGACAGGTCATAGTTCCTTCAGTATCTGCAAGCAGGTGTGGAAGATACTACGGGTGGCCTGGTCTCATCAGTGTACAAGTCAAAGTTTTCGTGATCCCAAAAAGTCCGGTCCAGGTCAATTTCTAAATTCATCTCTTTTTCGAACTCGGTGTTGAAGGCTTCGATACCTTCATTCGCATAGGCGAGTGTGTATCTAGGATTTGATTCCTTGACCTAGTTTCTCCAAGTGTCATGCCACTGCGTTGTTTTTATAAGCGGATTGAGCAACGCGGGAAAACTGCAGCGATGGCGCAGTTGGCTAGGCGACGGACTGGTAGGAGTGAGACGGAGGTTCGGGTTTCTGATGCAGGCGCTTCCTTTTTGTTCTGTTTGTTTTTCTTGTTTATTGTTCATAAAAAAAGTGTTCTAGGCTTACGGAATCCTTTCAGGAATCATATAGACTACCCCAGCCCCTTCATATTTGAGGAGCACTGGAAATGCTTATTCAAGAAAATTTCTCCATTGCCTCCATAGACCGATCAGCAGTGCAGATGAAACCCTTCTACTACGTGCGCTCAAGATGTGGTTACGAGATCCAGCAGAGCTCATGCACTTTCACCAGAGGACGGTCATATGACACATCCGACCATAGCGCTTTTTGCATGAAGCAACGCGTAGAAGTTGGCTGAAACATTCCAGCTGAAGGTTTATAACGAAATACTGGCAAAGCAATAGGTGAGCATTCTGTGTACACATATGACAATCCAACACAGAGCGTGGAGAAAAGAAAATTCCCCACAAAGAGAGCACGGTGTGGAAAAAGTTCACCACACCCATCATTTACACAGTTCACGTCTAGATGAGACGAATAAATACTCTACAGGAGCTCAAAATTCTCTCGGGTCCCTATCCGGATACCCTGCGGCAAACCATGAATAAGAAAGAAACTGTGTTACAAAGATCAAATGAGATGAAACAACAAAAAAATCGAAAACAGTACAAGGAAAAATAGTCTATAACAGCTAGCTGATGTTCTTGAGACACTGAGAGCTTTTCTTGTCACTTCAAAGGGTCGAGATGGAAGACGAGACCTTTTGCCTAACTTGGTCTAGCGAGTCGGCTCTTCCAGTGGAAGGGTATATCTCGGCAAGTTTGACATGCAGTTGGTTGAATTGACTTCTGTTAGACGAGCTACTAACAGTGAATACATCAGGTGACCAAAAAGTTCGTGCCATTTTGCAAGTGGATAAATAAATATCCAAAAAACGATTTAAGTAAAGTTGATTCTGAGAAATTGTCTCCTTCAGCAAGAGCGACTTTCTCCCATCGTGAGACAAGGTAGTATATTCCATTTTTATAACAGTCTTGAGTTTTGGAGACAAAAATTAATTTAACTCCCTTTCGAGTTCTTCTCTACAAATAAACTCCCGATTCCTCATGTGATTATCCAGGGCTAAAAACAGGAGATAGTCGCTTGGGGTAAGATTTGATGAATACGGAGGGTGAGGCAGGATCTCTCGTTGTAAACGTGCTAGAGTTTCCCGCGTAATTCTTGCTGTGTGCGATCTGGCATATCTACTTGGCGCGGTTTTGCAAAGCGCAGTTTGAACTTAAAGCGCACTACTTAAGCTCATGAGACAAACTGAATGATTCTGCATAAACAAGCTCTGAAGCGTATGCAATGTTACCCTCCTACCGTAACCATTTTTTTATACATTGCAGAGAAGTAAGCACTTAGAAAAATCTGCACGATTATCTTGGTCGCCTAATAAACTGTAGAGAACTTTGAGTCCGTTGCTAGCTTGTACGCATAAGTTAGATCATTGATAATGTCCCTCATGAAACTCAGCTAGGAGAGACAAGATTCAAAGTTTTGTAGCGAACATTGTTTGGTGATACTCCAGGGTGTGAATCATAGTGCTCTCACAGAAACTTCCTTTGTGGAACTATTTTGATCTAGCTCGTTCATTGGGAGGGTTCGTTTCACTCGGGAGGAAACAGCATAACAGTCTCGTCAGTCTCGTATTCAAGGATAGAGCGAGCATACTCCCAAATACCACATCAAAACAGATGGATCTGTTCCCTCATGTGATTTTGTAGGGATATACAATCTGTTTTTTGGAAGCCACTTCAAGACAGTGAAAATGAGAGCGCTGTCGGCTATAGAAAGTGAAAACAGAGTCCCTGATTCTTGAAACGCTCTGTAGAAGTGAAGAATATTTTTTTCTGGATGTAAAACCTTTTGAAGAAGACACGAATTATCGTATGATGTATTACTATTCACCTGTTCTAATGAAGACATTTTGGCTTAACAGACGTCGGAGAAACTTTAAAAAGTCAAAGTAGTCTTTGCTGGATTTTTTTTATCTAAAACAACATTTCAATCCTTTCGAAAAGCGAAACAATGTTTGATAAGTGGCAAACCGTTTCTTTCAAACCCATGTCGACAGGGGAAATGGCATTTTGATCCAATTATCAAAGATACCATCTTTGATTATTTTTCAAATATGTATGCAAATATTTCCCAGATGCGATACTGTTCTGCGAATAGGCCTGTTGTTCTTTGTTAGGGCAGGGGCCCGAACGAGGAAGGTTGAATTAAAAGCAGCTCTCTACTTGATGAGAGCTTTAAAAAATGAAAACATATCGATTGAGATCGCCAATCGACGGCTGGTGGGAGCTGCAACATTTTTATGAAATGAAAGGAGAGATAGACATCAAGGACAAGTGTAAGAAAGTGTTGGCGGTTATTTGAGAAGACGGATCCGAGCAGTATCACACTTAAAAACAGAAAACATCCGCAATATGAGAGCGGCAGATTACAGGTGTCTCACAGCAAAATGTTGAATCACAAAGAGAATTTTTCAAAATCACGTAACATTTAGGATATCCCGATATCTCTTGTTGCATCGGACCCCTCAGACCTCATAAGGGTGAATGTCCTGCTTTAGCTATGATTTCCCATTATACTTATACCATAAGATCTCAGGTCTTTCAATGGTGTAACGGTTGGCTGTTCTTTGGACACAGCATCTCATACAAGCAAAAGTATACAGTAGCGCTCGAAAGTATTCGCCCAACCTTAACTTGCCGTGATTTTTTCCCAGTGGAGCGAATCGCATGAAAATTTGATATGTTTAACTGAAGCATATTTCACAGTATCCAACACTATTTGACTGCAAAACAGCCATATCCACATACTAATGGGGAGGAGTTTGTAGACTGGGCTGGAAGCAAGTTTGTGACGTCTGCGATTATTCGGACCTTATGTACGTGTATCTTCCTTCTAGGTTCAACATTAGCGCTCGTACACTTAAGACATGGCAAAAGGATAGGATTCCTCGAAGCACCAATGTTTCTATTTCCAGTTGGTTTTGATTTCAAGTTCTTTAGGATACTTGTAATTGTTCAAAATGCAGGCCAATAGTGGTAAGTGTTCACACTATACCAGTGCTACACATATTGAAATTTCGCTTGATTAGATCCAGTAGGAAAGGAGTTATGACTGGAAATGACAACTGAAGAAGTATTCCGTCGAATACTTTACTACTGTATCTTTGCAGGGATTTAGATCAAAATGAAGAGGTCGTTTACCTCATCTCAATGAAGTCTTTGCAGCTACTGAGAAATCCTAATCAAGGGGCTGTCTGCCTGAGACAATTGCCTGACCTCATTGGAGTTGCGCTTTTCACATCTGTTTTTCGTACAGCATTGAATCGTCGAGCCTTTTCGTCTTGATTGTGTAGTAGCATAATCGCTGCTGCCACGAAGGCCATCTATGGCTGGTCTCCTAATGGCACTTCCTCGATTACGAAGTGTTAGATCAGCGAGACTTCTTTCCTGGCACAGGTCCCGAACGCCCAAACGCGCTAGGCTAGTTGCACCGACTCCCGGAAATCTGAACTTCGAAAAGATCCCAGCAAAGTGGCTGACCTTCTGCGGTTCCACCAGCGTTACGTCTCACAACGAGGTTTAATGAGAAACCACTGATGTTCGTAAGACCCTTGTATATACAAGCGCTCGCGTCTGTCCGTCTGTCTGTCACGAAATTCGATACTATCTGAAGAAACACCTGGAGTTAGGGTCAAATTCGGAATAGGGTAAGCATAGGGTAAGCGCAACAGAGCACATTAGTGGAATAGACCGAGGTGCTTCCAGCATATCTCTCGCATCGATCTAATTGTCTTAGGCTAGGATTTTACATTTGATGTCGAAATCATTGCTTCGATGTCCTCCTAGTCGGTGCGTCCCAATTGGTGTTATGCCATGCATGCCTTTATCCAGCTAGATGTTGTTTTACGCGTACGCCGAGCAGCCTTATCGTCTCACTAATATACAGGGTGTCCCAAAATTATTACCGCCAAAATTCAGAAATTTCTAAGGTAGAAATAATTTATCAAATTCACATTGCCTGTTATTAATTAGTTGCATAAGAAGGTTCCCTTGCAATATGTATAGTTACTGATGTGGAACTCCCAATATCTTTCAGATGGAGAGACTCATTCATTGCCACTGGCAATCATTGACACGCAAGAGGTGGAAGGGCATTATGAATTTTTGGGTTGTTTTATAATAACCGCATAGGAGGCTATTCAGCGATATAGAAAAGAATATTGAATCAAAGACAAACTAGGAAAGGTAGAAAGGTGGAATGTTTCTGAAAATAGAACTATTACAATGGTCCGTCTGCCGATCGGTCGGGATCCAGGGTAACCCATCAAAAGGAAATCAACGGGCACGGCTTACAGGAGTTATCCCGATGGAAGAATTTTGTGCAGAAGCTTCACTGCCATTCCTAAAGTATGCAGAAATTTTGCTTTAATTCCGATCTCAACAGACACTGCAGGGCCAAAAAATGCAGAAAGCCGCAGACCATTTGAGTGATGACACGCAACCCTTCGTCTTTTTCTCTGACGAAAAATTTTTTCACGATAAAACTATGGGTGTGGGACGTTAGTCTCGACTGACATTACTTCGCGTCGAGGTGCGAAGTGACCTCAATCGTAACTAACCTAATCTTAATCACGCGCCTCCCCCTAATCGTGACTAACCTCATCTCACTTATGAGAGTGATGGCGAATGATGAGAAAATGAAACTTCAAGAAAATCAGTTTTTCATCGTAAAACTTCCATAGTCTTTGCTTCAAAAAATTTTATTACTGAGCAAGATGATAGAAATTTCAACGAAAAATTCCAATAAAATGTAAAGAACAATTTTCTAATTATTCTAATAGGAATTATCTTAAAGATAATAGTTGAACAATTCAGATGGTCTTGTTCGTAACGAATTTGGACATCTTTATGCAAGCGATACGGGTTGGAGCGGTTGGGTAGGTTGCGTCGTACAGAAGTATCATAGTGAAAGGGTTGGGCGCGGATTGAAGCTGCGCTGAAGCTGAAGGGTGCCTCCGTGAAATCTCGGAAGTAGTAGCAAGTGTCGTCAGAATACATAGTAAGGTTCTAAACAAGATAGTTGTATATAAATCGCTCGCCCACCAGCTGAAATAGTAGCTGATGACCTCTCTTCGAGGTGCTGAATTTAGCCTGAAGTATTGTAATATTCCGTGAAAAGTGTGGAATGGCCTAACTGATCAGCCGGCGGGCGTTCAATGACCTTTCAAACACGAGATGCCCCGATATCAAACATCTACGTCGCTTCTGTAAATGTTGTTTGATGTCACAGATGAATGAAAATCAAATAAGACCAAAAGAATGTTCTTTATATCTTACACGGATTTCATTTTTATGAGTATCGAATTTTTCTATTGTTTATGGTATAAAACTCTTTAAACCAAAGACCATGAAAATTTTACGTTGAAAACTAATTTTTTTGCAGTTTCATTTTCTAATCATTCACCATCACTCTCATAAGTAAGATGAGGTTAGTTACGATCGAGGGGAGGCGTGTAATTAAGATAATGTTAGTCACGATTGAGGTCACTCCGCACCTCGGCGCGAATTAATGTCAGTCGAGACTAACGTGGCACACCCTAAAACCATCCCTCAACAACCAAAACGTTCGCGTTCCGGAAAGAAACGTCTAGCGTGTAATATCTCACAAAAAGGTTGCTATTAGACAGTGAGACCTTGTTTTTCGAGGAAATCACTGGCAAGGGTAAGCCGCTCGTTATTTCTTCGGTGCAGGCGTGAAAATTAAACAAGAACAATACTCAAACAGCGTTTTCATGGAAGCAATGAAGCCCTGATTCGACTACGTTTCCTGAAACATCTCGTAGTCCTTCCAGCAGAACGCTACTTCAGCCCACAGAGCCAAGCTTGCCGGCGAGTGTTGCCGACGACAGCTTCATTGGTGAAGAGGAACGGTCATCCTATTTCACAGAACTTGACTCATTCAACTCCCACAAATGGTCCCTGATTAGAAGAGGACCTGTCGAGTTTGCAATCTCAGGTTGGAGTCCTAGAATGCAAAGGCTGAAGAACGACTGGAAAGAAATGGAGAAGGATACCTGCGTGCCCCATGCCATCAAGTGGAGAGCAAACTATGATTTCTATCCGCGCTCATGGAGGATATTTTAAAACGCGACTGTAGCATGCTGTAGCACATAGTGGCACATACGAGCGGGTAGCGAACTTATCCGTACGACCTGTAGGGACTTCGCCTGTACAAACTGCTGTCGCAGTTTTGTACATATTTTGAATAACTGCGCGCTTTACAGCTTTGAGGCAGAGTTTGCGTAGAGTAGGATCTTTCTTGAGTTTTCCGAAACCCCTTCACGTAACACCTTTCACTCGAAATGCTTATCTGCGTGTTCAGATAGCGAAGCCAGCCCCCATGCGGATTTTCTCTCGTGAACTTGGTGTGCTGCGGCTATCGGTCAAGCATGTCAGACAATTTATCCATTTTGTGCTGTGTTGATGTAATTACGTAGCAGTCATCGATATACAGTCAGTACAGAGTGAGCAAACACGCTATAACTGTTCGTTCTATGCTGCTCATAAAACAGATGGCTAGAACCGGTGTTAGCAACTGTCTCATCGCAAGTCCTCAGCCCGGGAGAAGTGGTGCCCACTCCACTTGAAAAATTACAGTTCAGGCATCCCTTATTAAGAGCCGTAAATTGAACCTACGCGATCCGGTGTCACCACTTCTGCTTCATGCTCATCCAGCATTTCAGAAACTGCCCAGAGAACTGTAAATCGTTGTTGTTCACGTCCGTTTAAAGCGCGGTTACATCAAACGACCAGTTATAGAGCGCATGCCCACTTTGTACTGTTAGTATACCTATGACTGGTGCGTAATCACATCAACACAGCACGAGATGGATGAATTATTTGACATTCTTAACCTGCAGCCATAGTACATCAAGTAATTGAGAGAAGCTCAGCATGAGGCTGGCTCCCTAACTAAACACGCAGATAATCATTTCAAGTGGAAGAAATAATGTGAAATGGTGTCGGGAAAACAGCTCGAAGAACGTCTTACTTTACGCAAAGTCTGCCCACCCTAGAGCTGTAAAATGTGCATTTATGAGTAATGTGTACAAAACAGCGATGAGAGTTTGTACGGGCGAAGGAGAACGGGAGGAATCAGGTAGACTATCATCTGAGACTAGCATTTGTCCGTTTACAAAAGACGGAGATTGCACACAGCGATACTGGAGGAGATACTGACAGCGTTACATATTCGCGCGAAAAATCCGAGGCTGAACAACCGAAATGAGTGCTTGGATATACCAAATGAAGTTCTGCCTTTCGTTCCCTCTTGTGGGCTTTGAGATAACCCGCATAATTCTTATTCTTAAGATAATCAATGATGCCTCATTTGTCCTTTGTTCTCATAGAGTGGGATGTGACGATGGTGGAACCGCAGAAGGTTGGTCTTGTTGCTAGGAAATTTTCGAAGTTAGAGTTTCTGGCAGTTGTTGCAACTAGCCCAGGCGTTTGCGTTAACGCGTTTGGGCGCTTGCTCGGGTAAGTCACAGTGCAGGAGCTTCATACTATTTTCAGGCTCTGAAGACGACGATTCAGCCGAAACGCCGATCAATGAAGCCGTTCAGCAATAACAAACCTGTACGGCAGAGAAGTATAGAACATTATGTGAAGCGTCCAGGTTTCAGAAAGACCGAATGTGGAAGTTTCAACCACCAGGATTACTTATATTACTGTAACATGATAAACTTAGATTGCCCTCCACATTGCTCACTCCATGTCGGAGCTCAGAAAATAATACAATGAGCAGCGTGAAAGACTGAAAAAGTTAAAGACGTTTCGTTCCGAAGGCTCTCGAGCTGATGCGCCAGTGTGAGGTCCATTGGCTATAGGCAATTTTTAAAGTCCGAACTTGCGAACCCCTCGGAGCTTCTCAGAGAAGCTAAAAGAGAAATTTGAAGGATAAGAGCTGTAGTTTTGGCTGAGGCCGTCGAGATTGGGAAAGACCATTCGTCAGAACTTCGCCAGTCACAGAATCAAACTTATTCCCTTCCTGAAGGAACAGCTGCTGCATTTGAGAACGTAGTTGTGGAGGTCGTCTCCGACTTCTACTCGGATCTCTCCGACAGCCACGAATACCGTGCCTAAGTATCACTTAAGGCAGGACCTATATGTCATTCCTTCAGTTCTCCCTTCCGAAATTCGACATACCATCACGTCAATGAAGAGTTACACAGTACACGTTCCCAACAGCGTCAAAGCAATTCCCAACAGCGTCAAAGCGAACATCTGAGGAGTCGTCCACCGGTCAGATTTCTGGCCAGGCTCTTCACGCGGTACCTGTCGGAATATAAGGCGCCCACGTCGTGGACAACTAGCAGGATTTTTCGCTGTATAAGAAAGAGATCCCGACGATATCGGCGACGACCGCACAATCTGCTGCTGTCTGTAATCTATGAACATTTCACAAGAGCTATCCCCAACAGGATAACCAATGATGAGAACGGATTACGGTAGCAGGATTATCAGCAGGAACAGAACAGCAAGACAGGAACAAAACACTAGATACAGGATATCTATGCGAGCAGGCAGGGTTCCCGAGAGGGTCCAGTACATTTGGTTACAAGCACAGTGTCACAAGCCTTTTGCACACTTAATGAAACTATACTTATACCTCTTGTTGCACTGCTAGGGTACAGGTTGCAGTCATGTATTGCTGTCATCGATTTGGAAGAGAACTCTCATACAGTCGCGAAAAACGGTGGGCACCATTCCTACTCAATACATTAGGACGCTTGTTGACCTTGTCAACAACATCGTGGCTAGAATTTTACCATTCTACATCATCGAGTTTACTGTTTTCTTGAACTCTTTACGAGGTTTTTAAGTATGCTTCATTAGGCTGACGTTTCGGCGGAATCGCCTTCTTCACAGCCTGGAAGGATCATAACAATCTGTGACTATCAGACCTAACGTCTCCACCAACCCCACTAAAGCTCGAGACTCTCAGGGCACGCAAGTGATTGAAAGGAGAACCACTCACCGTAGCTTTGTGGATTGGATGAAAATTGGCTTCCATTCTTAAAAGTTCAAGTGAGGTTACATGGCGATATGATTGTTACGAAGTGGTATAGAAAGCCGAGCAACAAGAATATCATTGGCCATTATCACTCAGCTCATCCTTTTCATGTAAAACGAGCGGTCGTTAGGAATATGTTCCGCACTGCTAAGAAGGTCTGCACTGGAGAGGATGAATGGCACGCGATATAGCTTGGTCTAATGGCTACTACAATTTTCCAAATCCACGTAGAACTTCTTCTGGCGGTGTGATTCTCAGACATGGTAGTACCTCGATTGAAGGAAAAACTCCTTTGTTATTTCTGATGAAGTCAGTGCCTCCATTAGAAAGTGTCTAAAATGGTCGGGTTTGGAAAATTTAGTTGTCATTACAAACGTACCACCCCTCAATTTGAAGATCCGGGGAGGGATGGATTCCTTCCATTCCTAAATGCGAAGACACGAATTAGTGAAGGTCATAAGGAACACCTATGGTATAGAAAAAGCGAATCGTCGAACATCTTGTTGCATTCTAGAAGCGCACATCCTATTTATATGAAGGCAAACGTCGTGCGGAATCTTTTGAAAACGAAGGAGAAGCTCGGGACGAGAAGGGATTCAGTTGTTGATGCTAAAATTGAAAGTATCCTCGAAAGCAACGGATACTTTGAAGGGAATACAAGGACCTGGGTCCCGCACACGACGGCTGATGGTGTAAGCCTCATTGTGCCTTTTGTCAACGACAAAATGGCACGTGAGGTAAACGGCGTCGTCAAAAACCCCCAGCTTCCCATTCGACTTGTTTTCCGACCTCCCCCTACACTGAAGGATCTCCTAACATCATCCCGAATCTACGAAAGACGGTGCCGCGAACAGTCTTGTCGATACTGCACTTCTGAGAAGAACTGTGAAATCTAGGGCACTGTTTATTTGATTCAATGTGGAGGATGTGGAGAAAAGTACGTGGGGGAGAACGCGAGACCACTGAAGATTCGTCTGGATGAACATAGAAGAGCGTTGGCCAATCCCGCTGCCTATCCACACAGCAGTTTTTCCAGGCACCGTACACTTAGGCATGAGAAAGAAAACGCTCCATCCTTCGATGTGAGGATTTGCATAGATATTTGGTACGGCCACTGGAAAGGAAAATCATGGAGGCACGGGAAATGTACCGCATCAAGCCGGAAATCAATGCGAAAGAGGAGATGCGTGACCTGCTGAGACTGATTACGTGATAACACATAGTCACCTCAGAACAAGAGCGGCGTCCATTTTCCCTTCAACATCCCCTCCGACAGGTCCATTCCCCTTTTTCCCCCAGTATTTCCGGTTGACTTGGTATGATTCGATGTGTTTTGTATTGTAACTGATAGTTAACTGATTGTATGCAGCAATATATTGTAAGTAATTAAGGTCTGACGAAGGCATTATATGCCGAAAGCTCACCAATAAAAGTGAAGAGCAAAGAGCTTCGAAAAGTACACAAAACGACAAAACGTACCACCCTTCAATGTAAAGAAGCGCCTGGTTCGGAACAGGCTATACGATCGCCTATGTACTACCTCAAACTGTGTGGTTTGCCCAGCTGGAAGGGAAGGTGATTGTAATATGTCTGGGGTGGTTTACAAAATTAATTACCGTGATTTTGGTGACGAGTATATTGGAGAAACGGCAAGACCACTCCACCAAAATAAGGAGCACATAGATGGTATGAGACGATTGAAAGAGTCTACTGCCTTGGGAAGTCACCGAATTCAGAAGCATAACGGAGGCGCTTTTGAGGTCACCGTGGAGGTCGTAGCACAGCAATCGCAATTGTGCGCACGTAAAACCCTCGAGGCATTTTGGATACAGGTCACCAGTCTCAAAATGAATCGTAGGGAAGAATGTCTTGCAATCACACGTGAGCTACGGCCTTATATAAGGCTGGCCTTCCCGCAGAGACTTTAATGAGAACATATCCCAGCTGACACTGGTCGGTTGGTACCATCACTCGCTGGGTGGTTTCGAAGAATCCACAAAGCTACGGTGAGTGGTTCTCCTTTCAATCACTTGCGTGCCCTGGGGGTCTCGAGCTTTAGTAGGGTTGGTGGAGACGTCTGGTCGGATAGTCGCAGATTGTTATGATCCTTTCAGGCTCTGATGAAGGCGATTCCGCCGAAACGTCAGCCTAATAAAGCATACTTAAAAACCTCGTGAAGAGTTCAAGAAAACAGTAAACTTGATGATACAATTATGCCGAGGTTCATAAAAAGCCGTACATGGAACTTACCATTCTGCATTGAAGTCGTAATCAAGTCGAAGAGAGGTGTCAGGCAGGGCGTCCATCTTACCCGAGCTGAATGACGCTCCTTCTACTCTGAAGGTTCTCTGAATCTCTAGCCACGTGTATCTACAACACATTATTAACGCGTCAGCTTCTGAACGGAGGAAAAGGAAAGGAAATCGAGAGATAGCCGAAGAAGACAAAGAGAATTCGGCTCCGCGCTCACCTTTCCGTCACCAATTCCACGTTTCCTTCCTGCTTCGATATTTCCTCTAAAGCTCGTATTATACACAGGCAGGATGAACATGTCAAAAGGACGATGCTCGCAATTTCTCGATGCAGACAAAAGGCGGAAGGAGTCCGTTCAGAGCTCCATCAAGAACGAGGATCACTGGTGCCGTGGGGTTGGACCAAATAAATTTGCAGTAGTCCACGGATTCACCATGAATTGAACAAATCTCTTTACTAAGGCAAAAAACCCCTTCGAAATTGAGAATTCACCTCATAGGTCAACTTCACTTGCCAAACGTTCAAAATAAGAATACCTTCAAATTTTTTGGTCCTAGTAAACGCAATCCTTCTGTAACGTGCATAGTTGGTCATTTCTTTACTTATTCTACTTATAAGTTCTTATTTCTTCCGTTATGATGGTAGGCATGATATTTTATCGTGTTGTTTTGTCCGATGGCCTCATTGTGTTGACGTGTGGATCACACCCCCGGTGCAGTCGCTTACGCCGAGAAATCAAAGATCAGGTTGGTCGGGGACGTTATGTCATATAGAGGTGAACGTTGGATTGGGGTGACTACTGATTGAATACCTCGGAACATCACCAGCGGCTGCTAGTGCGATGGTTAGACATCTTCGCAAGAGCTCTGAACGGAAAATATGCTGCGCCATGGTTTTCCCGCGCGAGGACCATCCACTGAACTACAATGCCTCGCGATAGGATCTATCAGCATGCTCTTCAAGTACATGTCTTTGTCAGTTTACGCTGGCACCGAAACAACGGCGACTTATCATCAATCATTGGACGTGACTCTCTCAATAAACATATTTTGCTGATTTTATAGCATCATTTTCATGAGAGATTGACTTTCTGTCCGTAGCGCGATCGTTTATATTGTTAAGAATTGGCGTTGCTTGGAAAATTTTCTGTCAAGAATTGGCGTTGCTGAAAAAATTTCCACGCCAGAGAAAACTATGAAGAGATGTGTATTTCCACTGGAATGCGTTAGCATTCTCCTGTATTTTCTGATCTTATATTGTCTGCTCGAAACAGAAACCATGTGGCTTCTCTGTATTTGATAGAATTGGCAAATAGCTTCCACATGACAATCCAGCCCACCGACAACTTCGACCAGTCCTGCGCTGCCGTCCTTTTGATGGGTCGCTCACTATCACGATTGAATGAACTAAATTAGTCGCCCTGTCCTTCAAAACACTATCCTCCCTACTCCCCCACCTTTCGGATTTGTCTTTGATTGATTCTGCTTATATCATGTCTCACTTCACTAACTATGCATGTCTGAAGAAATTGAATTTGTGCAACTGATGTGGAATTGAAGGAAATGGAATGAAGTGGAACTAATGAACTGTGGCTCCCTAATAAAACTCTAAATTTTTGTGGCCATAGTTTGGGACGTCATGTATAAAACTTTTATGGAAGAGCAAGAAAAGGATAAGGAAGCAGAGAGTTTAATAAGACCACATTCATGCGAAGCACAATTTAGTGGAGAAGCATCCTTAGATATCTCAATCCCAATACGTGAGACGCCAGCGGGATCAGCAATACGC
Source organism: Haemonchus contortus (assembly GCA_000469685.2). Lineage (NCBI taxonomy): Eukaryota > Metazoa > Nematoda > Chromadorea > Rhabditida > Trichostrongylidae > Haemonchus > Haemonchus contortus. Next base: position 19,793,584 of record LS997567.1, on the reverse strand, counting down.
CTACAAGCAAAAGTTCATTACACTACAAGAGAAGACAATCTGTACAGTTTCAACTCCTCCCGTGCCCGGTATCTCTCAGTTATCATAGAAACAAAGAACATCTTGAGAAGAAGGCAAAGGTAAATAGGCAAGACAAATATAATTTCACGGAATTCGAGGAATGACGCTGACGCTATTTTCGGAAGCATTATCTAGGTTTGTATAAAGACAGATGGACGAACTTTGGAGCCCGAAACTGTGGAAAGCTATCCGGTTTGGTCGTAATTCGCTAAGTAGAGGAATAATTGGCTCTAAAAAGTCTGAACTGTAACTTCATTCTCTCATTACATCTGTTCCCTTTTCCCTCCTTCATCACTGCATCCGGGACCCCTCATCAAAAAAGACTAGTAGGTTCGGGAGTTCTCATGAATATAACCCAAGTCGCCATATGTTAATGAACTCGAATGTGGGATGCTCTGAGTGTGCAACGCCGAGCTTGAAGACGGTATGAGAAACAGAAGTTACGGCAAAACTTTTTCTACGTCGCAGGTTTTTATGAAGGTATTTAGGGGAGACGGGCATTTGAACCAGTCGAAGTTAATTACTTCACTGCACAGTACCATTTTTCATTTATTCAATACTTATGTTCTCAACAGAAACTTTGAAAAAAAAGTATGATCAGCTGTCGGTCAGAGGTGACCTCTGATTTTATCTTCCTCAATTCATGAGTAATGAGCAGGAGTATCTAAACGCTTATAGCTAGAAGAAAGGAGGGAGGGTAAAGTCTTCGATCAACGCAGTCCGTGAGATGTTCCCCCGCAACCGACTTCCTTTCCACTGGCTGTGTTGTGGCACGTAACGTGAATTGTGGCCTCAGACGAGTATCGTACAAAATTAAAGGCCCCGGAAGGATGGAAAGCTTGGATGGCTCGGGTTACTGCAGATCTGGGACTCGAGCCCAGAATCATGCGTGTTTGAAAATGCGCCCCTTGCCACTACACCATCTCGGCCCACAAACTGAAAAGTAGCTCTAATAATAGGAGAAATACATGTTCGCAATCAGTGGATGGGAACGAATTAAAATCAAAGGCAAGAAGTGACTTTTGCTGACGCGTGGCACTCCATGGTATTTAGAGGGTTCTTCTAACGCTTGTATGCCTATTTAATCGGAGCTCCACCGAATAGGCAATCGCCCTCAACAATAGAAAGAGGATGGCGAGTTTGCACTCTTAATCGTGTTTCCACCTCGTCGCCGGCACTTTCTTAAAAGCACTTCATCTTGCCTAAACCCTCAACGAATTGATTACGAACCGCATATCCTTGTCAACACAATCAATTCTGTGCAGGTTGAAGCGTCAGAAACAGCACACAATCAATTCTGTGCAGGTTGGAGCACCAGAAACAGCTAGAGCATTGCCCTCTTATCGAAGAAGTTGCTTGTAAAGTTTACATGCGGTACTGATAAAACCAAAAGCTAATAGATAGCAGTGTTCTTTCAGCGAAATGAATTTGATGATTTTCCATGCAGTTTTGGGAGACTCTGTTAAGTCAGAATTACTACTCACGATTTTGTTGTCGAATGTATTTGCCGTTTATGCTATTTACATAGAAGATCCTTCCGTCCAAGGTCAGTTTCTTGTGCAACCTATAGAAACCAACTGAATGTCTAGTTTTGAAGCTATTCTTCAGAATGTGTGAATAGGCGATAAGCTCCTTTATTAAAAAAATCCAGGCATTTAGTAGCAAAACACTACTTGATTAATTGAGTTGTTCTGAATCCATTGTTGCTTAAGTGTCTAATTAAGCGAATGTGGAAATTGTTTTACAAGTGAATGGAATTGATAAGTTTAGAAGATTCCAGAAGGTGCTTTTGGTATGTGTTTGATAGAAGCAGAAGTTGTGAAGGTAAGATAAATAAGAAAGTAGCCGAGCTTCCAATTTTGTTACAAAAGGAAATAGTGACGACCATGTGAACAAACCATTTACTCTGAGTCTTTCATATTGGATTCGTATTTATTTCTTCGCTCATGCAAGAGTGTAAGAAATGGAGCCAGTCATTTTTTCTGCTTGGCCATCCCCGATCCGGTGTGGCACAAGAAAAAAGCATAGATTTTGCATCGACTTTTTGCCATCTAATATGTTCCACTGCTTTGGCATATCTGTTGAGATTCAATGATGTGTTCACTTTACAAACGTTTCTCTTTAGTTTGTTTCGGAGCTATGCATGATCAGCAAAGACGTCTGCACTTTTTTCAGGTAAAATATCTTCGCAGAGGTGGACTCAGTTCAATGCATCACAAATGCTCTGCCACAAAACGCAAATATCCTACTAATATATATATATATATATATATATATATATAATGCGCCAAGTGTGGCTATTAGTTTGTGGGTGTGTATGTGTGGTGTGTATGTGATGATGTGTGAATGTGTGTGTATGTGTTTGTTTGCTTGTTTGTTTGTGTGTGTTTGACCGGAAATCCATAAGCCCTGTCACCGTGGACCGAGAGAGTGTATCTTCGAAAGAAAACTCATAACACCTCTCCCCGCGGACCTTGAATGTTAGAATTGAACAGGAGTTGGCAGATTGGAAACACTGATGGCAGGGGACAAATTAAAAGTTCCTTAAAAGGAGGAGAGGCGTGCGCGAAAGTTGTCAAGTTGGAACTAGGTCACATAGATTCGATAGGTGTACCGGCGGCAATACGAGAATGCTGATGGCAGGTGACACGACCGAAGATTAAAGAAGGAATGACCAAAGTTACTGAAGCACTAATGAGTTGAGCAGGAATTCACTCATGATGAGCGAGGCGCTTATGAGCAGAATCTTGCTCAACTCATGTGTCTTTGAGTGTGTGTTTAGTTGGAAATCTACAGGGTGCGGCAAAAGTTCTGGCAAAGGTCGTTTCAGGTTCTCTATAAAAAAATGAGGCCTTCGATCTTGACAAGATCTGTGCCACTACTTACTGCAAATCCTCTTCTATACATTCTATGAACGAGCCGTTCTTGAATATTCCATTTTACAGAATGGTGACGAGCGAAGACCAACAAGCCTTCATCCTGCACCTCCATCTGGCTGGATGCACGGCAAAGACCATCTTCAAACAGCTCCAGATTTCGTTAAGAACCGTGTACAACAATCCTAACAGGAATAAGGCGGCAGGAACTATGGAGGGCAAGCTCAAAAGTTGAAGACTGAAAAGTGCAACGACAAAGGAGATCGTGAAAGTCATTCGAGAGAAAATCCGCCGCCACCCTCGTAGGTCCGAGAAAAAAATGGCTTTTGAGGTGGGTATTTCTGCTCGATCTGTTGAAAGGATTGTCACCAGCCACCTTCGACCTTGCTCTTATAAGATCAGAAAAGCTCACATGCTGACTGAATGTGTGAAGAAAACTAGGCTAGAAAGATGTAAGGAGATTTTAAAACGATTTCCGCAGGCACGGCACTGCACCATCCTTTTCACTGACGAATGTCTGTTTTCAACAGACCATTTCCTGAACACCCAAAACGATAGGGTGGTAGCGGGAAGCCCTGCAGAAGCCAGCCGACATGGAGGGATTGCTCAGCGATCTGTACACCACAAGTCTTGATGGTTTTTGGGGCAATCACATCAGACGGCAAGATGCCCCCGATTTTCTTGGAGAAAGGGGTCAGGGTGGATAGCAAGACCTACTCAAAAGGCGTGTTGGAGAAGGAGGTACTCCCCCGGGCTATTCCCTTTCGGCAATAGTTCATGGACTTATCAGCAGGACTCAACTCCAGCACACATGTCCGAAGTGGTACAGGACTGGTGCGGAACGCACTTCCCAGACCTCATCTCGTCGGACGATTGGCCCCCAAACAGTCCAGCCCCAAATCCATTGGACCATTCTGTGTGGTCAGTTCTTAAAACGAAAGCCTGCTCTTCTATGCATAGAAGTTTGGATGCTCCACGTGCAACCTCCGTTGAAGCATGGGAGGATTCGGACCAAGGCTACCTCCGTGCCGCCGTCGACGCATCTCCTAGAAGAATTTCAGCCTGTATTCGCGCAAAAGGAGGCCATCTCGAGATCTAGGTTGTTTTTGTGATCTATATAGCTGTTGATAAATGCTGTTGGTGTAGTATCATGTATCGATCGATTTGACCGTTTTTACAATCATACCGTTGCCGCTGCCAGAACCTTTGCTACACCCTGTATAACTCTATATCCTGCACCGAAGCGTCCAAATTTAGGAGGCAGCAGGCTAACATAACACAGAAAGGAGAGCCCGGCGTAGGCAGGCGATCCGATTAGTATGTGTAAATAAATAAATAAAATAAATAAATAAATAAATAAATGGATAAATAAAAGAATATATATACAGGATGCACCATAAATATGTTAACAACATTACGACAAACCAAATTTTTCTTGTTTCGAGGATTTTCAATATCTGCACTTCCCTGATATTTATCATGTACCCTAACCCACGAATCTGCTTTGGTGCTACAATCAGTCAGTTTTCAAAAAACGGTGGTTCCACGCAACCGTTCAGCAGCCTTTCCGTCTTTGCGCGCATTTGCTGACTTCTTTTGGGATCTCTCGTCGTTTCGACATTTTTCTCATGACAGCCTCCTGTCGCGCGAGCAATGTCGAACCGCGATTCGTAGACAGGTCAATGACAAGCCTTAAGATGGTCGTCTTTTCGCGATTACGACCCTTTTTCCGAATATAATTGCTTGGGATTATTTGCGCTACGAAACCAGCAAAAAAACGAGAAACGTGCCGGATTGTACGTATGTTCTACTTCGTCGTGAATAGCTTTCCCTGAGCAAAAGCAAGTGTATCCAGGTAGGTTTCGAGGGCCTTATAAATTTTCAAAAAAAAATTTGGCTCATTTGCACACGACAGGCGCTTCGACACAACTTTTTCTAACGAAGGGATGTTCAACGTAAAAGAAAGGTCCTGGTTCCAGAGTACACTTATGGTGGCGTAGAAGTTGAGAAGGGTCAAATCGCTTCTCGTGACAATTTCTCTTTTGTGAATGTTTGACTGTAGTCTACGCCATCGCTTACTATGTCGACAAACGCATGAAAATTCGTCAGACTACTTCATGAGGGCATTTCAGAAGGCGCTGTTTTGGGTCAAAAATTATTCTGGAAATACTTCATGAAACGCTCGCGCACTTGCTTACGAGTGGAAATATCAAGGCTTGGGCTAAGGATACGTATGCAATTTCATCCCTTCTTCTGATTGCAGGAGTATAAGGGGCAGGACGGGAATACAGTGGAGGGAACGGTTGAAGTCTGCTCAAGGATTCTGCGTGAGCGAAAAATCTGAATTTGAATCTTGAGAGTTAAAACAGAGTAGGAGTACAGACGTCCAGGGTAGGAAGACTGGTGATGGGTGGAGGACCGGACTCCGCCTACAGAGGGCAGGATTTGTGCTGAATGAATGTATGAGTGGAAATTCATAGTGTTTGCACCCTTGGACGTAGACCTTTCAAATGCGGTAGGAGTACAGCAGGCAGAACGTGAACACTTACGATGGGTGTTAGGACTGGATTAAATCAACAAGGGCGCGGCGTGACCGACAAATTCGAATTCACACCTAGAACTTCGAAATTCATTGAGAATACATGCGGCAGAAATCTTAGTCCGGCGTTATCATCAGGGCTATCCGACTGGTGAACTGTGAAGCTCTTAGAAGTTGTGGAAATAGGGGTCCTAGACAACTTCAACGGTACGAGGTAGAACTGATTTCCGATATTTCTATTTAGGACAAACGTGGGCCCTCAAGTGTGTCGTCTGGTGTATGTGAGGTCAAAAAAACGTAGGGCTCTTACCATGACTCAACCCATTCATGTGTTTGAACTTAGTCGACGTCCGCACCAAAAGGCGTACGAGTTTTTTCGGCATTTTAGAGGCTTACCATCACCCGAAACACCAATTTTAAAAATCGAAGCGGCCTGATGACCACAGTGACCACGGTAACGGTGGAAATCAATTTTTGAGTATACTGGTTTGATGTAGGCAGCTCTTCACGCAACTGCACATCTGAGATCTCGTCCCACTACCCTTTCCATGCCACTTCCTCCATGATAATCTGGTACAACCCTCTATTTTCCCTACTTCCAAAAATCTCAAGTTTGCGTGAACACGTCGGAGTCTTTCGCTTTCTTTGCTATCGAAGCACTAATCTCTGAGCTTATAAACAGTTTATGGTGGTCTCGAGGTCCCCTTTTCAACATAAAAATGGGGCCTTAAAATTATCACGAACTGTGAAGAAGAAGATTCAAACAAGCCTGGGCTGAATAAATTCCTCTAGTGAAAAGATTTCAGGCGAAAATCTCATTGTGACCTTGTTGAGAGCCCTAGAGAAATCGTGCAAAACAAAACATCATCAGCTTGCTGGCTTACCGCCACAGCACAAACAAAATTTCGTTTTGTTTGATCGGCTGCCTTTGAAGGTGTCTCACTGTCCAGTCTAGGTCAGTACAGTAAGCAAAAACCAGTAATAATCGCAGTAGGGTGAGTTATGGCCGAAGGAGAATGTACAGCAAAATGCCAAACTAAATTCCATCTAAAACTAAATAATCATCTCCTGGTATTTCTTACTTTCCTTCGGCAAACCTATAATCAGAATGCCCCTCCGGCAAACACTCTAATCAGAATGCCTAACTCTTAATTGCTTCTAAAATAAAGTTGTTCTACATAATATTCAACACTGCTCTGCCGTACAGGTTTGTTTGGCTGAACCGCTTTACTTGTCAACGTTTCGACTGAATCGTCGTCTTCAGGGCCTGAAAATAGTTTGCAGCTCCTGGTTTGTGACTAACCCGACCACGCGCCCAAACGCGCTTGGCTAGTTGCAACAACTCCTAGAAAAACTGAAAAAAACTGAAAAATTATACCAAAGAGACAAAAACTCGGAAAAGTTCCAAGCAAAGTAGCCGACCCTCTGCTCTTCCACCAACATACTTCCCACTCTATGTGAACAACAAGGGACCAATGAGACACCACTGATGATCGTAAGATAAGAATTATGCGGGTGATCTCAAAGTTCACAATAGGGCGAAACTCATTTCGTTTATTCAGACTTGGATTTTTTCGTGCTAATATGTAACGCTTTCCGCACCTTTGTGACACCGATCTCATTTCCGTAGACTAGGGTTTTACATTCGATGTCGAAGTCATTGCCTTGATATCCTTCTAATCGGTGCCTCCCAGGTGGTGTAGGAGACTTCAACGCCTTTCTCATGCCAGATATTCTTTGTCGAGCGCCGAACCTCCTTCCTCTCTCCCCAAGATAAATATATCAACTTCAGTGTTCCGCCACAGGCTGAACACTGAAGTTGATAAAGCGTCCCTCGCAGTGTACAATCTCGTATTTTTCAAACGGACAAATGACGCAGTTATCCGTAGAACATGCACGGTCGTAAAACTTATTGCGGATTAACTGACGTTTGCTACTGTCTCCTTGTAGGTTTATCAAAACAACATCATTGGCCAAATCCGCACGTGCTATGATTGTTGGATTTCTGCGCTAGATTTGTTTGATATAAAAGAGAGCCGGAGATACACCATATACTCAGGATTTCTTGGAGAAGTATGATCTTCCTTGTTGTGCCCTATCATAGGTGAAGCCTTATGTGCTTCAGGATGCTGCTCAAAACAACATTTGTGCACGTCACAGTAAAATTAAAAGTAAAGTAATGAATTGCAAAGTTGAATTGTTATGGGGCACAACACGGAAAATCAGGCTCGAAAAGGCATTTTCCAAGGAATCCTGAGAATATGGTGTATATCCGGCTTCCTTTTATATCAGACAAAATTAGGGCAGAAATCCGACAATGCATAGCACGTGCGGATTTATCCAATGATGTTGTCTTGATAAACCTTCCAGGAGATATTATCAAACGTCAACTAATCCACCATAGGCATATATATGGGGAGACGGGGAGGATGCTCGGCCTTGTAAGGCAACGACTAGAAATACATCGCGGCAATGATTTCGTCATCGATTTGAAATCTTAGCATACTGGAATGAGATCGGTGGCAGAAAGATGCTGGAAGCGTTACATATTCTCACGAAAAATCCAAGTCTGAACAACCGAATTGAGCGCTTGGCCATAACAAGTAACTCTTGCCGCTCATTTCCTATTGTGAACTTTGAGATCACTCGCATAATTCTCATCTTACGATCATCAGTGATTTCTCACTGGTCGCTTGTTGTTCACATAGAGTGGGACGTAACGCTGGTGGAAAAGCAGAGGTCGGTTATTTTGGTGGAAACTTTTCCGAGTTTTAGTATCCGAGAGTAGTTGCAGCTAGCCTAGCGCGTTTGGGCGCTCGGTCGGGTAGGTCACAGATCAGGAGCTCGATGATTTAGTCTAAACGTTGACCTATAAAGCGGTTCTGCCATAACTAACCTGTACGGCTGAGCAGTATTAAACATTGTGTAAAATGCCCTGGTTTCAAAAAAAAAAACCGAACGTGGAAGTTGAAGTTGTTCTATTTGCTGAAGTGCGGTGCCGCAAGAAATGCTCTGTTGTGAATAAATCTTCTTACTGCGTATATAAATGGCATTTGAAATTTTTAATAAATCAGAGTGAAAGGGAGGATTAAACGTGCTGTACAGGCCTCATGGCAATGCCTACTGATGCATGTAAAGTTACCCTGCATAGTCTATCACTGGTCGTTCTTACCATTAGCACACTCTCTTTACTAGCCGGCATGCTTCGAGACTTGCTGATTACCTCTGTTATTAGCCCCACCCAAAACTGCTCTGCGCTGATTTAGCGAGAGGGCGCTCTACAGACGAACCCCACTATCTTGAAGAATATTCAGGCGAGAAACATTGCCCTTTGGCTTTCAGGTAAAGTCTTGCGTGCTTCAAGGTGTTGCTCAAAACAACATTTGTGTACGTCACAGTAAAACCACAGAGCTAGTCAACTGCTAAAATTTTAATCCTTTCGAGGAGAATTTTTCAGGAAGACATTTCTATTTCAGAATTAGATATGTTTGAATGGTCATCCGGGATTCGAGTGGCGTATTGCGTTGATGCGCCTCTACCAGAAATTCTTTCTCCATTCAGAAAAGCTTTTTCTAAAGTGGCCACCAAGTACTGCCACAACATTACTGCATGCAACCTCAAGAAACAGTACACTTTTTTGCGTAATACAATTTTTAACAACAGTGTTGTAGCTACAACCAGCAACCTCTTTCGACCTTTCTTTTCCAGGCTGGTGTTCGGTCCAGAACACATTATGTTCGTTGAAGGCTTCCCAAGGAGAGAATATGGTGCAATCCACATTAAGTTTTACGTAGTTTTCCCTCATAACAGTGAAGCAGTTTCGAAGCAATCTCGTCCATTGCTCCCAAGAGCGGTTTTGTCTGGTGAGAAATTTTATTTTCATGTCAGGAAAGGGATTCTGAAAAAGTCAGTCCGAAACTTCCAAAAATGTTGATCCAACTCGGCAAAATAAACTTTGTGATAATAATGGAAAGTTGAAGGAATCGCAACCCTGTTACAATATCGCTACTAACTCGTGATTCACTGAAAGTTTGCGGCAGATTAATCCGTTTGGTAGTCATGATTTACATTCAATTTGATTGAAGCGCTCTTGCAATAGATAAGGTCAAGGGACGCTTTGCGACGGTAAAATCCGTCAAGGACCGTTCCTTGACCATAACTTTTGCTAGAGCGCTCTATTTTCAATTTATTACATGTCCTAACAGAACATGTGAAAGAAAGAAAAATGAAAGACAAACAAACGCATCCAAACATGTGCCTAGAATGTGATTATAAACAACTAAAGGAACACAAAAAATAAAACAACTAAAGGAGAACATCAAACATTAGTGAACATTATGAGCACACTTTGATATATATTCATATATGGATACATACATGCATATGTATAAAGGATACCAGTAACAACGTGATTGAAGACAACACAACAATAATGACGAAGGTGGCAACTAACTGTGATTCATGTGGAACTGAGAGATTTCTCGTCTCACCCTGGAAAGACTGAGCGAGAAACTAGCTTTTTGATAAGCTCGGTATACTCTGGGCCAACTCTGTGCTTGAAGAAGTGCTTTCCTAGTGAGGTCTTGACCAAAGCAAACCATAATTCGCTTGAGTTCCCTCTAGTTTTTGAGGAATTGAAGGAAAAAATTTGCTAGAACCGAGTGCGATTGTGCCCATAATTGTTTTATGCACCGTCATCAAATCATTCACTACTCTCGTTTTATTAAGAGAGTCTGAATTCAACATTTTGTTCCTTACAATAGCATGAGGGATGCTATTGCAAGTGTAACCGAGCACTCTTATAAAAACTTTCCCTGTGAAGCTGTTTTGAGCCCTTTTGATGGTCTGTATAATTTTCTTCTTATATGAAGAAAAAAAACTACGGTCCCGTATTCAAGTAGGTCGTACGTACATTTTGAAGGCTTTGAACAGAACGATAGGATCCCTACTAAAAAGTGCTCGAAGGTGAAGAAATAGCCTAGATTCCGATTTAGCAGCAATGTTAATGCAATGGGCATCGAAACATAGCTCGCGGATGATTGTAAAACCAAGACCTTTAATTACAGAGGCAAATGCAATGGGAGAGTTTGAAATAGAGTAGGTGCTACGGACATTGTTTTTATCCAGATGCAGCACTTTGATTTTTTTCAATCAAATTGAAAGTAGGATCAGCAAAAAGCCCTGCGCATGGAGAATCCGAGTGTGGTAGAAATTTCTGTTTCTTGAATTTTTGCCTTCGTTATCAGAAAAATGAGCGTTGAGTCTATAAGCAACTAGGGTATTATCTCCGGATATGAAAACATCGTAAACCCTCCACGTTGATGAGGAACTTCGTTTTCGGTTTCCGAAGGGCATGATTGACACCATATTCCGGGAGAATATAAAATCCTGATAATTTTGGTATCCTTTATGAGAAAACTTCAAGACTATTAGGTGAAAACAATAATTCAAACTACCCACTTTTCAGACTATAGCCATCCCAGCCACCTGTTTTGAATGCGACAACAATGGATCGCTTTGCGATCCCATTCATATAATGGATTATTGATTCCCTTCGAATTTCCTCTCACCGAAATTGAAGAAGGAGGTATAAAGTACCTGGAGTGTTACCCGCGGATATAATAACATGGCATATCCTCCATTTCACTTGAGATCATTGTTCTCATTTTTTGAAAGGCATAGATGGCACTATATCCAAGGAGCGTACGTAATCGTGTTCATTCTAATATCCTTCACAGCAGAATTCACACAGTTTTAGTTGAAAAATTGTGATTTGAATGACGAGTTTGCTAAGAATTGGCTAGTTCTTTCCGGAGGTGCATTTCCTGGGGAACGAAATTGTTTCGCACTCGTTCACAAGCTGCGGTTCTGTGATACATACGAGGATTACACGAGACTAGTCGCAGGTATGAGGTTAACACAAATTTTCATTCCAAAGTTCATATTACTTGACAGGAGATGGAATTTTATGATTACTTCCAAAGTTTAGCAGCTATGATGTTACATTTAAACGAGCACAGTTGAAAGCCTTCGTTCTTTCGTTATCATACTGAATCAAACTGGTGGAAACAGAAACGACAACACTATGAGGAATGTAATTCAATTACGAATATCAAATTTTTTTGTACCACTCCGAATCTCTTATTACTTTATTCTTTGCTTAATCAAAATCATTTTCTTGATTCCTAGCTTCCCATGTTATCGATTCGGGAAGGGGTGGACCGACACTGGAGAAGCTGTCAATCAACCTGTGTGCATTTCGGCCAACCATTCGATAGTGGTAATATTATGTTGGAAGATAAGTCCTGCAAACTAAACATGTTCCACCATGAAGGACATTATTCCCTTTTTAAATGTTTCCGCGCCCGATTGCTGTGGAGTGTTCCTATGGGGCTTCGAAAATAAACATGAGAGAGCTCGTGAAGGGGTTCCTCTTGAACTATGCCTGTCTGACTTGACGAAGAGGACGCAGGTGGCTGAATCTCTTCTGCTTTGTACCAATCGAAAGGGCTCACGAGACATAGTGACAGGAGATGAGAGCGGAGTGCATTACCTAGACCATACACGTGAGCGCCACTGGGTTGCGCGACAAGAAAAGCCACTTATGGGGCCCGAAGCGCTCAAAAGTCTTTGGTGAAATGATTCTTCTGCCGTACTTTTCAGTCGTAACTCCTTTCCTACTGGATCTGATAATGCGAAGTTTCTATGTTTGGAGCGTGGGTGTATTGTGAATATTTACCAATATTAACCTGCAATCTCCTGTTCCAGATATTCCAAGAAGCAGGAAAATAAAATCGACTGGAAATACAGATGATGGTCCTTCTAAAATCTCTTTCCTTTTTGTCATGTCTAAAGCGTACGAGCGGTAACGCCGAACACAATATATGAGGGAAACGAACATAAGGTGCGAATAAGTGCAGACGTCAACAATTTTACTTTTAGCAAAATCTGCTACCGCAACAAACACCTTGCTCTCTCTGTGGATATTGCAGCTCCGCGGTCAAATAGTGTTCGGTTGGGTGAAATATGCTCTAGTTAAACATATCCAAAATTTGCGCGATTTGGTCTGCTAACAGAAAAGTTATGAAAGAAAGAGCGTCACAGCATTTCACCGAAGACTTTTGAGCGCTACTGTACAGGGTGACCCACATGAAGTGTGACGGGCAATAAAAAAACCAACCATGGGCTTTTGTGCTGGAGGAAGCGGTGATCGCTTGGGCGGAAAGGAACGCGATGAACGTCAGCTGAACCTTCCACAGTATTGGGCACCAGCCCACAGCGCAAAGAGGATGCTGCAATGTTGTGAAACCACGCTTCCAGGTTTTTGGGGCGGAGCAGGTTTGACCTTCAAATTCCCCATCCTAATCCTTTGGATTTCGGTGTATGATCGATCCTGGAGCAAAAAGCCTGCGCTTTCAAACACAGGTTTTAGGAACCTCTGAAAGAAAGTTCTCTTGTAGAAGCGTGAGATGAAAGCGATTGCGCTCATTCTCGAAAACATCCTAATGAGGTTGGATGTTTGCATCAAAGCGAAAGATAGTCATTCTGCATGCAAGATGTGATATGTTGTTTACAATTTTGTGATGATTGTGTAGGAGTAATAGTTTCCTATTCGGTTTGATCTGTATAATTTGAAGGCTAGTTTTCTGCGTCACACTTCATGTGGGTCACAATTCGTACATAATAAGCTTTCCTATTCGCATTTGAGCCTTCTACTGACGTTGCTTCACACTAGAACTTTTTGCACTGTCATTGCATAACTTTCTCTGATAATTTCGACTATAAATGCAGAACAGAACATCGTCGAGTAGAATACATTCACGTCTCAAGCGAAGATGTCCTCGCAGATCCAGTGAGCGAGAGTAGATCGATGCTGAGGGGTCAAATATCACCCAATTCATTGCTGACTGATGAACATATACAGTAGCGCTCAAAATTCTTCGGTGAAATGCCTTGACGCTTTTTCGTTTATAACTTTTTTCTTAGTAGACCAAACCGCGCAAACTTTGGATATGTTAAACTAGAGCATATTTCACCCTACCCAACATTATTTGACTGCGAAGCTGCAATATCCCCAGATAGAGTAAGGTGTTTGTTGCGGAAGCAGATTTTGCTAAAACTAAAGTTGTTGACGTCTCCACTTATTCGCACCTTATGTGTGTTTTCCTCATCTATTGTGTCCGGCATTACCGCTCGTACACTTGAGACATGACAAGAAGAAAAGAGGTTTTGGAGGGGCCATCATCTGTATTTTCAGTCGATTTTAAATTAATGCTCCTTGGAATATCTGGAACGAGATTAGATTGCAGGTTAATAGTGGTAAATATTTACAGTACATCCACGCTCCACATATAGAAATTTTGCATGATTAGATCCAGTAGGAAAGAAGTTACGACAGAAAAAAACGGCTTAAGAACCATTTCACCGAAGACTTTTGAGCGCTACTGTACATATGTATTTATATTTTATATTTATACATATGTTATATGACTAAGTTCTCTCGAATAATAGAAATATTTAAAAGAAAATACAACAAAATCTCATTCTTAGGCTGGAGTTAGCCTTAATCATTCCATAAACATATCCGAACCAACAGTTGCTCCCAAAAGCACTGACACTTAAGGCTCCCTCAAGGTGAACCTGGAACCTCTATCCGAAGTGGAAAGATATGATGAAAAAAATTTCGAGGCAGATAACTGTCATGATAGCACATCCAACTCAGTACCAAAAAAAAGGATTTCTGGAGAAGAATTATTAGAAAATCAAAAATTCTATATCTGGGTTCTTCGCGATCAGAGCTTTGCGCTGATCTTACTTTCAGCTTGATCGGGGAACTTAAACAAAATTTATGGCGGGAAAACGGGTTACGACGGATTGATCCATGTGGCAATCGCAGGTTGACCACGAGTTAATAGTAGTATTGAACTTTTCGCCATGCTTCAGAAATGAAATTACATTGTCGAAAATTTTTCATTTTCAAGCCTGAACCGTTTGTCGTTCGATGGTCAAATCTAAGTCTTTTTTCTTACTTCGTTCACCCGGGCTGTTTGGAAATTCGTGCTATATGAACAAAATCTCATCGATCTCAAATCTCATTAGAAATCTACCATGCGAAAAAGAGAATTTTTTACCGTCTCGCTTTAAGCTAGCTTGCTAGAGAGTATCAGTTCTTATTCCGAGAGCGGGTCCACTCTAAGCTTCATCCAACATCACCTTCACACTATGGTATGTCACGTTTTTATGAGTATACAGGGTGGGCCAAAATTATGATTACAGCGCACGCTGACGTTCATAGCAATTTTTTTCTGAGTTCATAACAATTCATTGAACTTCTTCCATTCCACAAGGTAGCTTACATTGTTACCTTTCTGATGATACTAAACTTTTGGAAGATTTTGAAAATAATATAGGCGTAACTAGTCCGTGAATCAAACGTTGCTTTGCATTTACAAGCCCTTTTGGCACGGTGCATCTACAGACGAACTAGCGTAACAAGGCAGGGGGTGCATTCAACCATAAGACGCTCTCGAGAGTTGGGAACAATTGCAGATGGGAGTGGTAAACCAAGGAGATCTGTGGTTATATTTAGGGGAAGTTTTAAGGAAGCAGGGCAAAGGTCTACGTAGCAGCAAAATTCATTCTGAGTCCAAAAAGGCTAAATGAATGGATACCTCACGAAATTTTCTGCGTGAAATCGTGAAGCATCACCTGCACAACGAGACCCTTATACGATCAGAAAGTGGTCTCCCCAGTGAGCAGGTTAAAGAGAAGAGAAAGGTTGGCTAACAAAAGCTGCCTGTCGCATCCGAAAAAATTGTCGTATGGAATTCCTGTTCACCGACGAAAAGATATTCCCAGTGAAATAGGCGCTCAATAAGTAGAGCGATAAGATTTATATGAAGCTTAAATGAATGAAAGTGATACAGCGTCTGGCTCACTAACTTTCTGTGATGGCCTGTGCTAGCGTCACCGCCGAGGCAAAGGCACCTATTATTCTTGTAAATTATGGAGTGAAAGTTGGTTAGGAGGCCTGTTTGATCTCTTCGTGCGCAATAGGACACTTTATTGATTGGAACCGGTCATATTGTCAAGATGAAGCTCCAGACCGCAGAACAGAAATTGCCTAGAAATTTCGTAAAAGGGGTTTCTTGACTTCATAACCTTCGATCAGTGACCACTCTGGAGCCCTGACCTACATCCCATGAATGTCTCCATGTGGTCAGCCTCTGAGATGAGAGCATCCTTCAGTCCAAACAAGAGAAGAAATGATCTCGAAAATGCTTAGCAAAAAGCCGGGACCAACTCGATGACCCTAGCTGCGTGCCACCGTCAATGCCGTCCATCGTCGTCTCTGGGGTTGGGCGAAAGTAGAAAGCAACAGATCCCAGTGTCAATGTACAGTTTTGATAAGAAATTAGTGATAAACACTTTAATGAGATTGGTTTGCTCTATTGGCTTTCTATTCGTTTTCTGCGATGTGATGTCTGTATAATCATAATTTTGGCCCACCGTATGAGGCTGGGGGCTATAGAACCGGCTGAGCCGACGTGCACACTCGAGGCGGTCGAGTTCTCACGGCGTTGGAGAGGCTGTAGAGATTGCACTATATGCACTGGAGCGCACATTTGGACAGCTCATCCAAATACCCATTCCATGCAACGTTTGTCGCCACATTCTCGTCCAGCCATTAATTTTACTACTTCTTTGGAGCCTCATATTTCTCCAAATGAGCGGAGTTTCGCGTTTTCATCTTTACTTTTGCACATTCTGGACCATAACTTACACCATTCTTCTGAAAACTGGATATTCCAAACTTATCGTGAACCGTGCATTCAATCTCAGTCAAGACTCGAATAAGTTTTTCATCTATAGACATGGTCCTTGTCCTCCCTTACAGGACCTTACCACTTGCCTTCAGTTCATTACCAACATTTCTGCTTATAGCTTGAGAGCATCCACTTTTGGAGTTGTTAAAACTCCGTATCTGCTGAGACAACAATGGAGGTTTTTGATTTCGATCAATCTCGCTTCTGCGATGCACGCTGTTGCGTTTCAAGCTTCCAATTTGTGTCACAGAGGTGTCTGAATGTGTTTCTTCTAAATGTACAGGATTGTGGAAGCCAACTGAATGATACCAATCAGTCCACTTCAAATTATAGAAAAGAGTCGAACGAGTGCCCTTCCAGAGCTTGACTTGCTGATCATGCGTGTATAGAGCATCACTTGATAACACCTCGCCGATTTCGCCAATTTCAGGCAAAGGACACTTCAAGACAGGTAAAGCAAAAGTTCAGCTTGATTCGAAGCATTTAGTTTCCGCGGTCTTTCGCGGGCCCTAAACTTCCTTTTACTTGCCGTAGAATTGGTCAAGCAACTTTCTCCATTTCTGGGAAACCCGAAAAAATGTCCCGTTTCTGACGAGAATATAAGCTGCATAAGTTGGGATTTCGGTTTCTGTATGATGGGAGAAGCAAATCAGATTTGGTATAACATCAGACCTAAAATGAAATGAAATGAAATTGAAATGCCGTATTATTGAGAAACTTTAGATAAGTTGTGATTTATGTCATTTCAGTTTTTTGGATATCTGGATATTACTTTTTCTAATAAAGACCGAAGATCAAATTTTCCCTATCTATAATACAGTACCTTCGATATATGTATGTTTAACGGTTTCAGTTGTGATCTACTAGTGTCTTATCGATATTCTAAGCTCTCAGAAATCTGTAGGCTTTGAAATGCCGTATTATTGAGAAACTTTATAGAGTCTTGAAAAATCACGTCTATTCTAACAAGAAAGGCTGAGTTGATGCACAGTTGAAGCTCCCTTAAATTATGGCCTGAAACTTTGGCTGCTCACGCTAATACGTGCCTCATAGGTCCACGACCGCCTATCTTCGAAAAAAATAGGAACATTATTCATGTTCCGCTTTTATGGTACCGCTTTCCACTAAATGCCTTCGGATTTCGATTCTGGAAGTGGTGCATCTGGCCTAAAGTGTCAATCCTCTCGATATATAAAGCGCTAACTTTGTGTGTCCGTTTGTATGTCCGTTCGTGTGTCCTCGCAGTCACGTAGGCACGATCAGAAGCGTGGAGATCAAATGAGCGCAGTGAGAAAACAGCTATGAAACTGGGAACTTAACCGATGCTCTTCATATGACGCCCAAACTAAAAATCAGAACTCGCCTCCCACGACACAGGACAATCAAAGCTCTGGGATCTAGAGAAGCTCAGAATATAAACAAGTCCACGATCACCTATTAGTGTCAAGAGATCAATACCCACGAAGCGGTTCAAATTGGGGAATATCACCTAATTCTTATACATTAAACGTTCTCCTGACTATATACTGTTGTGCTGAATCCTTATACTATGGACGACCAACTATCGGTTCGCAGCCAACTGAGGGAGGAGAGAGGTTAGGCTTCATGGGCAAAAAACCTTTTTGCTCACGGAAATTTTTTACCGAAAATACCTTCGCACTTAATCTATTTTCCAGAACAGACGCGTAATTTTCCGTAGAACCATAATCGGAAACCCATCGAAATCACTAGAAGTCTAATCTTATCGAAATTTCTAATTTTTAATGTGAATTTCGCTGATGCACTCCAAAAAACTATCCACTTCATGATACTTCAGTAGCTAGATGAAGTTTTTCCAAATTCCAAATCTGTACAACAGCTCATCATGTGGGAAGCGCTTGCGTCCAACTGTTTGTTTGTTCGTTCAATTGTACAGAAATTCGATATCACCCTAGGGAGCACCTGCATAAGTCGGGTCAAGTTTGGGATGGGTTGGGGAGAGGGCAAGACGAAAAGAATACATTTGAGCTCAGCGAAGCTCCTACTTCAGGGGTGGGACATGTACAGGATTGGGTAAATTAGCGTTTTTCTAAAACCGGTAAGGTGCTGATTAGACCAGAAGCCTCAGATAGGTATGCTTCTCAAGCCGACTTTCTCTATCAATCCCTGACCAAGCACTATCCGAAAAAGCAAGCTTCGCTCTTTTCAGATCGGACAGTGCTCTCTAGAATGACTTTCTAATCATTTCTGAAGAAATTGGCATGCAAGTAAATTAGTTTTTTAATAATACCAATAAGATTCTGATTAGTGTTGAAAGCCTTTGATATGTATGCTTATCATCTTCCTCTATCATTCTTTAACCAAGCACGCACATCCTGGAATGACTAACTCAAGATGATCTAGTGTTATCCAGAATTGTTTTATAACCGCTCTGACGAAATTCGAGAAGCAGTGTCACATGAATCCATTTCAAAAGTAAATGTTGTGATCATTCACGTTGGAGCAATTGTACTGAAGTGGTGGGCGCGAATGTAAAAGGGCTTTCCGACTTTGACACAAGAAGGAGGATGCCTTTGACACAAGAAGGAGGATGCCCGGCGAAGCCGGGCATTACATAAGAAGGAGGAGAGCCCAGCGTTAGCTGGGCGATCCGACTGGTATACTATATATTATAGGCGTAGTAATGCTAAACAGAAAAGAAAAGGGTTCTCCATGCGCGTGGTCATCATGGACATTTACATCGAAATTTCGCTCGGGCTAACTATAAATATTGTGCATTATAGATGCAATGAAAAACAGTCAGCAGAGTGATGTTACCTGTACCAATTGATGCCAAGTAGAAGTTTTTTGACCCTGCCTTCTCTCTTTTCAAAAATCTTATCACCTTGTGAATGAAAAGAACTAAATAAGATGCGTTCTGCTACAAGAAGGAAAAGTCTATGCCATTAGTCAGTAACGTCGCAAAATGATCCACATTATTCCAAACACTTTCCTGACCACGCTCACTTGGCATTTTACAATCCTCACCGCGCCTGCGTGACTATTGCGTACTGACACACAAAACGACATACAGACATACACGCAAAGTAAACGCCTCATATATCGAGAGGTAAGACAGTGCTTGCTCAAGAGGTCTGGAACATAACCCCATTTTGACCAAGACGTAGGAGTAAATTTCACTGGGAAGATTGCTTCGAAAATGAGTTCGAAAGCTTTTCCTAATGCCTTATGTTTTTCTCCACTCTTTGAATAGTCGTGTAAATTGTGTCAATGCAACTTACATCAAGCATTCTATATGGATATGAGAAAGCTCTGCAGAGATGATCATACTTTCTTCGATGGCTTTAATGCGAAGAGTAGTATCAGCGACACCTGTGAAGAACTCCACATCCTGGCTCGAAAAATGGAGTGTATAGGGTAGACAATATCCATAGCAGTTCGCAGCTCCAGGAACTTTCTCGCTAGCGATGGAATTGGGAGCCACCTGACTGACAGCTCCAAGGTAACAGTGACTATATCAACTCCAATCAGAACTTTCCTACCTTCTCTGTTGTTCTGAAGTTCCCCACAGGATCGGACCACCCATCCCATCCAAACTAGATTCTGTTTTTCAGTGCATGGATGGAAATCAGTTCTGAGGGTCGAAGCCCATGACTGTTGGGACCCGTTCGCGCTCCTGGCGGGTTTTCGGAAAGGCTCCATAATTGTTAACATCGACGACGGATATTGCTGCACATATTTATGGTAACATAGCGAAGCAGAGAGTTTTCAAGCAATCAAGGGGTCTTTCTTGGAGAGCTATGGGGCAGATAAACCGCATTGAGATCACGCGAGCAGAAGCAACAAAATTGAGGTCCGATCATGAGAAGCTTTAGAGAAGCGATAGCGGTGAATTTTAATAGGCGAAGAGCATTATCAAAGCCCTCCTGAGCTCCACAAGGCCATTATGATCAATCTCATTGATCTGAAGGAACAATCATTGCATCTCAGATGTAATGGCATTGAAGACGTTTACCCATCCAGCTTCTCTCCCCGGAGTCTCAACTTCCTCAAAAATCGTGTCGCGCTATGTTCCGACAGTGTTAAATAAAAACGTCTGAAGATCCTCCAGACATCGCAAAAGTTTTGCTCTGACGCTTCACTCATTACATGTGGAAACTAAATGCCTTGCACTCTCACATCCTATATTTATAGGGATGAAAAAGGGCGTGAGAATTCAAGGTATTCAATTTCAGTAGGACCGTATGACTCTATAGGAATAGAAGCGTAGGCGATATTGATAACTATTGCTCAAACCTGCTGCCTGCTATACGTAAGCTACGGATGCTTCGCACAAGTCACCCTTAACAGTATTCACAGAACCCTGGACGATAACCTTGCGAACGAAAAGATTTTCGAAGAGTGTTGAGTACAAGCAATCATATCCTCACAGAATGAGCCCCATAGGAATGAACACACGATATTAAGCTGTGTAAAAGCACATGATAGATACATACAAAGTACGTATCGATTAGTTATGACGTCTCTATTTATATAGACAATGGCTTGAGATTGGAACTGAGTTATGGCACCGTGCTTTGTTTTGTCGATGGAAAGGAAGCTTTCAATTCTATCCTTGGAGCGGATCGAATTTTGATAAATGAATTTTTTCGACTGAAAGAAGCATCCCAGTTCCTTCACGATTTCCTCATGTATTACAGTACGAGTCGTTTACAAATAGTCTCGCCTTGCTCGAGAATGCTCAACATGTCTTCACGCTTTCCAGTTCGTACTGTGCACGCTCTATAATGTGCTATCGTGGGAAATTGAAGTTTTCTTTCTTCAAAGCATGCTTCATTGTAACGTTCTCAATAACGTCCTCATCCACTTATATGTACTCAGAAAGGGAATAAACAAAGGACTTGATAGCCACCAAGTTTTGGATGTTCAAATCTGATAGAGGTAGCATAGTAGTCTGGATTACTAGTGAAGACTCGCAGTCTTTATGAATTTCTTTCAGCGCGTCGTAAATTTGTTGGTAATGCAGAGCTAGCGAATTTTTGCTGTCCGCTTATGCTACAAGAAGAAGAGCCTCCTCCTCTGTCCCGAAATCGTCCTTCCATATTTTCTGCTCGAGATGTGACGTCTGGGACATAAGCTAACTGAAACGCTGCTGCACTTGGGCCCGCGGGGAGCATTTCATCGATGGGATTACTAACGTCAACTAACCTCAGAATTTAACCTATATTGAGCCAGTATTTTTTTAGAACTGTAAAATATATTGAATATTTGTGTGATATAAAATACGTGCTAACCCATTGGTGATCGCACCTCTTATATTGTCATTGACCTTACATTATCTTTTAATTTCTCTATAACTATAGTTGGAAATGAATGATTCGTGGACCACGATGCCTCAAGATTCTCTAGAAGGCTGTGAGCTCAGCTGATACTTGAAAACGACTTCACTACACTTCACTTCACAGAACACTTTATAAATCATATAAATATTAGAGGAGCACGATTTGGTGACGGTCGTCAATGGGTTAAAGAATGTGGTTATCCTAATGAAGTCGCTTCAATGTAAAACGCATAATCACATGTGACTTCTGGATCACGGAATATAGTCATCAGTCGAGCCTCAGGAAAGCACAACGACCGCAATGTTTGTAGTACAAAACTGACTATCATGAAGAAACTTCAACAATTTGGCGATTGTTGACAGGAAACGAAAACTCTCCGAATTCGGAGTTCTAACCATTGATCTCATGAACTGCCGAAGCTCGAAGGGAGCGGTCATAATGCTTTCTCTACTCTACCGCAGAGTTACTTTCTTCAAGTCAGTCTCTTGCTAAGCAAACTTTCGTCTCCGGCTAGATAGTTCGCATGGATGCAGCGCAGTGGCGAACGTTACGTTGTCAGTAAGCGCAGACTGTGCCGAATTCGCCCTGACACCTTGTAGAGGCTGACAATAACTGAGTAATAGCGTAATACATCTAAAGTCTGAACAGCAACCCACCAGTAGTCCCTCACGATAGGATGCTTCACACCTCGTCGAATGTGTGGGGCAATCTGTGGCAATAGATTGACTCGGTCGTTCGGATAGCGTGATTATTTTCACGAGAATGGTATGAAAGTCTCATTAGAAGGAAACTCGATACGTATTTTGCGTTTCAATCACAATGCGCTGACACATCCTTTGGTGATTTTCAGGAAAGCGAACATGGAAAAAAAGCAAGTAGGGACGGAATGGGGAGCGTCTGGGGGTCGTACCAACCCGATCACTCCTCACAACGCTGCGATTGACGTTATTTTTACAATTTCTCAAAACCTCTACATGGGAATAATGAGAGGCTAAGACCAGGATGTCTGTCAGGATGTATAGGAATAATTTGCAGAATTTGGAACGAATTATTCTTGTTCTGGAACGTATGTAATGAGTCGTCTTCATTAGGAATTAAAAGAATTGAAGACATCCTCTTGCGAGTACACAATCCAGATCTTGCCTCAAGTTAAAGGATATTATACTGATTCTGATATTATGCAGTCACAATACCTTTGTTGCAGCCGAGGTTTCAGATATTATCTCCAAACATCTCTCCGAGATCTCGAACCGTCTTGGCTGGTCCATAATCAGTTATGAAAAGTACCCGAGATTTGACTCAATGACGGAATTCATGAATTTTGCCATTATTCCTATCGTGATATTCTCAGTGCCTTTAATGGTATTTTTGGCGTATTGGACCTCGTCTTTGAGGTGAAAGCTTTGAAGAAAGTTGTTGGATTTTTGTTCTCAGTCAAGGCAAGTTGCTTTTCAAGGCCAAATCTGAGCTCAGAGTCGTGGCTTGTAACCGGGGCAACAGGTGGGAAAAACGCAGCACTGAGGTGAGTTTTTCATGGTGAGTTGGCTGAAGAAGAACCTCGGAATTTCTCTTTAACTCATCAAAACAGATTAGGAGAACAATGGAAATTATTGCGGAGCAAAATGCCGAAATTGATAGACAAAATAGATTAGAGCTAACGAAACATATGACTGTCACCGGTGGACACGATGGAATTACGTCGACCGGCCAACTTCTTCTCAACGTAGCAAGGTAATTTCATTCTTGACCATATCGTACTTTGTTCTACAACTTCCTTATATTCCGCTTCCATAATGGAAGGGTCTTCCTGCCAAAAGAACTATTTCGATTGACACTTCTATTATTACTAGGTTGTCTATGGGTTCAAAGCAAACGCAGTCAATTCGGCCGGCATCACATTTGATGTCACCAAGTGTCGGTTCACCGCAGATTGTAGTCATCCCATCACGGAATGAAACTAGCAGTAGCAGTGCCATGATTGCTGAAGATTCTTCGCATCGAGAGAGCATATCGACTAGTCAGGTGCCTGCACCGCAGCTGCTAAGCGTCACAAAAGTGATTAGGTTTGTTTGGCCGAAAATGTGTTGTTCAATTTAATTCATTTCAATTCTACAATTCAAACAGTCACAGCCATATAAACCCGATATTTGGCTATTCCCTTGGGGCAAAGAGGTAGCAGTCTCAAGAGTGTGTTGGTGTCCTGCAGTGTCTTGCAGAAACAATATCTGCTCTGTTTATTGGGCGCTGAAAGTCAAAATTCTAAATAGACATTCCCACGTTCCTATTACCTTACAGCGGCCTCATGCTCATATTCTCCTTCGTTGCATAAGAAGTTAGGGTAAATGATGCATATAACCTGACAACTTTTGAATACCGGTTCTGATGGTACGAGTGATACAAATTTCAAAAAGGAACATCTCTTAAGACCAGAAATAGGCTCGTTTTTGGAGGGTATCATATCACTATGAGTCGTGATACAGTCTATTTATCAGTTGCCCTGCGCACATTAACGCGGGCATCACAGCAATGAATGTTCCAAACGGAATTACATGCTTCCAATCTCAGTCCCACCCCTCAAGATTTTGAGCATCAGGCTGAGTAGCTATGAACTCATATGGGGAATACGCCACGAATTTCGAACGCTGAGGGTTCTTTCTAACTGAAGAATTTCTGGTCGGTTGGTAACAAGGGTACGTGGAGCGACGCCAGGTGGATAGTGGAGTAAATCGCGTACCAAAAGTCACCTGTACTTGTGGATGTGGATTTAGGGTCTGGAAATTCATGAAAGGACATATGCCGAAAACCGTAACATAGAATGCGTACACTGAAGATCTGATGATGCGAGCCACGAGGAACATGCCAACGTCATTGGACCGACCGAGACATGAACGAAACTTCCGCTGCACCCCGTTTTTCGATTAAACAGTTACTTGAAACATGCATCGGTGGCGTGGGTGTCCTCGCCAATACGCACTTGGTTATGAACATCGAACCGTGTGGAGGCTAGACATCCCAAATCGGACGTTTGCGATTGAGAATATGTGACTCAATCCCAGCCATGAGTCATTTCTTTGTCTATGCGCTAATCGTCAGACTGCGAAGAAGAGCAGGTAGAAGCTATTTATATGATTTTGAAGGCTCTCCAGAAAGTATTATAGTTCTTTTGAAGTCATCGTCGATAATTTTAACGCTAAAATTGCCCTCGGAAAAACGGCTGGAGCTACATATCAAGACTCACTGAAAAGAACGGATGAAAGACTGTACGTGTCTGTCCCACCCATAGCATCCATTGTAAATCAAAGTTCGAGAAGCTCTCTCACCTGCAGTGGACATGTTAACAGCCTGGTAGACGTTCCATAGTAGAATAGATCGCATCATATTTGATCAAATGTTTTGCGTAACCAACGTCGCTGTTGCTCCGAAAACCACATGGGATCGGCCCATCGGCTTCTCGGCGCCAGATTTCTTTTCTTTATTGGGAGCAGCGAAATTTGGGAAACAAAGCTCCAAAATCGTCATGATTGAGATCACTTTCCTTGCAAGATTCTGGAAAGTCTCCGTCATCTACAACATCGATGAGGAGTATTACCGAACATCTTCACGATAGTGCTAAAAAAGCAGAGAATCTACATGTAGTCAGGAGATGTCTCTCTTCGAAAATTCTCGAGCTAATACGTTACCATGGAAGGTATGGACGATCACAGACAAACGTCTGCGAAGCTATGCAGAGAAGCGATGAAGCAAGGTCCGTAAGAGTCGGAGTGTAAAGTGCTGGTATCGTGGAAAATTAGAAAGACAGAGTTGCTGTACAAGAAGGGAGATCCAGACGATGTTCGAAGCTATAGTCCGTCTGTCTGTTGTCTGTGATCTACAGACTTTTTACACGAGTTGTCCTCGAAAGGATTACCAAAGTATTGGACAGCCGTGCTAGCATGCAGGGTTTTGTGGTGGGTTCAGTACATTCGATCACATCCACACTGTGTCAAGACTCAATGAAGAATAATAAGAGTACAGGGTGCCGTCATATATGGCGTTTATCGATTTTAAGATGACCTTTGATAATCTGAGACGGAATCGGTGCTTGAAGCCTCGTTCAAGGTTTAGGTTGTTTCCTTTCGATATATGAGGATGCTTCAAGAGCTCCACAACAACGCGCAAGAGCCGCTCTTGAGAGCACCGTCATTTGAAATGAGAAGTCTTGAGGATGAAGGTCAACGGCCGCTATTCACATCTCTGCTTTCCAGACGACAACGTTCTTATAACACCGAGCATGGCAGGAAGAGTGCTGGCTAACTTGACAGTGCTTAAGGAAAGATCGGCTCTAGAATGAATCAAGAGCCTGATGCCCTATTCACGCAAAAGGTAACGACTATCTTTAAATGCTCCAATTGCATGTATCTAGGTCAAAAAGTCAACATGGTGAATGACCCAGCTATGGAGCTGATCAGACGAAAACGAGCGGCATAGGGGCGTTCAAGAACATCAAGAGAAAAGTTCCAAGATGAGGAACATTCGGCCCTGCGTTTGCGTTTCGACCCTGCAGTCCTGCCGGCTTCACGAAAGTCTCGGAGACTCGGACTCTGCGAAAGCAGGATGCACACGCGAGGTTTCCAGTTTTTCCACGTTGTGAAAGAAGGATGCTCGAAACCAACTATACACGCAATAGCTGAGGAGAATCCGAAGTGTCGAACTCCGTCAACGTGCGAAAATCAGGGATTCCGTTCCCTGCTCCGAGTAATCGAAGATCAGGTGCGTCGGGCACATCATGTGATATTGTTCAACCGTTGGACCTGAGCTACTTCCGACTATATCCCTTGAGATATCAAACGAACTTCAGAACGAACTGTATCACGATGGTTAGACTTCTTCACGGGAATTCTGAACAGAGGAGTGCTGTGTTTCTTCTCCCTCAAGTGGGTTAGATCTAATCAACTACTGTGGCTCGCGTGGGGACGAGGTTACTGGTGCGCGCGCGAGGTAATTGTAGATCAGCTTGGCGAAAGGTCATGCAAGTATGTACTGCTCACTGTAAGAGCGCCCCGCTCAGCACGAGCTTGCCTCTTTCATTTCATTCTTGATCCACTCCTCACCTGTATTTCACTTCATTATTTTTCCGGTAAGTGGGCCAGTTGAGATTCAAATTAAAAAGCTTCATCTTTGTCATCGCTCGTTTCGGTGCACGTTCTGCCTGAAATTTCGTTGCTCTCAAGAGCAGCTGTTGATCATGCATAAGATCCACCCAATCATAGTCAACCCGATCCTACAGGTGCTTCTCCGGATGATACAGGATTTCAAGACAGACAGACAGGCGCAAGTTCTTGGTACATATCGAGTCCAGATATTTGTTACGTTTAAAATGTAAAATGAATAGAATAGCAGGTTACCTTACTCACCATTGCTTTCCTCCACTTCAATGTATTACATATTTCTGTTCGAGCAGGATTATTTACCGACTCCTCACGGATATAGTTGAGCACTTGTGAAGAGCTTAGGGAGGAATGTATATTTAGTGTTTATTTGCGAAGTAATAGCCGAAGTGCTCATATTCGACTGTGTATGGCGTCCAAAAACTTATGCTGATTCTGAGAATGAAATTCACTGGTTCTGAGCTTTTCGAAATTTGATGACTGTGAGCTTCTTGAAAGTTTTCACACATCTGGGCTACGCACGGTAACGCCCACCATATGCCCACTACCACTACGACTTGTTAGAGGACCAATATAAACGGCATCGGTTGACCTCCCATTTAATAACTGCTTGCTCCCACGCTCACGTGGCATTCACATTCTTCGTCGTGCCTACGTTACTTTTGGACCACCCACAAACCGCCACACAAGCAAACACACAAGGTTACCGCTGTATATGTAAGAAGATTCTTCTATCGGTTTTTCGAAATCTTTCAGTTCACGCAAGCACAGTCGTCGACAGTCATCAGTAGAAGATGTAAAGCAAGCAAGGAGAATGCGAGGATCTCGATCTCATTCGCAAGCAAAACCATGGAAAGCTGGAAGTCTTATGCTTGGTGGCTTTAATCGTAGAAATTGACATATGTGACTCTATCAGTTGCAGTTTGGTTTATTCTTTTTCTCTGTTTTTGTGGCTTGCTCTCTGCATTTGTGACTTGCTTGTTGTCCTTACAATCCTACCCGAATGTTGTTCTTAAGAGTGATGCTTCATATTTGTCTTGCTAATACGAAAGTCAAATAAACCACAGGCTTTTTTAAGCCCTCATTTTTCGAAAACTAATTACCAACACTCGCTTTCCAAAAAACGAGGGCTGAATTGTCGTAGTGTAAGAGTAGTTTGTGGAAAACATCCCCGCATTCGACGTGTGTGCAAAATCATACAGGCAGCCCATGTGCTTAGTATATCCTTCAAGATGAGTCTGTACCCTTTGAGCGACCCCAGAAGGTATGAAGTTCTGGTTGGCCCTGGCGAGCATCGATCCATGCGTGTGTAGTAATGTACTACTTAATGCCATCCACCTCCGCTCCTACTGTCTGTTTACGTAGTTAGTTATCGATGATTTTTTGCGATTCCAAAAGCAGAGTACTGAAATTCTCCCTTCTCATTCGTTCACCAGAGGTTTACCTAGTCTACTGCGAATGCTTCACATCTCTTCCCTATTGCATTTCGCAATTTTTTTTTGCGATCCTAAAAAGTTTGTACCACCATTTAATATCCTCAATTCTTTTTGTCCGCTGTCTTTGTGCAAATTTAGTTAATTGAAAAAGTTTAGTTTATTGACAAAGAACGAGAAAATCGAGCAGTTCAAAAATGGTACTGATTAATGCTGTCTTCAGGGGGGGGGGGGAGGGGCGAAAACATACCCTCATTGCCGAGCTCGGTAAAAGATTGTTCGGAGTAGTGACAAAGGAGATGGCAAGGTTGCTAGCGCGCGACTGAACAGCGAGAGGGCGCAAACCGAGCCGAGAAATTTAGGACTGAGGCTTGATCAAGTGTTTGCAGAACCCTGCCTAGTCTGGGAGAATATGGGCAAGCTAGCAAATCAGAAAAGTTCATCGAAGCACAGGTCAATGAAGTACCCTCCGATGCTCTCAGATAACTTAAAAGATTGGCCAAATACGTTCAATCGATAGGAGCACTTCACACACACGCTAGAACTCAATAAAGGGTGTGATGGAATAAATCAGTTAGCCCCTCGTAAAGCACAGTCAAAGATAGAGCTGGGAACAAACAGAGAGAGCTCATTGGCATAGAAACTTAGGTACACACCCTACACATGTGGACCAAAGACTAGCATATTCCACGGTAGATAGATCACGGAGTAAACCTCCTGGGAGACGGGGGTTAAAGTTCTCGTCACAGAGCCAAGTTATCTTACCCAGTCCTGGTCATCCAGAAAAAGGCGAGAAAAAGGCAGTCAGAAATAACTGTCAAAACTTGTTACCAGTGTGCAAGGTGCGGACCGTTTCCGAGATAGTGCCCCACACAAGCAGTGGTGGTGAATATCACCACTCAAAAAAAATGTCAGTGTGAGAAAAAGGAGGCTAAAATGTCACCGATTATAGGAAGATGTCGTAGCCTGGGAATCGCAACCTGAGTAGATGACAACGGAAGAAGCGATTCACCCGAATGGTAATGGAAGTTGGACCTCCTTCAGGGGAATCGTAAATCGGGTCAGTATGGATAAGGTTCAATGACCAGTATAATCCCAATAGATATTCTTGCAAGTTGCGAGAGCGGGGATTGGACGTTCACACTATGTCAGTCGTGCCAAAGGCTAGAATCCACCCGATATCTGAAATTCAAACCGGCCTCAACTAGTGGAATGACCTTTGCGGATGCGGGTGGGCACAGAGGGGCATTCGAGGTTGGTACCTTCCATATCAGCCAAACCAAACAAGCCGAAGTAATAATACGAACTGATGCGGTAAGCAACTAGGCGTAGACTGACTAGTCAATAAAAACATTACCGAAGCAAGGCAAAGAAATGGGGAAGCAAATAAAGAAAATAAAGTTGTGATGATGAGTGCCCCTGCATTCCACTCCGTACCGTGGCCTAGCGCCACTCGAGTGTGAACGTGACACAAGAATCAATAGGAATGGCGTTATATGACCCTGTAATGAAGAGTGGGACCTGAAGTATGCACGTTCAAAGATCGAAAGACGACGTCTCCGTATTCAATAGGGGCACGGAACCGCTGCTCTTGAAAGGGAAGAAAATGGCACGAGCCGTAGGAAGACCTGTGACAGTGATCATCGATACGGCGAATTACGCAGCTATCAAAATGGAGGCGTGGCCGGCGAGGCGATAGGTTCAAGATCAAGACTCAACAAACTGCCAGCGGACCTGATAGAGAGGAGTGTCATAGAACGAAGTAAAACAGAATGAACTTCTCTCCTAGTTCCCGTGAAGAAGGACAGTCAAACTCGGTTATGCGTATACCACAGGGAGCTCAACAAAAAGAACGAGTTGCACATTCTTATAAGCTATCCTTCTGCAGTTATAGAAAGTCTTCCAGAGTATATCAAAGGAGAGATTCTCCCAAATTCTGAACAGGTGCAGCGGAAACTGACAAATCCCTTTCGGGATGACGCCAAGGATGTCAGCATTCTCCGCGGTAGAACGACTGTAGCAATCCAGGGTAACACCATTTTAACTGAAAACTATTCCGCCATTACGTTAAAGGTTGAAGAATATTGCCCTGGGAGATCTTCTTAGCTGTGAGTATCCTGTTATATAGATAATGTAGTGCACAAACTTCAAGAAGAGGAATCTTTGGCCCTCAATAGAAGTTTCTGGAAGGTTCATGAAAGCAGGATTACAGTCAAATGCGCAGAAATGCCAAGTGTTGAAGGCTCATATGTGTTTTTCGGATTGTCATCGTCGAAAATGGCGTTTACGTGGAAACGGAGATGGTATCCTTCATCGAGGACCTCCAGTCACGCAACCCGTCAACTCCTTTGAAGCTTTCTAGGCCTGGCTTCCTTCTACGAGAAGTTTTGCATAGACTTCTTAAAGCAAGGGCTTGTCTCTTCAGTTTGAGTTCGCCCAAAATCAATGGTCACGGAAAGAAGAGCATCAAGATTATAGTTTACTCAGGACCAGTCCTCGAATAATTAGATGTGGATGCAGCCGGAAACAATAGTAACCCTTTTGTATACGCACGGATGGATTAACATATGGTTTGGGAGCAGTGTTATCCTAATAAGGTGAAGGCAAGCAAATACATCATCCATTATCATTCATTTCCGCGACGGATCACCAGCCTCCAGCGGCACTGTTCAAGAGTACTAATGTGATACCACGCGTGATAAGATGTCCGCTCGGATTACGAAGGTATAAACTTGAGATTCACGATGAGAGGGAAAGGACGAACGTAGTGAAGGACGCCCTCAGCAGAAACAGGAGCGTTTTTACAATGCTGGAGTTGGAGTCGGCCGAGAGCGACCGCTCCATGCGCAGGAAACTGAGATAATGAATCAGGTCGAAGGTCAAGTCACATTTGTCGATTGGCATCTAGCCATTCATGATTGAAGAACCCCCGAGACCCTAGTCAAAGACGATCGTCGTTGAACTCAAATGACCCACCAGTTCAACCCGCGCCAATTGATCGCATTACTTTCTCCACTCGCTAGGAAATGGCGTCGGTAAAAGGGTCAAAAAAGCTCCGCAGTCGGTGGAACCTTCCGCGCTCCTCTTATCTTACTCCTGGGTATTTGCGGAGGGTTTCATTTGTTAAATGCGATTGTCAATAAGCTAGCTGACCTCAAATTCGCTCTCCAGCAAAGGGCATTGAAACTTGGAGTAAGCCACATTCTACACATGATGCTATAGTGAGCTATGATTTCATATATAAAGCCGGCTGTGGGGCAATTGACCTCATCAATAAGTGTAAAAATCGATGATTTTGATCCAATATCTCAGGGAGACTTACCAGGAAAGGATACCAAGTCGCAGTGGCCATTTAAGATAAGATGTATACCGACGTAGGTAGTTTCGAACACTGATCTCAAAACTGAATTCCAAATTTGCGAAACTGTTCTGGGAACAAAGTTACGGGCCCCCCTTCCCCAGGTGTCATGCCCCTTTGCTGCTTTTATACGAGAACCAACCCGTGCTTAATCATGAAGAAATGTCGCAGTTGGGAGGACGACGGACTGGTGGACGGGATGCGGAGGTTCGAATCCTTGGCGCATGTGCTTGTTTTGCTTTTTCATAAAAAATGTCCTGAACTCTTGCAAAACCCTTTTGCACATCATATACACTACCTACAGCCCTCCCTCATATTTATGGAACACAAGAAATAGTAATACAGGTATATTTTTCGTCGGCTCTACAGACCGAACAATGAGGGGTGCACGTAGAACCCTTCTGCTCCCGGCATCTAAAGTCAGGGTCAATACAACCCACATGATGAGCAAGGAACTTAGGCCTAATAGGGTTAGATCAAGCGTTGCATCAAGAGGTTTGGCTTCAACCCTACTTGTCGTCGACTCATGGAGCTCGTTAAGTGACCATGAGACTATTCAGATTGCTTTGCCAACTGGCAAGGAGTGGAAGTGCTCAACATTCAACTTCTCAAGTTGCGCCTCTCGATGTATATTTTCTTACTACTTAAAGCCATATATAAGTGTACTGGCTCTTCCGTAATTGTTCATGATCTGGACTTCCGCGCTAGCAACCGCAACTCCATTATTCGCATTATCTCACTAGTGTTATGTTTAGCGCACCTAAATTCAAAGAGTTTCTTTCTTACTCATGGTTTGCATCAGGGTACCTGGATAGGGACCTGGGAAAATTTGGAGTTCCTGTGGGATATCCTCAATTAGACGGGAGCTGTGAGAGTGACGGGTGGTGAACTATTGTTTATACGGTGCTCACATTATGAGAAGCTCTTTTGTTTCAAACACTTTGTATTGGATTATCATATCTGTTCATAAAATGCTCACATATTGATCGTATAGTATTTTTGCATAAAAGTACATCTGAACTGTATCAGTTCTCTTCTACCCGTGCAGAGGGAGAGCATTAATTCGTGCAGAAGCGCTATAACTTGGCGAGCCACCCGATGGATCAGAAAGGTTTCATGTACACCCTTATTCGATCTTTGGAGGTGGAGGCCGTGAAAAAAAGAAAGAAATTCAATTGTATCAGCATTTTTGGTGCTCCATAAATGTGAAGGAGAGGCGTAGGTAGTCGATATGACGCATAAAAGGGTTTTGCAAGCGTTCAGTACACTTTTTATAAAAAAGCAAAACAAGCTGGCGCATCAAAGATTCGAACCTCCGATGCCACTCCTACTAGTCCGCCGTCTTCCCAACTGCGCCATCTCTGCACGCTCCGTATTGCTTGGTTCTCGTATAAAAGCGAAAAAGTTACAAGACACCTGGGGAGAGGGGACCTGTAACTTTCTTCCCAGAACCGTTTCGCAGATTTGAAATTCAGATTTGAGATCAGCGTTCGAAACTACCTACGTCGGTATACATCTTATCTTAAATGGCTACTGCGACTTGGTATCCTTTCCTGGTTAGAACAAAGAACAGACTCAGGAAAGGAAGCGAGATCAGAACTGAATAGCAGACGATCTTGGTCCTGAGCAGAAGGAAGTCTTATCAAAATCATTGATTTTGCTTCAACAACCCATGAAGGCATAAAAAAAGAAAATGTTCAGTACAGCAAGAGAGTTCAAATCTACACAGCACGTGATATGGGTCCAGAGCAGAAGGAGCTTTTGGGAAGAAAAGATGATTTTGCTCCAACCTCTTGTGAAGACATAGAACAAAAGAAAATGTTTAGTACAGTGAGCGAGTTCAAATCTACACAGCACGTGATATGGGTCCAGAGCAGAAGGAAGTCCAATCAAAAATCATTGACTTTGCTTCGAAATCCTATGAAGACTTTAAATAAAGAAAAGATTTAGTACAGGAAGCGAGTTCAAATCAAAACAGCACGTGATATGGGTCAAGAGCAGAAGGAAAACCGATTAAAAATCACTGATTTTGCATCAATATCCTTTGGAGACTTATTGTATTGTGCTGTGTTGATTTGAACACGCTTATTGTACGAAACATTTTCTTTTATCCTATGTTTTCATAAGAGGTTGGAGCACAATCGTCTTTTCTCCCAAAACTCCCTCCTGCCTTGGATCCATGTCACGTGCTGTGTGGATTTGAACTCGCTTGCTGTACTAAACATTTTCTTTTATCCTATGTTTTCATAAGAGGTTGGAGCACAAGAATTTCTTCTTCATAAAACCTCCTTCTGCTCTGCGCCCATATCACGTGCAGTGCAGATTTGAACTAGCTTCCTAAACTAAATCTTTTCTTTGTTCTAAGTCTTCATAAGATTTCAAAGCAAAATCAATGATTTTTGATAAGACCCGTTCTGCTCTGGACCCATATCGCCTGCTGTGCAGATTTTTCCTCACCTCCTGTACTAAATTTTGCTTTTTTTCTATGTCTTCATAAGAGGTTTTAGCACAATCATCTTTTCTTCCCAAAACCTCCTACTGCTCTGCACCCATAACACGTGCTACGTTGATTTGAACTAGTTTCCTGTACTTAATCTTTTCTTTATTCAAAGTCTTCATAGGATTTCGAAGCAAAATTAATGATTTTTGATTGGACTTCCTTCTGCTCTGGACCCATATCACGTGCTGTGTAGATTTGAACTCGCTCACTGTACTAAACATTTTCTTTTGTTCTATGTCTTCACAAGAGGTTGGAGCAAAATCATCTTTTCTTCCCAAAAGCTCCTTCTGCTCTGGACCCATATCACGTGCTGTGTAGATTTGAACTCCCTTGCTGTACTGAACATTTTCTTTTTTTATGCCTTCATGGGTTGTTGAAGCAAAATCAATGATTTTGATAAGACTTCCTTCTGCTCAGGGCCAAGACCGTCTGCTATTCAGCTCTGATCTCGCTTCCTTTCCTGAGTCTGTTCTTTGTTCTAAGTCTCCCTGAGATATTGGATCAAAATCATCGATTTTTACACTTATTGATGAGGTCAATTGCCCCACCGCCGGCTTTATATATGAAATCATAGCTCACTATAGCATCATGGGTAGAATGTGGCTTACTCCAAGTTTCAATGCCCTTTGCTGGAGAGCGAATTTGAGGTCAGCTAGCTTATTGACAATCGCATTTAACAAATGAAACCCTCAGCAAATACCCAGGGGTAAGATAAGAGGAGCGCGGAAGGTTCCACCGACTGCGGAGCTTTTTTGACCCTTTTACCGACGCCATTTCCTAGCGAG
This sequence comes from Haemonchus contortus, assembly GCA_000469685.2. Classification (NCBI taxonomy): domain Eukaryota; kingdom Metazoa; phylum Nematoda; class Chromadorea; order Rhabditida; family Trichostrongylidae; genus Haemonchus; species Haemonchus contortus. The sequence continues at coordinate 19,758,739 of LS997567.1, read as the reverse complement.
TGGAGAAAGTAATGCGATCAATTGGCGCGGGTTGAACTGGTGGGTCATTTGAGTTCAACGACGATCGTCTTTGACTAGGGTCTCGGGGGTTCTTCAATCATGAATGGCTAGATGCCAATCGTCAAATGTGACTTGGCCTTCGACCTGATTCATTATCCCAGTTTCCTGCGCATGGAGCGGTCGCTCTCGGCCGACTCCAAATCCAGCATTGTAAAAACGCTCCTGTTTTTGCTGAGGGCGTCCTTCACGGGCTAGCAAATCGCGTCATTATTTCATCGAATAGTGGAAACAGCAAGGTTTGTAGGGTCACAATCAACACTTCGATATCGAGTTATGCTTTGACGTATTCCGAGTAAAATAGCGAATTTTGAATCATATCATTGTTTCAATGAACTGTGAAAGCAACAAGGTTTGTAGGATCACAATCAACTGTTCGATATCAAGTTATATTTTGACGCATGCAGAGTGAAAGAGAGAATTTGTTTCTACTATTCGACGAAACAATGACGCGATTCGCTAGCCCCTGTTACTCTCGGAATACAATAGAATAAAGCTTGATATTGTACAGTTGATTGCGACCCTACAAACCTTGTTGTTTTCACAGTTCACTGAAACAATGATATGATTCGCTATTGCTCGGAATACAATAGAATAAAGATTGATATCGAACAATTGATTGTGACCCTACAAACCTTGTTGCTTTCACAGTTCATTGAAACAATGATATGATTCGCTCATGCTAGGAATACAATAGAATAAAGCTTGATATTGAACAGTTGATTGTGACCCTACAAACCTTGCTGTTTCCACTATTCGATGAAACAATGACGCGATTCGATAGCCCCTGTTACTCTCGAATACAATAGAATAAAGCTTGATATTGTACAGTTGATTGTGACCCTACAAACCATGTTGTTTTCACAGTTCATTGAAACAATGATATGATTCGCTATTGCTCGGAATACAATAGAATAAAGCTTGATATTGAACAGTTGATTGTGACCCTACAAACCTTGCTGTTTCCACTATTCGATGAAACAATGACGCGATTCGATAGCCCCTGTTACTCTCGGAATACAATAGAATAAAGCTTGATATTGAACAGTTGATTGTGACCCTACAAACCATGTTGTTTTCACAGTTCATTGAAACAATGATATGATTCGCTATTGCTCGGAATACAATAGAATAAAGCTTGATATTGAACAGTGATTGTGACCCTACAAACCTTGTTGTTTCCACTATTCGATTGAAACAATGATGCGATTCGCTATCCCTGTCTCTCGGAATACAATAGAATAAAGCTTGATATTGAACAGTTGATTGTGACCCTACAAACCTTGTTGTTTCCACTATTCGATGAAACAATGACGCGATTCGCATAAGCCCGTTAACTCTCGGGAATACAATAGAATAAAGCTGATATTGTACAGTTGATTGTGACCCTACAAACCATTTTGTTTTCACAGTTCATTGAAACAATGATATGATTCGCTATTGCTCGGAATACAATAGAATAAAGCTTGATATTGAACAGTTGATTGTGACCCTACAAACCTTGCTGTTTCCACTATTCGATGAAACAATGACGCGATTCGATCCCGCTAGTTACTCTCGGAATACAATAGAATAAGCTTGATATCTGTACAGTTGATTGTGACCCTACAAACCATGTTGTTTTCACAGTTCATTGAAACAATGATATGATTCGCTATTGCTCGGAATACAATAGAATAAAGCTGATACTTGAACAGCTGATTGTGACCCTACAAACCTTGCTGTTTCCCACTATTCGATGAAACCAATGACGCGATTCGATAGCCCCTGTTTACTCTCGGAATACAATAGAAAAAGCTTGATATTGAACAGTTGATTGTGACCCTACAAACCATGTTGTTTTCACAGTTCATTGAAACAATGACATGATTCGCTATTGCTCGGAATACAATAGAATAAAGCTTGATACTGAACAGTTGATTGTGACCCTACAAACCTTGTTGTTTTCACAGTTCATTGAAACAATGATATGATTCGCTAATGCTCGGAATACAATAGAATAAAGCTTGATATTGAACAGTTGATTGTGACCCTACAAACCTTGTTGCTTTTCACAGTTCATTGAAACAATGATATGATTCGCTATTGCTAGGAATACAATAGAATAAAGCTTGATACTGAACAGTTGATTGTGACCCTACAAACCATGTTGTTTTCAACAGTTCATTGAAACAATGATATTGATTCGCTATTGCTCGGAATACAATAGAATAAAGCTTGATATTGAACAGTTGATTGTGACCCTACAAACCTTGTTGCTTTCACAGTTCATTGAAACAATGATATGATTCGCTAATGCTAGGAATACAATAGAATAAAGCTTGATATTGAACAGTTGATTGTGACCCTACAAACCATGTTGTTTTCACAGTTCATTGAAACAATGATATGATTCGCTATTGCTCGGAATACAATAGAATAAAGCTTGATATTGAACAGTTGATTGTGACCCTACAAACCTTGTTGTTTTCACAGTTCATTGAAACAATGATATGATTCGCTATTGCTCGGAATACAATAGAATAAAGCTTGATATTGAACAGTTGATTGTGACCCTACAAACCTTGTTGTTTCACTATTCGATGAAACAATGATGCGATTCGCTAGCCCTGTTACTCTCGGAATACAATAGAATAAAGCTTGATATTGAACAGTTGATTGTGACCCTACAAACCATGTTGTTTTCACAGTTCATTGAAACAATGATATGATTCGCTATTGCTCGGAATACAATAGAATAAAGCTTGATATTGAACAGTTGATTGTGACCCTACAAACCTTGTTGTTTCCACAGTTCATTGAAAACAATGAATGGATTCGCTAATCCTGCCTCGGAATACAATAGAATAAAGCTTGATATTGAACAGTTGATTGTGACCCTACAAACCTTGTTGTTTCACAGTTCATTGAAACAATGATGCGATTCGCTAATTGCTAGGAATACAATAGAATAAAGCTTGATACTGAACAGTTGATTGTGACCCTACAAACCATGTTGTTTTCACAGTTCATTGAAACAATGATATGATTCGCTATTGCTCGGAATACAATAGAATAAAGCTTGATATTGAACAGTTGATTGTGACCCTACAAACCTTGTTGTTTCCACTATTCGATGAAACACTGACGCGATTCGATAGCCCCTGTTACTCTCGGAATACAATAGAATAAAGCTTGATATTGTACAGTTGATTGTGACCCTACAAACCATGTTGTTTTCACAGTTCATTGAAACAATGATATGATTCGCTATTGCTCGGAATACAATAGAATAAAGCTTGATATTGGAACAGTTGATTGTGACCCTACAAACCTTGTTGCTTCACTATTCGATGAAACAACTGATGCGATTCGCTATCCCCTGTTACTCTCGGAATACAATAGAATAAAGCTTGATATTGAACAGTGGATTGTGACCCTACAAACCTTGTGTTTTCCACTATTCGATGAAACAATGACGATTCGATATCCCCTGTTACTCGGAATACAATAGAATAAAGCTTGATATTGAACAGTTGATTGTGACCCTACAAACCTTGTTGTTTTCACAGTTCATTGAAACAATGATATGATTCGCTATTGCTCGGAATACAATAGAATAAAGCTTGATATTGAACAGTTGATTGTGACCCTACAAACCTTGTGTTTCTACTATTCGACGAAACAATGATGCGATTCGCTAATCCCCTGTTACTCTCGGAATACAATAGAATAAAGCTTGATATTGAACAGTTGATTGTGACCCTACAAACCATGTTGTTTTCACAGTTCATTGAAACAATGATATGATTCGCTATTGCTCGGAATACAATAGAATAAAGCTTGATATTGAACAGCTGATTGTGACCCTACAAACCTTGCTGTTTCCACTATTCGATGAAACAATGACGCGATTCGATAGCCCCTGTTACTCTCGGAATACAATAGAATAAAGCTTGATATTGAACAGTTGATTGTGACCCTACAAAACTTGATGTTTCCACTATTCGATGAAACAATGACGCGATTCGATAGCCCCTGTTACTCTCGGAATACAATAGAAATAAAGCTTGATATTGTACAGTTGATTGTTACCCTACAAACCATTTTGTTTTCACAGTTCATTGAAACAATGATATGATTCGCTATTGCTCGGAATACAATAGAATAAAGCTTGATATTGAACAGTTGATTGTGACCCTACAAACCATGTTGTTTTCACAGTTCATTGAAACAATGATGCGATTCGCTAATCCCTGTTACTCTCGGAATACAATAGAATAAAGCTTGATATTGAACAGTTGATTGTGACCCTACAAACCTTGTTGTTTTCACTAGTTCGACTGAAACAATGATTCGATTCGCTAATGCTCGGAATACAATAGAATAAAGCTTGATATTGAACAGTTGATTGTGACCCTACAAACCATGTTGTTTTCACAGTTCATTGAAACAATGATATGATTCGCTATTGCTCGGAATACAATAGAATAAAGCTTGATATTGAACAGTTGATTGTGACCCTACAAACCTTGTTGTTTCTACTATTCGACGAAACAATGATGCGATTCGCTAATCCCTGTTACTCTCGGAATACAATAGAATAAAGCTTGATATTGAACAGTTGATTGTGACCCTACAAACCATGTTGTTTTCACAGTTCATTGAAACAATGATATGATTCGCTATTGCTCGGAATACAATAGAATAAAGCTTGATATTGAACAGTTGATTGTGACCCTACAAACCTTGTTGTTTCTACTATTCGACGAAACAATGATGCGATTCGCTAATCCATGCTCGGAATACAATAGAATAAAGCTTGATATTGAACAGTTGATTGTGACCCTACAAACCTTGTTGTTTTCACAGTTCATTGAAACAATGATGCGATTCGCTAATCCCTGTTACTCTCGGAATACAATAGAATAAAGCTTGATATTGAACAGTTGATTGTGACCCTACAAACCATGTTGTTTTCACAGTTCATTGAAACAATGATATGATTCGCTATTGCTCGGAATACAATAGAATAAAGCTTGATATTGAACAGTTGATTGTGACCCTACAAACCTTGTTGTTTCTACTATTCGACGAAACAATGATGCGATTCGCTAATCCTGTTACTCTCGGAATACAATAGAATAAAGCTTGATATTGAACAGTTGATTGTGACCCTCCAAACCATGTTGTTTTCACAGTTCATTGAAACAATGATATGATTCGCTATTGCTCGGAATACAATAGAATAAAGCTTGATATTGAACAGTTGATTGTGACCCTACAAACCTTGCTGGTTTCCACTATTCGGATGAAACAATGACGCGATTCGATAAGCCCCTGTTACTCTCGGAATACAATAGAATAAAGCTTGATATTGAACAGTTGATTGTGACCCTACAAAACTTGATGTTTCCACTATTCGATGAAACAATGACGCCGATTCGATAGCCCCTGTTACTCTCGGAATACAATAGAATAAAGCTTGATATTGTACAGTTGATTGTGACCCTACAAACCATTTTGTTTTCACAGTTCATTGAAACAATGATATGATTCGCTATTGCTCGGAATACAATAGAATAAAGCTTGATATTGAACAGTTGATTGTGACCCTACAAACCTTGCTGTTTCCCACTATTCCGATGAAACAATGACGCGATTTCGATAGCCCCTGTTACTCTCGGAATACAATAGAATAAAGCTTGATATTGTACAGTTGATTGTGACCCTACAAACCATGTTGTTTCACAGTTCATTGAAACAATGAATGGATTCGCTATTGCTCGGAATACAATAGAATAAAGCTGGAT
>LS997567.1:19707793-19740922 GCA_000469685.2 Haemonchus contortus | reverse complement strand
CAAACCATGTTGTTTTCACAGTTCATTGAAACAATGATATGATTCGCTATTGCTCGGAATACAATAGAATAAAGCTTGATATTGAACAGTTGATTGTGACCCTACAAACCTTGTTGTTTCTACTATTCGACGAAACAATGATGCGATTCGCTAATCCCTGTTACTCTCGGAATACAATAGAATAAAGCTTGATATTGAACAGTTGATTGTGACCCTACAAACCTTGTTGTTTCTACTATTCGACGAAACAATGATGCGATTCGAATTCCCCATTTTACTCGGAATACATCAAAATATAAGCTTGATATCGAAACAGTTGATTGTGACCCTACAAACCTTGTTGTTTCCACATTCGATGAAACAATGATATGATTCGCTATTGCTCGGAATACAATAGAATAAAGCTTGATATTGAACAGTTGATTGTGACCCTACAAACCTTGTTGTTTCTACTATTCGACGAAAACAATGATGCGATTCGCTATTGCTCGGAATACAATAGAATAAAGCTTGATATTGAACAGTTGATTGTGACCCTACAAACCTTGTTGTTTCTACTATTCGACGAAACAATGATGAGATTCGCTAATCCCTGTTACTCTCGGAATACAATAGAATAAAACTTGATATTGAACAGTTGATTGTGACCCTACAAACCATGTTGTTTTCACAGTTCATTGAAACAATGACATGATTCGCTATTGCTCGGAATACAATAGAATAAAGCTTGATATTGAACAGTTGATTGTGACCCTACAAACCTTGTTGTTTCTACTATTCGACGAAACAATGATGCGATTCGCTATTGCTCGGAATACAATAGAATAAAGCTTGATATTGAACAGTTGATTGTGACCCTACAAACCTTGTTGTTTCTACTATTCGACGAAACAATGATGCGATTCGCTAATCCCTGTTACTCTCGGAATACAATAGAATAAAACTTGATATTGAACAGTTGATTGTGACCCTACAAACCATGTTGTTTTCACAGTTCATTGAAACAATGACATGATTCGCTATTGCTCGGAATACAATAGAATAAAGCTTGATATTGAACAGTTGATTGTGACCCTACAAACCTTGTTGTTTCTACTATTCGACGAAACAATGATGCGATTCGCTAATCCCTGTTACTCTCGGAATACAATAGAATAAAACTTGATATTGAACAGTTGATTGTGACCCTACAAACCATGTTGTTTTCACAGTTCATTGAAACAATGATATGATTCGCTATTGCTCGGAATACAATAGAATAAAGCTTGATATTGAACAGTTGATTGTGACCCTACAAACCTTGTTGTTTCTACTATTCGACGAAACAATGATGCGATTCGCTAATCCCTGTTACTCTCGGAATACAATAGAATAAAGCTTGATATTGAACAGTTGATTGTGACCCTACAAACCATGTTGTTTTCACAGTTCATTGAAACAATGATGCGATTCGCTAATCCCTGTTACTCTCGGAATACAATAGAATAAAGCTTGATATTGAACAGTTGATTGTGACCCTCCAAACCATGTTGTTTTCACAGTTCATTGAAACAATGATATGATTCGCTATTGCTCGGAATACAATAGAATAAAGCTTGATATTGAACAGTTGATTGTGACCCTACAAACCTTGTTGTTTCTACTATTCGACGAAACAATGATGCGATTCGCTATTGCTCGGAATACAATAGAATAAAGCTTGATATTGAACAGTTGATTGTGACCCTCCAAACCATGTTGTTTTCACAGTTCATTGAAACAATGATATGATTCGCTATTGCTCGGAATACAATAGAATAAAGCTTGATATTGAACAGTTGATTGTGACCCTACAAACCTTGTTGTTTCTACTATTCGACGAAACAATGATGCGATTCGCTATTGCTCGGAATACAATAGAATAAAGCTTGATATTGAACAGTTGATTGTGACCCTACAAACCTTGTTGTTTCTACTATTCGACGAAACAATGATGCGATTCGCTAATCCCTGTTACTCTCGGAATACAATAGAATAAAGCTTGATATTGAACAGTTGATTGTGACCCTACAAACCTTGTTGTTTCTACTATTCGACGAAACAATGATGCGATTCGAAATTCCCCATTTTACTCGGAATACGTCAAAATATAACTTGATATCGAACAGTTGATTGTGACCCTACAAACCTTGCTGTTTCCACTATTCGATGAAACAATGATATGATTCGCTATTGCTCGGAATACAATAGAATAAAGCTTGATACTGAACAGTTGATTGTGACCCTACAAACCATGTTGTTTTCACAGTTCATTGAAACAATGATATGATTCGCTATTGCTCGGAATACAATAGAATAAAGCTTGATATTGAACAGTTGATTGTGACCCTACAAACCTTGTTGCTTTCACAGTTCATTGAAACAATGATATGATTCGCTAATGCTAGGAATACAATAGAATAAAGCTTGATACTGAACAGTTGATTGTGACCCTACAAACCTTGTTGCTTTCACAGTTCATTGAAACAATGATATGATTCGCTAATGCTAGGAATACAATAGAATAAAGCTTGATATTGAACAGTTGATTGTGACCCTACAAACCTTGTTGTTTCTACTATTCGACGAAACAATGATGCGATTCGCTAATCCCTGTTACTCTCGGAATACAATAGAAGAAAACTTGATATTGAACAGTTGATTGTGACCCTACAAACCATGTTGTTTTCACAGTTCATTGAAACAATGACATGATTCGCTATTGCTCGGAATACAATAGAATAAAGCTTGATATTGAACAGTTGATTGTGACCCTACAAACCATTTAGTTTTCACAGTTCATTGAAACAATGATATGATTCGCTATTGCTCGGAATACAATAGAATAAAGCTTGATATTGAACAGTTGATTGTGACCCTACAAACCTTGTTGTTTCTACTATTCGACGAAACAATGATGCGATTCGCTAATCCCTGTTACTCTCGGAATACAATAGAATAAAGCTTGATATTGAACAGGAGATTGTGACCCTCCAAACCATGTTGTTTTCACAGTTCATTGAAACAATAATATGATTCGCTATTGCTCGGAATACAATAGAATAAAGCTTGATATTGAACAGTTGATTGTGACCCTACAAACCTTGTTGTTTCTACTATTCGACGAAACAATGATGCGATTCGCTAATCCCTGTTACTCTCGGAATACAATAGAATAAAGCTTGATATTGAACAGTTGATTGTGACCCTCCAAACCATGTTGTTTTCACAGTTCATTGAAACAATGATATGATTCGCTATTGCTCGGAATACATTAGAATAAAGCTTGATATTGAACAGTTGATTGTGACCCTACAAACCTTGTTGCTTTCACTATTCGACGAACAATGATGCGATTCGAAATTCTCCCTTTCACTCTGCATGCGTCAAAATATAGCTTGATATTGAACAGCTGACTGTGATCCTACAAACCTTGTTGCTTTCACAGTTCATTGAAACAATGATATGATTCGCTATTGCTAGGAATACAATAGAATAAAGCTTGATACTGAACAGTTGATTGTGACCCTACAAACCATGTTGTTTTCACTATTCGATGAAACAATGATGCGATTCGAAATTCTCTCTTTCACTCTGCATGCGTCAAAATATAACTTGATGTCGAACAGTTGATTGTGACCCTACAAAACTTGTTGCTTTCACAGTTCATTGAAACAATGATATGATTCAAAATTCGCAATTTTACTCGGAATACGTCAAAATATAACTCGACATCGAAGTGTTGATTGTGACCCTACAAACCTTGTTGTTTCCACTATTCGATGAAACAATGACGCGATTCGCTAACCCCTGTTACTCTCGGAATACAATAAAATAAAGCTTGATATTGAACAGTTGATTGTGACCCTACACACACACACACACACACACAAGTTTCCACTATTCGATGAAACAATGATATGATTCGTGCAACGGTGGTAGCTAGTGGGATAGCGGAAAATTTACTCTGCCGCGAATGTCTTTCAGGATTAGACGCGTTCTTGTCATGCCTCGTTGTATGTAGTCTATCGAGCGTACGGAAGTGCATTCTTCTTGCGCTTTTCCTTGATAGGCAGGGGGTCCAAAGTTGAGGCGTGCTTCTAATTTAGCTAGGAGGTGTTTTTGTCTGTAAAAGCTCTTGTTTGTTGAAGTGATAAGACGCTAACGGAAATTTAAGTGCTATTGCGCATAGGGGAGTGTTGTGTTTCTCTACTATTAACTACTTTTAGGAGAATTGTGAAGAAACACTTCGATGTCTCTTCCAGTCAAGCACTGAGCTATTTGAGAACCCTCTGAAATTCTCTGGAGGCTTCTCCTCTTCCTACGCTTCCTATCAATACCACGTTAGTGAAGTGAGTCACAGTGCACGTAAAAATGCATTCGTAAAAAGTGGCCAATTTCGTAAAAAAAAAAGTAAAAAAAGGCGTAAAAAGTGGTTCTCACACAGAGGAAAAACGGAAGAAGTTTAATGTGAGTGATAGTGTTTTGTGTTTCATTTGCAACACGTCAACTCAGTAAGCCTGTCGTTTCCGGATGTTAGAGTGGGGTGCGTTGAATCATCAACATTGTACGCAGCCGCAGACGAGCAATTAAGAATGTTAAGAATGCTGGCAGAGTTTTGAAATACATTACAGTTTTCGATCTGTGGTGATAGAACCCCTTATGCCTTTATGATGATTTCCGTGGATCGTTATGATGATCTTCCTTGATCTAAATCTTGGCTAGTGATGTGTTAAATGTGATGAAGATGTGACTATAGGCACCGGTTTTTGGTTAATAATCCTCCAGTCAATTTCTGAAGCGTCAAAGTCAATGTTCATCCCTTAACAGTCGTAAGGTAATTTTCTTCGATTTTCGTACGTGCTTCCTAAATGAATTAAATAGTGATTACGGATGAATTCCATCCTTGCGGATTTCTTGTTTAATTTCTGCTCAAAGGAGCGAAATTGGGTAGTGCTTATTTCTGACGTGATATTGGTAGGAAGCATAGCGATGGAAGAGAAGCACTCCATGGAATTGTAGAGAGGCTCGCAAGTAGCTCAGTACTTGACTGGAAGAGAACGTAGTCAATAGTAGAGTAGAAACACAACACTCCCCTATGCGCAATGGCCCTGAATTTTCGTTAGCATCTTATCAAAACAAGAGCTTTCACCGACAAAAACACCTCTTAGCTAGATTAGAAGCACGCCTCAAATTTGGACCCCCTGCCTATAAAGGAAAAGCGCAAGAAGAATGGAGTTCTATCCGCGCGATAGACCTCATACAACGAGACATGACAGGAACGCATCTAATCCTGGAAGGCTTTTGTGACGGAGTAAATCGAACTAGAATATCTACCCTCTATTATGACACGTTCTCCTGGCACAAACAACAAACAACAGATGCTTTTGAGTTGTCGATCAAAAGAAGTAGAACGCTCTGGGAACGTACGGTAACAACAACACCTACATGCTTTGTGCGAAACACAAGAAATCTGCGTCATTCGGAGACAAGAAAAGAAAATGGGATAGATGGCGTGATTATCGTTAGTGATTCCGGTTAACCGAGAAGCGAAAAAATGAAAAAAATGGAAAATGAATCGCAAACCAGAATCACAACGTAGGAGTGATGGAGGACCACGCGAAGCGGATTTCATCACAAGCACAAAAAGGAGATTAAGGCCCTCTGTAAAGGGCCAATCTTCTGAAGATCAGAAAGGTGCAAAAAGTAGGGGAACTGCGCTCGTTTAATCGTCCCACTACAATTTGAGACGACACTAAACAAGAAATTGTTTTCAAAAAGTAAATTCAACCACAACAGATTGAAAATCGTGATTGTTATTTCGGGGCTAGTTTCTTTTTCGTATTAAGTTTTTTTTACTGATGCATAATACCAGTAAAAACAACAAAGCTATGGCGGTAGAGCGCGTAAATCACAATATATTAGAGTGCGCCTGCTCGAATGAAGCACTACTCGATACCCTCTCCACTTCCCCCCCCCCCCCTTGGTTAAATTTCTTTTAATCGAATTAGCTTTGAAGCAGAAAAATCATGTGTACAGAAGAAAAAGATTTCCGCTTTCATTTTGGAAGGTCGGCAAATTGACGACATGGATGAACCTGAACTAACTGGGCTGCAAAAAACTGAGATGAAGCTTGCGAACATGTAGGTGTACTCAGAAAAAAGAGCCTCTCAGTAGTTCACAATATGTTAGGTGCAAACGCTAAAGTGTAATAGCAAAATGAATGAAGCAAAAAGTGCGCAGAACCTGACAAGCTGTAACTCACAGGATACAGAGCATGGAGTACAAAAGAAAGCTGAAAACGAAACAAAAATCGAAGGCATTCAACACGCGATTCTAGCACTGATACGCCAAACAAGTTGTGCGATCGGATTACTTGGTAGTGCTGAAGGTTTCGAAGTTGTATTCAGTCGATAACAACGTGAGGGAATTGCGTACGTCGCCTGAGAAGCACAGATAATTTATCTTCTCTGAACTGCATGTACGAAACACAACTACTTATGTCAATGTGAATATCAATTCAATGTGTTAACATGCGCAGGCGAACCTTGTTCAGAAGTCAGCTGTGCGTTTTATTTCTAGTGATACTACTCTATCTGTGAGCGAGCACATGTAAGAGGCTGATGGCATCTCCACATGAGGAAATGATGGAGCCTGTGACATAACAGGGTATCGAGCGAAAAGCGTCAGACCAGCTTTATAACCTGAATTGAACAGAAGTCACATGAAGGAATCTCCTTCTATTCTTGCAAGAAAAAAAAGGCGGTGTCAATAGGAAGTTGAAATCGTGACGCGAATCCATAGTGTCGTCGGTGACAGTGAAAACATCACACTTCCCCAAATAATGTAGGAAGAGACCCATTCGAAGGCGTGGGAGGGCTCCAGGGAACGAAGCAAAGTGTTCAGGGAGAAATTGAATATAGACGGAGCAACGTCGAAAGAAAATATCCACCGAAGCATGGGCATGGATAGCGAAAGATAATCCAAGCCGACCCAGTAGGAAAAGACACGCACAGGCCGTTTGCGTGAGTTCGTTTTGAGTCCGCCTTAGTTGCAAAAATACTTCACAAAGTGTCATCAATGTAAACCTACGAGGCAATTATCAGCTTTATTTTTGGAGTAAAATTGGTCGACAGTTTTTTAAAACGGTCTGAAAATTCTGTTGCCGGTAATATTGGGACACAGTGTACTTTAAGAGACTGCGAGCTAATTCGCCCAAATTTCTTGGACGGCGGTAGAAGGGAATACTTGGATTGATAATTCTTACCTGATAACAATTTGGTGAGAGCAATAAGGTGATCTGCTTTTTGTACCTACTATTCATCTGTTATGTCCTTGTATTGTGATTTAACATTTATTGAACAGAAGCAGAAGTTAATTCAATGTTGCATGACAGGATGTTGTGTGCCATAGCTAGACGACTACTTATCAGCAGCCTTGATCACGTTGAAGCAGTCATTGTGAACGAGCCATTCTCCATCAACCTACAAATGGAAAGCAGATACGATTTGCGAAGAAATTCGATACGGCTATGCCATAGGATGCATGTCCGGAAGTTGTTGATCATCTGATAGTGGCTAGTCACAATGTCTTGTTCTTCGTTAGATTATCCTTTACATTTCTTCAAGGAAAATTCATTGTTGAAGAGGTTGACAAATTGATAGTATTGATCTACGAACTTGTTGCGGAGCTGATAACATTTGTTGCCATATCAATAGGAGAAAAGCAATTTCGCTGATGGTACCAAGAGATTTATTGAACAGCTTTTTTGCTTTTAAATCACCTTTTCTTGTGTATGAACTCTACCACGTATCTCCCGAGTGATGCCTTATTTGACGCAGTTTTGAAATAAATGCGTAAAGGTCTACTCCAACTAGTCAGATAATTTTTTCAAACTCCTTCTTGACAATCAGAAAAATAGTTGGTGAGTAGTTGCAAGATTAATTTCGTCTAGTCGGTCTCCATTTCTCCTCATAAAACCTCTTAATCAAATGGGTTCTTGAGTGAGAGTGAAACATGTCCGATTGATGCCGGTGACCCAGTCAAACGATAAACTAGCCATGAAGCACACTGTCCTTCCTTAGAAATAGATACACTACAGGCAAATCATTGTTGATTGGTCAACCGCCTATATGTGCTAGCTGAAAAATCTACCACTCCATTTTTTCGATTCGACGTTGAGCGATGCATGGCTGATTGCCAAGCTTTAGACTGTTCATTATTTAATTTCATAGTATCAGTCTACATCAGAGCAATGTTTAATGTCCCTTTGGATGGATGCTTTTCCTCGAGCATGTTCTACAATCCGTCCTATGATCTTACATCTCGAAAATCTCAAATTTCCTTGTGATGACTCAGAGAAACTGCATGCCTTTTGCTTGCGAATATCCTCTATCGCTGCCATCACTGATATAGAAACGATGGACTGGTTCGTACATCAGAGAGCTGCGCACGATGAACAAATACTATAGCATCGAAAACCGTCTTTTGTGCTGTTTTGAGCCTTTCCAAGATTCACAACTTTATCTAGCTTACGTTTCGGCCTCTTCGCCTGCTTCAGAGCCTGAAAGCCGAAAAACGAATTGCGATTGAACCTCACGAAGGTCTAGACAATACTGAAAACAGTCCACTAAACTAGTGGACCCACTGGACTCGATCAATACAAGGGTGTTACATGGATTACCTTGAACTTACGTGAGGATCAATCTCAATTACAGCTTCGGTTTTCAATTTTTTTTTCGGCTTTCAGGCTCTGAAGAAGGCGAAGAGGCCGGGTGTAAGCTGGATAAAGTCGTGAATCTCGGAAAGGCTTGAAGCAGCACAAAAGACACGTCTAGCTATGCTGAGATCAAGAGAAAGTCGAACATGGTCCATTGAAAACAGGTTCGTGGTTTTAAGATTCGAAAACAGTTATTTCAAAAAAAAAACTGATTACCAAGGATAGTATTGCTCTAAATTCATACACACTCAATAGTACCATCAGTATTTTGTGGGACCATAAGGCATGCCGATATTGATCAATCTCGAATGGAGAATCATTCAAAACAAAGCTGCAAAATAAGAATGAATGACACACAAACTAATCTTTTAGGAAAATTCGTTTCTAGAACTGGAAGAACTTGCAATTTTAAAAACTTCGATATCGATTGAGAACTTCAAGATAAATCACATACATCCATCTCATGGTCGCATCCAAAATGTCTATGTTTCAGAATTGATACCGAGATTCAAAAACAGTATTGCACAATGTTTGGGAATCGTTATCTTCTTGATTTTACAAAAATCTTATCATCTTTTACCATTTCTGGTTGTCCAACTACTTTCAGTCGCAGCCGGCCGAGGTCTTCGGAAGAGGAATCTATCTTTTGCATATATGTTGGCAACAAGTCATTGATAGTAACGGAGATAATCCTCCGGAGAAAGGCGATCTTCATCCTAAGAAGGCTCTCCTATCTTGATGGTGGTCTGGAGGAGACATGGAACACTGGGAGCTGCTCGAGGAGGGACAGGCGATTAACGCTTCTACACACGCTACCAGCTGCTAAAATTGAAAGTTCACGTCGACCGTGCTCGTGGATCGAATGCGGAAATCTCTCCCACCATGACAACGCCCGACCTCACATCGCAAAGGCGAGCCGGGCCGAGCTGAAGAAGAACGGATAGCTGATTGCCCCCTCCCCACAACCCTGACCTCGTTCCTTCCGACTACTGGCCATCAGAAAGACACTCGAGGAGTTCTTTATGTCCCAGCCCCGTCCTTTTAGGAGGAAGGAATCGACAAGCTGCCTGCGCGTTGGCGTCGAGTACCGGATGGTGATGGTGCATACCACTGTCCCCAGGTTTGTTCGCTATTGACATATTTACAAAGGTCAGGAGAAAAATCTATGCATCAAGCTGAGACATGAGAACAAGTTTTACGTATGCTTCCCTCACTTGCGGACGTCCTCTTCGCTGCACCGGAAGTGTTAGTCCACATAGGGCTGTCAGCGTTCCAGAAAACGCAAACTATGAACGACGACGAGCTCGATCGGAGCTTTAACGCTTCATTGCTCGACAGTGACAAAGAGTTGGAAGAGTCTGCACTGTATTACGATGATGGCTTAGCTCTCAATAATGATGGAGAAAAGGAAGATCATGCACCAGAAGGACGTGTGCTTGATAAGGAGGCTTGTCGTCTGATGTCAAGAGTTTTCTACATTCTTGTTGAGCAGGAATCTGCTATTTTAAAATTGACGACATATCTGTAGCGGACCTTGCGACTTGATTCCTATTGTTTTAGACGACGAGAAGCTTGTTTTTCTGTGCAGGGAAGCAATCGGTGATCGGATTCATCAAGTCGGCGAAGTTTAGGGTAACCGACTGATTAGAGGTGACAAATTTTTCGGACTGTGCTTTTATATAGGACTTGCGAAGATGACAACGCTGATCCACTTTTGGTCAACAAAGAGATCGTACGCTGGAAACGTTTGTTCGTTGTGGGCGAAAAAACTGCTATTGGTGCTAGCGACGCATGGTTCTAACGGAGGCAGAGGAAAAGCCAAGAAAGTGTTACCAGAACTTATACCAAGAATTCTATTTGCGAGAAATTCTTCTGTTTGTTTCGTTCCATTCAAAACACTGCAGTTTCACTTCTTTGGGTAGAGTCGTTATCTTCGCAGTTTCCTTTGACAAGTGTACGCTAACCCGTAATTTTTCATTGATGTCGAGAATATTCAAAAAGATCATGATACAAGTAAACGGCAGGCAATCACTACTCGGTAGCCTATATCAGTTGCAACTGGAATGAATGTGTTAAGTAACTCATTTTGCTTAATCCAACTTGAATCCGTTTTCTTCCTGAAATTGAGTTCGTCTCACCCACGTTCCGCTATCGCTTCCATCCTGTGCATTTCTATCTGGACAATTCAAGGAGAAGTTTATATACAAGGAAGAGTCGGCAAAGGGGTGAGTCCTAACTCATCGTACTCAGTAATGAACCGTCATAGTATAGTGGATTAATGATCAGAAAGTACGAACCTTTTTCCACACTTGCAGGTAGGCACCGCTTTCTCTGCCACGAGTCCCGTCTAAATGATAGCTCCCTCTCTCAAATGCCCAGTCTCCGCTGCCATTAACTTCTTCAGTGATTATCTTCAAACAGAAGCTTTGTGGAGGTGATAGGTGTGATCCCTTGCTAAAATACCTGAGCTGTTTGCACGCCATCTCCCATATCTTCTTTGAAGTATTCTTCGATCCCTGCAAGATTAGTTGCAGTCACAACATAGAAAAGCTACTATGTATTTCCTTATGCTCATGAGCCATCATTAATACCAGCACGTCCTTTGACTGGATGACGTCCGTTTGGCATGAAGTAACCGTCGGGATCGTAAACGGCTGCTGCACCTTCCGGATCACCAGCATTGAACGCTTTCATGAATGCCTGCTGGCGGTTTTTTATTTCTTGGGAAAGAGCTAAAAATAAAAAACCATCTAATTAAAAGACATGGGAAAATTTGCACTTTGAGCCATCCAGAGACAGGAATAGCGGGGTGGTTTAGAGTGCAGGCGGATGTCTGCAGTCTCAACGCTCCTAGCTCCATTCCTGCCATAGCAATAGCTACGCCCAATCTAGAAGTGCTGCTGTAACCTGCATCAGAAGCAGGTAGGCCGACATTGAATACCAGTCACAGTGAAAATGCCGAAATGTCAAAAGTTGTCGATGATGAAGAGAAGACTTTACTCGGAAATGATGCGCAGAACTCCCGCTCGGATAAAGAAGTTACTTTGCGTGGGAAAGCCTACTGAGTAGTCTTGAACGGCTGCAAACCGCATAGGATTCAGGAATAACCGATTTTTTCGTTTGCGAGGAGAAGATGGAAAAGAGCAGAAGTCAAAGATTGGAAAAGATGCCAAGCTCTACAACAACGAAGACCTCAAACGAAATGGCTCGATTATAGCAGAAATGGATTCCCTCGAAGGCTCAGCTGTCGCATTGTTGCGCGGGAGTATACACAAAAGAGGTGGTACTGTACATCAACATCTGCGTACGCGCGTCAAGTAAGAAATAATGAGTGTTATTCAGACTTGGCTGCTATCAGCCCTCCAGCGGAGGGACTTGAAAAGGTTAAGAGAGATGGGAGATTCGGTGACACGACAAAAAAACAGATATAATTTCTGATCTGGCTCCAGCTCACGACTAAGCGCCTTTTTTCGAGGAGAAGAATCTAGAAAGAATACGTACGACTCCTACTGCCTAGTGTTTGGAGAGCACTCCGAAACTGTGGAGATCAGAATATCCTGACTCTCAAGGCAGAGACACAGGTCAAAGACAGTCGTATGCACATCTCACGGCATGAGAAAAACGTTACACAGACATCTTACTTGGGGTCCACTAAGGCTCGTTCTGAGTCAGCTCTTATCCCCACTAACACTGAATTCCACCATAAAAGGACTCAGACCCCGGCTTTTAGAAACCATGCTTTAGACTGAAGATAGCTTTAGTAGTGGATAGTAAGAAAAAACTCTATGATGAGTTGCGGAAATGGCAAAGAAAAAATTGCCGTCGGCTAAACATGAAAAAGGCCAAGTTCCTCAGTTTAGAGCTGTGGGCAGAGCAACTCATAAACTGCTGAGCGAAAGTTGTAAGAGTTCAATAGTCAAAAAAGTGAGCTAGCCGTTCATGGTAGCTTGGACCACGCTGTAGGGTCTTAAATAATTTGACAAGCATAAAGAAGAGAGTGTGGAACAGTGGCATCCTCAGCAGCCGACGGCTCATGCGATAGTCGTTTAGAACAAAATAAGGCTCACAACATTTTAGCGCGAGTTGGCCGGTAGGCAAGCATTTTGAAATAACAACATCACATCAAGGAGCGAACGCAACTGGGCCGGAGCAAGGACGATCGCTACGAGACGGTCATGCAAAGATTTGTGTAATCAGAGAAGGCAACGGCACTACCACTGTGGGGGCATGCCGAAAACTTGTTCGCTCGGTAAGAGAAGCAATGCAGTCGAAGGCATGCGGAAACCAGTAGTTGAAGGATAGAGAGCACGGTGCCCGTGGAGCACATGTACGGGTTCGAGCCTCGTCCAATTCTAAAGTCTGCCACAACTCTCTATTTTGTGAGACTGTGCATCGCGTACTTTGACGAAACTATAGCAGTTAACAAAAAGTATTGTTATTCGAAGCTCAATGTCACCTGGACGGGAGTAACAGCAGAAGAGGATGCTGATAATAGAGAAGTGGCGACATCTAGCGGGAGCAGTGAAATGCAACAGCGCCACGAAATAGCATCATAGAGAAGAGGAAGAAGCATAAACCATACGAGATAACAGAGAAATTGCATGACTTGTAATATAATTGCTGAGGATCTGCTAACTTTCTAAGTTGTGTTCATGACGTCCTTGAAATTTGTTCGCAGTGGCTGCGATGCATGGAAATCTTTTTTTGAGGGCGAGATGTTCAGTATATGCATGATTAGAATTCCTTTCATTTTGCTAGCTGCATAGCTTTAGCTTGTTGCGGTAGTTCGATCATTACATGAGTTAAGCAACAATGTAGATAGAGGCAAACAATGTAGATAGAAGACAAACTTTTTCCAAGTCAATCGTAAAGAATTAATAATAATCAAGCGTGAAACATTTCTCAATATCCGGGTTGTAAGCTATCTTGATAAACGGCTTCGACGAAGAATCGGGTTGTTACAAGAGAGAAGTCAAAAGCACCCTAGCTCTTTTGCATGACTATTTCCTCGACTTACAGTTATTGACAGCGTTCAGAAGAGAATTTGAGAGAGGGATGTGGCGAAAGTAGTTGGTCATGTCCCGAGCGCGGTGTTAATAACAACAACTAGAATAGCGATCTTCAGCACACTCACCACTCATTGCTGCAGATGACAGGTCGAAATGCTATCTCGCCTCTCAATTTGTCCGCTTGATGTCATGCCTTATATAACGGGAGTAATCGTTTCCTCTTGCACAAATAGTCCCGTTGAAGGGGCAGAATTCAGCAGTAGGTAATGAGGCTATACGTTTCCGTTCGAGCACGATTTCACCCTTTCACTCGAATCTAAGATCTATACACTGAATGAAGTGAACTAGAGTATAATGTCTTGCACTGTTTTTACATTGGCTTCATCATAGCGAAACAGCTTTACTCGGTCGACAAGTTGTTGTCGTCGAAGTCATTAATATAATAGAACCAGGCTCCTGAATTATAGCGCATTAGGTCGGTTGCAACATCTCTTATGAACTCGAAACGGGAGATCACAGTAAAGTGACTAACCTTGCTTGCGTGGCACGATTCGACGAAATAGGACGAATGAGTTGTCACGTGCAGAAGAGAGATAATATGTATGCGTTGAACTGAAAGTTCACAAAAACGAATAAACGACAGGATCTAATTTGTAACGGCCAAATTTAATCTTTTACCACTCAGTTTGTATTTCATGCGCGGATCTGTAAGGCGCGAAATACATATGGTCGCTCTCTTCTATTTGTAATATGTTGTATTTTTGCTTAATCACTTGTCGAACTTATTGCTTCAGTATTCCTTCAGCCGATGCTTCTCGACATGTGTGGTGGAACTTTGATCTTTTTGACCAGCTATAGTTTCTTGTTCAGTCTTCATACCTAACGAAAGGAGTAATGACAGTGTCATTATGCGAACTTGTGAACGTTTGATTTTATGTTTTATGCTTTATGTAAATTACGCTGCTGAGGCAAACGCAGTAAAAAACAACCTCCCAAAAACAACATAATAAACCACACGAAACAAAGTATGAAAGCAGGTGACAAACGAGTAGACTAAAACGAAAACCATATAACACATAATGCAACCTCAACCCAGATATTAGAGAAAGACACAAGTGTGGAATCAATTGATCAGCCTCGGAAAACTAGAAAACCTCATACTTGGTTGAAGCCACTATCATATTACGCTTGAACCTATCCAGAGCCGCGAAAACGATCAGATTTCTGGTTACTTTCCTGTGCAAACTGCCAGCTCTAAAGGTGAAACTTCTAGCTCTCAAATTTGTTCTAGGCCAAGGGAGCATAATTTTAGTCTGCCCGACACTCGTTCGAGAATGCATTGTGTTATAAATATCAAAGGAGCCGAAATTATGTTGTCTCATAATATGTATGTCTACCAGAGCAATACATCTCAAATTTGCTCGTGCTATGCTTTCTCGCATCTCTGCGCTGACTTTGTCTGTTACGAAATAATACTATGTGCACCCATATCCTCAAGAAAAAGTGTCTCGCGTGTACCTGATCATGTTATCTCTAATATATGTTACCATTCCACTTAGCCCGTGCAAACTCCATAATCTGTTATGTACATGTTATGGTCCACCGCATATTTCACAGCTTCAGCTTGTTAACAACGTGTAGAGTAGGATGTTCTTTTAGTTATTATCTCCATACCACTTCACCCTGTACAGTTTAATCAAAAATCCATTTGAATGTTTAGAAAAGGAGACCAGCTGTATGCAGGAACCCTTTTGCGAACTTCTACTGCAATTGTCTGTTGAGAGTATCACACTATTCATCCATTCCGGACTATAATGAGGTGATAACGCAACAGTCATCTATGTATCGACCAACAATGTCTAACCTCCTATGAGCCATGAATGATCTTCCTTTTGCTTATAAAGGAGGAGGCTCAGGTCTGTGCTTATCACTATACCGGCTTTCTTCGAGCCTTAAAGTGTTACAGCTCAGGCATTTCTTGACTAGAGTCAGAAAATGAACCCCGCTCAATCTTTGAGTGAGGTTGAAGGTTTAGTTCGAGTCGAGAAGTGAATACATACATATGCTTTAATTGCGAGTAAAAGAAGGCTCCCGAGGGATCGATCTGTTGCGCCACCACACAATATCGCCGTTCAGATTAAGGGAGATGAATAAAAGACAGGGTACAAGATTCATCTGCAAAACCAGGTCGAGTACAAAAATGGGTCTGTTGAGTCAGACTTGACCTTTTTCCCGAGCTTACGCTTTTGAGGCTCAGTATATATATTAGGTTGATGCATAATAATTGCGGATTTTTTCAGCAATTTTTACATGAAGAGACGAGAGAAGTATCTCCCAAAGACATGCCAAATAATTGCTCCGGAACATGTTCACCATCTACATCAAGCACTGCTTCCCATTTGCTAGACGGTCGGATTCCACAGGTGAAGAAGTTTTGATTCTTGAAGGCGATCACGCCTTAGCGTTGGTCATCAAGACCTCCACCTCGTCGAAAGTTGTACTCGTTAACCGATTTTTCAAAGGGCGATTGACGTGACAACCAATAGAAGCTTTTGTTGGTGAATAGGGCGACCGTAGAAGCAAATTCCTTGCTTTATTCTGCTTTGGCTGATTGTTCCATCGCAGAGAAGTTCGTTGAGATCACGTTATGAGTGTGCCGCCTTCCAACATTACTCGAAGTAATACAGCATAATATGGCGTATATGAAAACGACTTTCTAGACAAGTTTCTGTTGAGGAGAGCGAGAAGATTATTTCTACAAAAATTCCGAGTTTGAAAGTTTAATTTTATCTACATATATATATATATCACACTTGGATCACATCTCGCCACCAATAATTGGTGTTTCTATCATGCCACCTGTACCCCTACCGAATCTGAAAGCTATTGATCCCAGGAAACGGGAGCTGCGGATTCTCCCTGGAATGCAAATTTTGTGCATACCCCACTTTTCGCGGGAGGAGCCAAGTCTCGCCACCGATAGTTTTCATTCCTGTCGGTTTGTACTGATACCAAATTTGAACGCTTCAGATCCATGAGAACAGGAGCTATGGCAGCTTTCGTAGGTCTCCGACGTGCTGGTCGAGGTAGAGCTAGGGGGAGGGGGAGGAAAGCAGACGGTCAGCCCAAGCCCTTTCGAAGGGCCAAAAACGAAGAAAAACAAGATTAAAAGCCTCCTGCATAGGTCCCTTCGGAGGACAAGTGCAAATGGTTTTTGAGCTTGTTTTTCTTTGTTCGACTGCAAACTCATAGGCTGCGCTACTGCGTCGACCGACCGTTTGCCTCCCTTCCCCCCCAGCACTACCTCGGCCGGCACGCCCGCACGCGAGCGGACTATCAAAGCAGCCTATGAGTTTGCAGTCGAACACACACTTGTACACGAACACGACAAATACACAGACATGGCAAGAGGCGCTCAGCACATTACATATAGTAGGATGGTAATGAATAGATCTTGCTTGATTGTGCAGTAATGACTGACCCTAACTAGATTCAGGTATAGATGGAACGATCACAAGGAACAAAATGGAATGGAGAGCCGTCCACAACACCTCCCGTATTCTGAGAAAAAAGATGGTTTTTCGCTTTAGTGTGAAGGCGCGTTCCTTCAGTCTAGAAAAATGTAACCTTGTCCGAGCATCATCGTGACACCAAACGGCGAATTTTCGCAGAAACACTCCTTTTCGAGAATTCAAAACACATCGTGAGCTGTGTGTACAACTTTTTTTTTCAATATCATGAAAATGAAAAAAAACGAGGTGCAAAAAGGTTTTCGTACTTTGTTGTACTTTGTTCAATGCACCCATATATATATATATATATATATATATATATATATATATATATATATATACTGGGTTGTCCGAAAAGTTTCCGCCGATTTTTGATACCCCGGATTTATCAACCGTTGTACAAAAGATTAAGGACCCAACCTAATAATGTTATATGTTTTCTGAAAGAGTAAATCTTCTTCTATATTCCTGTTAAGCTTCTGTCAACGTTTGTCGAAGTTTTTCTGTACAGGACTCGTATGAAAGTGGTGAACCACTACGCGCATTTTCGGCATCTGAAGTATTTCTTCTACCGCAAGGCCTAGAGTGCGGCTTAAGCCGCATGAAAGGTATATGACGTTTGAGTAGACCATGCCCTAGAGGATCGTACAGTGCATGACTAGTTCGCGGAATCCAAACGGAGTGAATTTGCCTTCGAAGACCGGCAATCCCTAGGGAGACTATCATCAGTTTAAACGATCAACACAAAATGTTAACCGAAGCGAATCGGCACATCACTGCTCGTGTAGTAGGGAAAGGCTTAGTGTTTCGAAATTAACCATCCATGGTCATCTGCAGACGCTTGGTTTCGTGAAGCGATTGATGTTTAGATATCTCGCGATAGGAGCGAGCGCAATGCGATGGACCGCGACTCCGTGTGCGACTCGTTGCTCGGACGAAATAAAAATTAGCCGTTTCTGGAACCCATGAGCACGAAGGACGAAAATCGGATTGTGCACAGCAATGAGGAGCGAAAACGATCATGTAGACTCTTGGTGCCGAGTTGCTGATGGGATTTCGGGGAAATCACTCACCATGAGCTGTTGTCGCGCAATCAAAAGATGACTTAGGAAAGGTACTATAGCTAGCTAGAAACTATGGAGGCAGCGGTGGACCAAAAGCGACCCGAAGTGGCCAATTGTTAGGGTCTAATCTTCCAACAGGGTACCTCCAGACCACACGTATTTTTGGCCACTCGTCAAAAGTTGCTAAAGCTCGGGTGGGATGTCTTACCACACCTCCCATATAGTACAGACATAGCACCATCAGAATACCACTTGTTTGGGTTTCTGCAAAACTCCTTGAATGTAAATCGTTCAATTCGCTGGAGGACTGCAAAAAGCACCTGAGTGGGTTTTTCAATTTTAAGTCTGGAACCTTCTATGAAGAGGGGAACTGGAACCTACAGGAAGATGGCAAAGCCTTACTGAGCAGAATGGAGAATATATTGTTCAATCAATGGATTTCTTCTTCTAGGAATTTTCATTCAAAGATGAACCAAAAATCGGCGAGAACTTTCCGGACAACCCAATATATATATATATATATATATATATATACCCTAACTAGACCCTCTACTCTAACGTTCACCGGCGTGCTCAATGGATTGACAAAGGTGCGCATGCAGAAGACTCCCCCAAACCCAACGTACACGCCAAGGAGGTTATGCTCTGATTATGGTGGAGCACTCTCCGTGTCAAATAATGGGAGCTGCTAATAACGCTAATGCTAATAACGAAGGATGCACAGTGACCGCACACGTCTACATTACGCAACTGAGGAATTTGAAAGCGAATCCCGAAGCTACATGTCCACAGCAGCACAAAGTTCACTTCCAGCACGACAACGCTCGCCCTCACATTGCAAGAGCGACCAAAACTGAACTGAGGAATTTCGGCAGGACAAGTTTACCACACCAACCATGTTCCTCAGACTTGGTTCCCTCGGATTACCACCTTTTTCACCATCTTCAACGTCATCTCCCAGCGTTCTAAAGCAAGGACATCTACGATCTGCCCAAGCATTTGCAGAAGACCATCGATGCCAATGGGGCATATTTCAAATGATTCGCTATTGTCGTTTAAAAATTGTAAGGTTGATATTATCATTGCCAATTTGCCCAAGGACTTATGACTCAACTTAAGAGAAATGACTGAAGAGGATCCCGTCTCAGAGATGTAAGGGCATGGAATATGCGGATCGTGCATGAAATGAGCGTCATCTGAGTGAAGACACGCGGTTAATTAGGAAACAGTGGCAAACAAGTACAAATAGAATGAACTATTTCACTGGAACACACAGAACTTGAGCAGGACTTCGCTCATAATCATTAGGGCTCGCGCGAAGTGTGTCGGTCCGTGTGTGCATGCGCGTGTATGTATGTGTGTGTTTCGCTGGAAATCAATAACTTCTGCTTCCTTGGACTAGAGCTTTGAATGCAGGCGGCGAGTCAACTTCAGCACAAGAAGGAGTAGAGCCCAGCTTCAGTCGGACAATCTCGATCCAACTGGTTTTATTAGAAACGCGAGTCATTATATGTCCGTATAAATACATCAATAATATATGTAATAATGGTGTGCTCGTGTTTGGATTTTCAGAGTTTCTCAGATAAAACAACCTAGTCAAGCGGCTTAGCATTTTGAAGTGAAGTCCTAAAGATTATGTAATGGTGTTGTCGATGTCGTAAAAACAGTGGGAGGATGCCATATACTCTACCTGTGGCCCTCAGCCTATGAAAATGTAAATAATAAATGGATGCTCAAAAATATTACAGCACGCCACGATACCCAGATAAAGAAAGGATACACTTCTACAATACTCGCCCTATCTACTCGAAAAATCACCAAAGAACGTGGGTTTGCGCCTATTCCGTTTTTTCTTCGTAATTAGTTAAGTTTTTGCTTGTTCAATATATGATGCCTATATTTCAATTTAGCCTCTCAATTTCTATAATGTAATTGACTGAAAATTTCAAAAAGCTAAATTTTTATGTCTCCGGTCCATCAGAGTATCTGGGAACATGTCATCAGGGAATACGCTTGCCATGATTTAAAACGAAAGACATTATCTCCCATTGTAAGTGTTCATGTTGTGAAGCAGCTATAATAATTTGAAACCAAACAACAGGTAGACCTTCACACCCCTCACGTTTTCTTACAGCTTTTGATGCCTACTTTTTGAAAAATATACAAATTTTTCATTGCGCAAATCTTAAACGACTGCAGCTATTTGGAAAACCGAAGATAGCAGTTATGAGTTGTTCTTCGGATTCAGTGAATGACATAATGACACTTTTCGATAGTTTGCAAGTTGTATGTCTGAGAAAAAACGATTTTGTCGTCCAAATGCCGGTACGTGGCATACTTTCACAGAAGGTATACGTTTTGTTTTGCTTTTCAAGTAAGATTTTCAATGCTCAGGAACAGGTTACGCATTTCATCGGGAGTACTTATACTCTACTCTTTGTGGATATGAGAAATAGTTACTCGTCTGGATCTTCGAACATTACAAATAGCTTCCGATCTCACCCTCTCAACCCCGACAGTACACTCAATCAAATTCTTTCTTATGAAGTGAACATCTGAATACTTGTACCGTTGAAACCCATTCGGCCACTCAGTGATATGAGAATGCCTGTACGTGATACCTTCACGAATTACACTTTAGACTAGCATCTTCAGCACCAATTTCCACCATACTTCTTTACTTGGCCACTCAACTAGCCATGTGACTCGAGTGGCCGAGGAATTGCATTGATTGATTGCTCGCTTACTCTTATAGGCGGCTGCGGTCAAACACTCTCAGGAATTTTGCACTTGTAACTGGATGCATACAACTCCTTCACGCAACTGTTTCCAATGAACCAGATTACTTTGCAGAGCAGGATGTCTCATTTTCACCGAATCTGTGCCATACGTTCAAATTTTGAAGTGATGGTCGTAATTCTAGTTTGGATCTGCATTATTTTCACTTTATACATTTCTGCGACTCCGTAATGCATCGTTTTTCTACAAAAGCTGACTACAGCACCTCGAATCGATCCCATGTATTCCCTTCGCCTTAAGCGGTTCCTACAGCATTTTCCTAGGGGGGCTTACCTTGGCAAAAGTCTATCTACAAAGGTGCCACAGTCGCAAACTACTGTTCAGCCCACACATTCCAATGCAGTCGCTATTCTCCGACCGACTAGCCTTGAGATGATCCTCCTGTTTAACTACGACCCCTTTTCCGAATTCAGTTGTTAGAAATGAAAACATGCAGAAACACGAGAAAAAGTGAGTGCCAAATTGGTTGTGTGTTCTACTCCAATGAGAATCGACTCGAGAAGGGTGTGCCGAAACTCGTATACCGCCATGATCACATTAGAGATCGTGTTGACATTTGACGACAATCGATATGTCAATGACGCGTTATTGACCGTGTGCTGTAAGTGCCCAGAGGGAGCTGTAGTGCGAGTGACCTGCAGATTGCCGAAACTGACATGCAGAAGTCAATTGTGACCAAAAGAGTTATACTATCAAATGCAGTGAAAAAAGACAACAATCTCGGGCTGGCTTGTGACTGTTTTCCTTGTCGACCCACTGCTGCTTCCTCGTGAGGTTATCGTGAGGGACCCATCTTCAGCATTTTCGAGTTGAGAAGGTAGGGCATTTTCAGGAATTGAGAAAAGAAGTGAAAATGGTCACCTTCCTCGAGATGTCATATGCGGACAGTTCAGGTAGGATCCATCGACTGAGCTTTGCTAACTTGCCGAGCTGTTCCAATTCACGTGCAATCGTTGATCGATTATAAACGAGCGTTGTGGCCATTTCCTTGGTGGTTAAGTACGGGTTCTCCTCTACCGTGGAAAGTAGTACTTATAAATCCATCTCCATCGGCCAACCCGACGTCGGAGCATATTTAAGAGGAAAATCTTCGTTCTCAAATTTGGCGAACCAAGTCTTGCATGTGGGTAAGAGATGATGTTCTCGCCGAATGATTCCACTAGCATGATATGGGCTTCCATGGAATTTTAGCCGTAATCGTGAATTCAAACCAGGTTGTGGCGTAGGCACATCCGGTCACAGTGGTGATTCGTAATCATTCGGTATTGTTCTCTGCATGTGCAGCGTAGGTGTGTAGTAGCTAGTGTCATGAAAGTGTATCACGCACGTCAGGAACACGTGCGGACGACAATACCAACGTCCATACAAAAAAACAGATACGGAAGGATCAGACATAGGGAAAACAATCTATGGGCCGATATCTTACATGTCAGCTCAGGATCAACTCAGAGAAGAAAAATAAGAGCAAACTCCAACAAATAGCAGAGAAGCTTAACATGCGACACTGAAACCCTGTTAGTAAGAAAAGTAGAAACAGCAGAACACCGTAACACCGAGCTTAATAGAAGAAACAACTTGTCAACCACATGCTCAGAGAGGGACCAAAACCATTCATAACAACACTCTGCCATTAGGTATGGACTGCGCAGAAGAAGTAGGATTCTCGAAACGGAGGATGTGCTGGCTTGCAGCAGTTGGAGGATGCTCTAAACGATAGAATACTGACGAGAGCGGCAACAAGAAGGACAATTATTCAAAACAAATCCTGCAGGTGAAACATTCAAAATGATATCAATTATCTGAGCCAATTAAGTAAATTGAATTTATAATAATCCATTCTCTCCTGAAGAACTCATCATTGTACAATTGCAGCACTTCTTAAAAAGCCTCTCAAGCCATCTTGTTGTGCAGAATAAAATCAAATAGAACTTATGCGTATAAGGAAAACTCCGCACTCTTTTACGTTGTGAAAAAATTTATTAGATATACATTCCCCGGAAACGAGTAACGCGGAAACAAAAAGTGAGGTCACTGATTATACAGCTTTGTCAGAGACTTACCAGATCCAACATTTTCGAGCGCTCTCCCTAGCAAAGGATGAGGGAAAAATAATTTTGAAAACCGTTAAGGAAACAAGACCCTCTCGTAATTTTGTTCTGCTTTTTACCTGATTTGCAAATATCGTTTTTTAGTGATGGCTCCACACTTGGGTGAAGTACTCAAATCGCTCTTGAACTACGAATCACACGTTCTCTACGAATCCCTGAAAAATCCTCTATGGTGGGAGAGTTCACCATCGGACATAACTCAGGATTGGAACAACTTCAATTTTCCATTTCGAGTTATTAGACTATTCTCGTATTCTCTATAAATACCTGAAAAAGTCTTCTGGAAAGAAAGCAAACCATCACACACAACTTATGGTTCGAACAACTGTGAATTTCCATTTCAAGTCATTACTACTAAGTTATCCGCATTCTCTACAAATCCCAAAAAAGTCGACTTTGGCAAAAAAGCATATGCGCGTCACACTCAACTTCCGTTCAGAATTGTAATTGCATTTGAATGCTCATGTGACTTACTCAGTACCTTGCTTTGGCCAATCGATGTACATGTGAAGCATTTATCCTCCCAGATGAGCCTGTGCCAGTACCTAGGAGTGCAGCGCTTTGGTGGAAACCAATCTGGAATTTGATCGCTGAACCGTGGTGTAGCCTCTTGGCTTCACCACGGTCTTCACATGCGTCCTCTTAAGCACGTTCCCAGTGTAGTTCTCGCGATGGTACCCTTCAGGATAGATACTTCCATTATTTCAGTGAAACACATTTTTAGGTAGTGTCCTGTCTTTGACAATTTTCATTTCAAGTTATCGCTATTAACCTATCCGCATTCGTCACAAATCGCTGAGAGTATCCTGTGTGGCAAGAAAACATATCATCGGACACAACCTAGGATTGGAAGAACTGCGAACTTCCATTTTGAAGTTTTTTACATTCCATTTTAAGTTTTTTTTCCTATCCCAACAACTAATAGAAATATTCTATGGTAAGAGAATGTAAAATAGAACACAACTTATGACTTGAACAACTGTGAGTTTCCATTTTATGATAACGATAATAAACCATCTGCAGTATCCACAAATCAGTACAATAACCTGTGGCAAAAAGTATATCATCGGACACAACTCATGGTTTTAACAACTGTAAATTTCCATTTCAAGTTATCGCTCCTCTCCTGACCGCATTCTCTACAAATCCCTGAAAAATCATCTGTCGCAAAAAAGTGTATCAACGGACACAACAGAACGTTTTAACAACTGCATAGTTCCATTTTCCCTACAACTGCCAGAGAAATCTTCTGTGGTAGAAGAGTGTAAATTCTTACACAAGTTATGATTTGAACAACTGTAACTTTCCTCACTATGTTTTCGATACAAACCCATCCGTATTCTCTACAAATTCCTGAAAAAGTCATCTGTCGCAAAAAAGTATATCTTCGGACACAACTGATGGTTCGAACAACTGTCAATTTCCATTTCAAGTTATTGCTCCTCTCCTGACCACAAGTTCTACAAATCTCTGAAAAATCACCAGTGGCAAAAAAGTATATCATCGGATACAACTGATGGTTTTAACAACTGCATAGTTCCATTTCACGAAACTTCAATCGTTTTCAACCTATCCACCCCTACAGCTACCAGAAAAATCTTCTGTGGTAGGAGAGTGTAAAATCTTACACATTTATGATTTGAACAACTGTAACTTCCCTCTCTGTGTTATCGATACAAACCCATCCGTATTCTCTACAAACCCCTGAAAAATCATCTGTCGCAAAATTATATCAACGGACACAACTGATCCTTTTAACAACTGCATAGTTCCACTTCAAGAAACTTCAATCGCTTTCAACCTATCCACCCCTACAACTGCCAGAAAAATCTTCTGTGGTAGGAGAGTGTAAAATCTTACAAATCTATGATTTGAACAACTGTAACTTTCCTCTCTATTTTATCGATACAAACCCATCCGTATTCTCTACAGATCCCTTGAAAAATCATTTGTCGCAAAAAAGTATATCACGGACACAATGATGGTTCGAACAACTGTAATTTCCATTTCAAGTTATCGCTGCTCTCCTGTCCGCATTCTCTGCAAATCCCTGAAAAATCATCTGTCGCAAAAAAGTGTATCATCGGACACAATTGATGGTTCGAACAACTGTAAATTTCCATTTCAAGTTATCGCTGCTCTCCTGTCCGCATTCTCTACAAATCTCTGAAAAATCCCTGTGGCAAAAAAGTATATCATCGGACACAACTCATGGTTTTAACAACTGCATAGTTCCATTTCAAGAAATATCAACCGCTTTCAACCTATCCACCCCTACAACTGCCAGAAAAATCTTCTGTGGTAGGAGAGTGTAAAATCTTACAAATTTATGATTTGAACAACCGTAACTTTCCTCTCTATTTTATCGATACAAACCCATCCGTATTCTCTACAAATCCCTGAAAAATCATCTGTCGCAAAAAAGTATATTACAGGAGACAACTAATGGTTTCAACCAATGTAAATTTCCATTTCAAGTTATCGCTGCTCTCCTGTCCGCATTCTCTACAAATCTCTGAAAAATCACCTGTGGCAAAAAAGTGTATCATCGGACACAATTGATGGTTCGAACAACTGTAAATTTCCATTTCAAGTTATCGCTGCTCTCTTGTCCGCATTCTCTACAAATCTCTGAAAAATCCCCTGTGGCAAAAAAGTGTATCATCGGACACAATTGATGGTTCGAACAACTGTAAATTTCCATTTCAAGTTATCGCTGCTCTCCTGTCCGCATTCTCTACAAATCTCTGAAAAATCCCTGTGGCAAAAAAGTGTATCAACGGACACAACAGAACGTTTTAACAACTGCATAGTTCCACTTCAAGAAACTTCAATCGCTTTCAACCTATTCACCCCTACAACTGCCAGAAAAATCTTCTGTGGTAGGAGAGTGTAAAATCTTACAAATTTATGACTTGAACAACTGTAACTTTCCTCTCTATGTTATCGACACAAACCCATCCGTATTCTCTACAAATCCCTGAAAAATCATCTGTCGCAAAAAAGTATATCGACGGAAACAACTGATCGTTTTAACAACTGCATAGTTCCATTTAAAGAAACTTCAATCGCTTTCAACCTATCCACCCCTACAACTGCCAGAAAAATCTTCTGTGGTAGGAGAGTGTAAAATCTTACAAATCTATGATTTGAACAACTGTAACTTTCCTCTCTATTTTATCGATACAAACCCATCCGTATTCTCTACAGATCCCTGAAAAATCATTTGTCGCAAAAAAGTATATTACAGGAGACAACTAATGGTTTCAACCAATGTAAATTTCCATTTCAAGTTATCGCTCCTCTCCTGACCGCATTCTCTGCAAATCCCTGAAAATCATCTGTCGCAAAAAAGTGTATCATCGGACACAATTGATGGTTCGAACAACTGTAAATTTCCATTTCAAGTTATCGCTGCTCTCCTGTCCGCATTCTCTACAAATCTCTGAAAAATCCCTGTGGCAAAAAAGTATATCATCGGACACAACTCATGGTTTTAACAACTGCATAGTTCCATTTCAAGAAATATCAACCGCTTTCAACCTATCCACCCCTACAACTGCCAGAAAAATCTTCTGTGGTAGGAGAGTGTAAAATCTGTCAAATTTATGATTTGAACAACTGTAACTTTCCTCTCTGTGTTATCGATACAAACCCATCCGTATTCTCTACAAAGCCCTGAAAAATCATCTGTCGCAAAAAAGTATATCAACAGAAACAACTGATCGTTTTAAGAACTGCATAGTTCCATTTAAAGAAACTTCAATCGCTTTCAACCTATCCACTACTACAACTGCCAGAAAAATCTTCTGTGGTAGGAGAGTGTAAAATCTTACAAATCTATGATTTGAACAACTGTAACTTTCCTCTCTATTTTATCGATACAAACCCATCCGTATTCTCTACAGATCCCTGAAAAATCATTTGTCGCAAAAAAGTATATCAACGGACACAAATGATTGTTCGAACAACTGTAAATTTCCATTTCAAGTTATCGCTGCTCTCCTGTCCGCATTCTCTACAAATCTCTGAAAAATCCCTGTGGCAAAAAAGTATATCATCGGACACAACTCATGGTTTTAACAACTGCATAGTTCCATTTCAAGAAATATCAACCACTTTTAACCTATCCACCCCTACAACTGCCAGAAAAATCTTCTGTGGTAGGAGAGTGTAAAATCTGTCAAATTTATGATTTGAACAACTGTAACTTTCTCTCTGTGTTATCGATACAAACCCATCCGTATTCTCTACAAAGCCCTGAAAAATCATCTGTCGCAAAAAAGTATATCAACAGAAACAACTGATCGTTTTAAGAACTGCATAGTTCCATTTAAAGAAACTTCAATCGCTTTCAACCTATCCACTACTACAACTGCCAGAAAAATCTTCTGTGGTAGGAGAGTGTAAAATCTTACAAATCTATGATTTGAACAACTGTAACTTTCCTCTCTATTTTATCGATACAAACCCATCCGTATTCTCTACAGATCCCTGAAAAATCATTTGTCGCAAAAAAGTATATCAACGGACACAAATGATTGTTCGAACAACTGTAAATTTCCATTTCAAGTTATCGCTGCTCTCCTGTCCGCATTCTCTACAAATCTCTGAAAAATCACCTGTGGCAAAAAAGTGTATCATCGGACACAATTGATGGTTCGAACAACAGTAAATTTCCATTTCAAGTTATCGCTGCTCTCTTGTCCGCATTCTCTACAAATCTCTGAAAAATCCCCTGTGGCAAAAAAGTGTATCATCGGACACAATTGATGGTTCGAACAACTGTAAATTTCCATTTCAAGTTATCGCTGCTCTCCTTGTCCGCATTCTCTACAAATCTCTGAAAAATCCCCTGTGGCAAAAAAGTGTATCATCGGACACAATTGATGGTTCGAACAACAGTAAATTACCATTTCAAGTTATCGCTGCTCTCTTGTCCGCATTCTCTACAAATCTATGAAAAATCCCTGTGGCAAAAAAGTGTATCAACGGACACAGCAGAACGTTTTAACAACTGCATAGTTCCACTTCAAGAAACTTCAATCGCTTTCAACCTATTCACCCCTACAACTGCCAGAAAAATCTTCTGTGGTAGGAGAGTGTAAAATCTTACAAATTTATGACTTGAACAACTGTAACTTTCCTCTCTATGTTATCGACACAAACCCATCCGTATTCTCTACAAAGCCCTGAAAAATCATCTGTCGCAAAAAAGTATATCGACGGAAACAACTGATCGTTTTAAGAACTGCATAGTTCCATTTAAAGAAACTTCAATCGCTTTCAACCTATCCACCCCTACAACTGCCAGAAAAATCTTCTGTGGTAGGAGAGTGTAAAATCTTACAAATCTATGATTTGAACAACTGTAACTTTCCTCTCTATTTTATCGATACAAACCCATCCGTATTCTCTACAGATCCCTGAAAAATCATTTGTCGCAAAAAAGTATATCAACGGAGACAAATGATGGTTCGAACCAATGTAAATTTCCATTTCAAGTTATCGCTCCTCTCCTGACCGCATTCTCTGCAAATCCCTGAAAATCATCTGTCGCAAAAAAGTGTATCATCGGACACAATTGATGGTTCGAACAACTGTAAATTTCCATTTCAAGTTATCGCTGCTCTCCTGTCCGCATTCTCTACAAATCTCTGAAAAATCCCTGTGGCAAAAAAGTATATCATCGGACACAACTCATGGTTTTAACAACTGCATAGTTCCATTTCAAGAAATATCAACCGCTTTCAACCTATCCACCCCTACAACTGCCAGAAAAATCTTCTGTGGTAGGAGAGTGTAAAATCTGTCAAATTTATGATTTGAACAACTGTAACTTTCCTCTCTGTGTTATCGATACAAACCCATCCGTATTCTCTACAAAGCCCTGAAAAATCATCTGTCGCAAAAAAGTATATCAACAGAAACAACTGATCGTTTTAAGAACTGCATAGTTCCATTTAAAGAAACTTCAATCGCTTTCAACCTATCCACTACTACAACTGCCAGAAAAATCTTCTGTGGTAGGAGAGTGTAAAATCTTACAAATCTATGATTTGAACAACTGTAACTTTCCTCTCTATTTTATCGATACAAACCCATCCGTATTCTCTACAGATCCCTGAAAAATCATTTGTCGCAAAAAAGTATATCAACGGACACAAATGATGGTTCGAACAACTGTAAATTTCCATTTCAAGTTATCGCTGCTCTCCTGTCCGCATTCTCTACAAATCTCTGAAAATCATCTGTCGCAAAAAAGTGTATCATCGGACACAATTGATGGTTCGAACAACTGTAAATTTCCATTTCAAGTTATCGCTGCTCTCCTGTCCGCATTCTCTACAAATCTCTGAAAAATCCCTGTGGCAAAAAAGTATATCATCGGACACAACTCATGGTTTTAACACTGCATAGTTCCATTTCAAGAAATATCAACCGCTTTCAACCTATCCACCCCTACAACTGCCAGAAAAATCTTCTGTGGTAGGAGAGTGTAAAATCTGTCAAATTTATGATTTGAACAACTGTAACTTTCCTCTCTGTGTTATCGATACAAACCCATCCGTATTCTCTACAAAGCCCTGAAAAATCATCTGTCGCAAAAAAGTATATCAACAGAAACAACTGATCGTTTTAAGAACTGCATAGTTCCATTTAAAGAAACTTCAATCGCTTTCAACCTATCCACCCCTACAACTGCCAGAAAAATCTTCTGTGGTAGGAGAGTGTAAAATCTTACAAATCTATGATTTGAAGAACTGTAACTTTCCTCTCTATTTTATCGATACAAACCCATCCGTATTCTCTACAGATCCCTGAAAAATCATTTGTCGCAAAAAAGTATATTACAGGAGACAACTAATGGTTTCAACCAATGTAAATTTCCATTTCAAGTTATCGCTCCTCTCCTGACCGCATTCTCTGCAAATCCCTGAAAATCATCTGTCGCAAAAAAGTGTATCATCGGACACAATTGATGGTTCGAACAACTGTAAATTTCCATTTCAAGTTATCGCTGCTCTCCTGTCCGCATTCTCTACAAATCTCTGAAAAATCCCTGTGGCAAAAAAGTATATCATCGGACACAACTCATGGTTTTAACAACTGCATAGTTCCATTTCAAGAAATATCAACCGCTTTCAACCTATCCACCCCTACAACTGCCAGAAAAATCTTCTGTGGTAGGAGAGTGTAAAATCTGTCAAATTTATGATTTGAACAACTGTAACTTTCCTCTCTGTGTTATCGATACAAACCCATCCGTATTCTCTACAAAGCCCTGAAAAATCATCTGTCGCAAAAAAGTATATCAACAGAAACAACTGATCGTTTTAAGAACTGCATAGTTCCATTTAAAGAAACTTCAATCGCTTTCAACCTATCCACCCCTACAACTGCCAGAAAAATCTTCTGTGGTAGGAGAGTGTAAAATCTTACAAATTTATGATTTGAACAACCGTAACTTTCCTCTCTATTTTATCGATACAAACCCATCCGTATTCTCTACAAATCCCTGAAAAATCATCTGTCGCAAAAAAGTATATCAACGGACACAAATGAATGGTTCGAACCAACTGTAAATTTCCATTTCAAGTTATCGCTGCTCTCCTGTCCGCATTCTCTGCAAATCCCTGAAAATCATCTGTCGCAAAAAAGTGTATCATCGGACACAATTGATGGTTCGAACAACTGTAAATTTCCATTTCAAGTTATCGCTGCTCTCCTGTCCGCATTCTCTACAAATCTCTGAAAAATCCCTGTGGCAAAAAAGTATATCATCGGACACAACTCATGGTTTTAACAACTGCATAGTTCCATTTCAAGAAATATCAACCGCTTTCAACCTATCCACCCCTACAACTGCCAGAAAAATCTTCTGTGGTAGGAGAGTGTAAAATCTTTCAAATTTATGATTTGAACAACTGTAACTTTCCTCTCTGTGTTATCGATACAAACCCATCCGTATTCTCTACCAATCCCTGAAAAATCATCTGTCGCAAAAAAGTATATCAACAGAAACAACTGATCGTTTTAAGAACTGCATAGTTCCATTTAAAGAAACTTCAATCGCTTTCAACCTATCCACTACTACAACTGCCAGAAAAATCTTCTGTGGTAGGAGAGTGTAAAATCTTACAAATCTATGATTTGAACAACTGTAACTTTCCTCTCTATTTTATCGATACAAACCCATCCGTATTCTCTACAAATCCCTAAAAATCATCTGTCGCAAAAAAGTATATCAACGGACACAAATGATGGTTCGAACAACTGTAAATTTCCATTTCAAGTTATCGCTGCTCTCCTGTCCGCATTCTCTGCAAATCCCTGAAAATCATCTGTCGCAAAAAAGTGTATCATCGGACACAATTGATGGTTCGAACAACTGTAAATTTCCATTTCAAGTTATCGCTGCTCTCCTGTCCGCATTCTCTACAAATCTCTGAAAAATCCCTGTGGCAAAAAAGTATATCATCGGACACAACTCATGGTTTTAACAACTGCATAGTTCCATTTCAAGAAATATCAACCGCTTTCAACCTATCCACCCCTACAACTGCCAGAAAAATCTTCTGTGGTAGGAGAGTGTAAAATCTGTCAAATTTATGATTTGAACAACTGTAACTTTCCTCTCTGTGTTATCGATACAAACCCATCCGTATTCTCTACAAAGCCCTGAAAAATCATCTGTCGCAAAAAAGTATATCAACAGAAACAACTGATCGTTTTAAGAACTGCATAGTTCCATTTAAAGAAACTTCAATCGCTTTCAACCTATCCACTACTACAACTGCCAGAAAAATCTTCTGTGGTAGGAGAGTGTAAAATCTTACAAATCTATGATTTGAACAACTGTAACTTTCCTCTCTATTTTATCGATACAAACCCATCCGTATTCTCTACAGATCATTGAAAAATCATTTGTCGCAAAAAAGTATATCAACGGACACAAATGATTGTTCGAACAACTGTAAATTTCCATTTCAAGTTATC
Source organism: Haemonchus contortus (assembly GCA_000469685.2). Classification (NCBI taxonomy): domain Eukaryota; kingdom Metazoa; phylum Nematoda; class Chromadorea; order Rhabditida; family Trichostrongylidae; genus Haemonchus; species Haemonchus contortus. Next base: position 19,708,693 of record LS997567.1, on the reverse strand, counting down.
GCTGCTCTCCTGTCCGCATTCTCTACAAATCTCTGAAAATCATCTGTCGCAAAAAAGTGTATCATCGGACACAATTGATGGTTCGAACAACTGTAAATTTCCATTTCAAGTTATCGCTGCTCTCCTGTCCGCATTCTCTACAAATCTCTGAAAAATCCCTGTGGCAAAAAAGTATATCATCGGACACAACTCATGGTTTTAACAACTGCATAGTTCCATTTAAAGAAATATCAATCGCTTTCAACCTATCCACCCCTACAACTGCCAGAAAAATCTTCTGTGGTAGGAGAGTGTAAAATCTGTCAAATTTATGATTTGAACAACTGTAACTTTCCTCTCTGTGTTATCGATACAAACCCATCCGTATTCTCTACAAAGCCCTGAAAAATCATCTGTCGCAAAAAAGTATATCAACGGACACAAATGATGGTTTCACTCGAAACAACTATTTAAATTTCCATTTCAAGTTATACGCTGCTCTCCTGTAACGCAATTCTCTACAAATCTCTGAAAAATGTCAAAAAAGTCGATCCACTATGGCAAAAAAGTGTATCATCGGACCAAGAGTGTGAAATCTTTCAATTATGATTGATGTTGTGTTTGGATACAAACTGTGTCTTACACAAATCCTGAAAATTCTCTCGCAAAAAAGTTATCAACGGACACAATGATGGTTCGAACAACTATAAATTCATTTCAAGTTATCGCTGCTCTCCTGTCCGCATTCTCTACAAATCTCTGAAAAATCCCTGTGGCAAAAAAGTGTATCATCGGACACAATTGATGGTTCGAACAACTGTAAATTTCCATTTCAAGTTATCGCTGCTCTCCTGTCCGCATTCTCTACAAATCTCTGAAAAATCCCTGTTCAAAAAAGTATATCATCGGACACAATGATGG